>JACVVK020000214.1:605000-627500 GCA_018292915.2 Batillaria attramentaria | reverse complement strand
CCGGTACAGGGATGCCTATCCGCCTGCTTGTTGAGGAAAAACGAGGGAAAAACTCCCAAGGTGACAAGGTGGAAATCATAAACGTGGAAAGCATGAACTTCAGAGACATTTGTGAGGCACTGATAACAAACACAACTGCTTTCTTCTTTCAGAATTAAAACTTGGATAAACCATCACTGTAATGAGGCAGTCAGTGTAGATGTTTCAGTGATAGTCAGTTCTTTAGAGAAGCGGATCCTGTCTCAAAGCAGCCGAATACTATGATCATGTTTGTTTTCAGTGTCTCTTTACTGTGTGTTTGATGAACAGATCTTTCTGAAAAAAAAAATTATCTGGAATGGGGAATAAGTGTCACCTGATACTGATGTTTCATCGTTAAGTTCCTAACCACCCATTTTATCTTCCTTGTATGACTTTACAAACTTCCATTATCAATATCAACGATGGATCTACTGCTTTCAAAACGACCAGATTGGTGGTAGCACAGATTTTATGAACACGTGTTAGAAGTTCAACAAGGAGGAACGGCCCCGTCCTACAAAGTTGTTTCTCCAAACTTCATTTTATTTTGTCTGTTTTGTTGTTATTGTTGCCGGTTCTCCCCTCTCCAAGTTCTACCGATGACACTAGATCCTCTACGACCTCGACCGATTAGTCACGTGACTGGGGGTGGGGCCGGGTGTGGGAAGAAGGGAGAGAGAGAGGCAGAGGCAGAGGGTGGGTGGGTGGGTGTTCAGGAGTTTAACGCTCTTTTCCACCACATAAGGGTGATATCAAAGACGGGGCAACGAGAAAAAGGCCAGCACAAATATTTGGCCCCAGCGGCATGGATTCGAACTTTCGGCCCAAGCATTGAAAGTCCAACGCGCTACCATTCGGCCACCCTGGCTCCCCAGAGAGAGAGAGAGAGAGAGAGAGAGAGAGAGACGTCAGTTCCGTGAACTAAACATTAATTTTGACGTCAGCCTCAGGCAGGTCGTCATACAGAGAGAGAGAGATGACGTCAATTCCGTGAACTAAACTTTTGGCGTCAGCCTCTAGCACTGAGATCGTCTGAGGATGCTTGTTTATGTCCTGTGATTTCCCTATTGGCTTTGTGACTTCTCCGACTGAATTATTTTTCACATGAAATCTGGAAGATGTAGAGGGCTGATGAAATGTCGGAAGCAGTGACGATACTTGCAGATTTTGTCTGTGAACCAAACATTTGCCGTCAGCCTCACGCTGCTCGTCTGACAGATGATACTTCTTCATATCTTGTGATTTCCTTGTTGCTTTTGTGACTTCCGGGACTGAATTAATTTTGACATAAAATCTGGAAGATCTAGAGAGCTGATGAAACGTGGACTTAAAGTGCCTTGGATTGTACTTACGAAATTGCAAAGTTGGAACTTTTTGGACCGGCGCTTCTCGCAGAAACGTGAAAAAATGTGTTTATCTAAAAGCTCCGCTATTCTTAATACTAAAGCTATAATAGTGCAATAGTTCATGTCATATGTGCAGTTGTCACAAATGACAAAATACCGGAATGATGAGTAATTTGAAGGAGTCTTTTCATAGATATTTGGCCTTATATGCAAACCACCCCTACCTCGGAAATATTTTTCTTACACAAAACCTGTCAGAGCTACAGAGCTGTGCTACGAAAACAGGCAGTATAATTGGATAATCTTCCCAATTTCAGAAAAGGAAGCCATTTGAACATTTTTTTCGAAAAAATTCGTGACATGACCGATTTTTTCAAATCGGCGATAACTGTTCTCAAAATGCGGCAGGCTAAAAATCGTGAAAAATAGCTCTGGAGAATATGACTGCCCATTTTATCTCAAAGTAAAAAACCATCCGGCGAGGTGGTTTAGCAGATAGTCATCATTACATCCGTCCACACACACACACACACACACGTCATTCCCGCCAAAAAGAACGCAGCAGCAAAGTGTGCACGTAAGGTGTCTATGACGCAGATTTCGTTACGTCACTGTGTGCGTGAAAGTAAGTATTGTGTGGAGAAACGTCACAGTCTTGTTTTGTATCACTGAAACTTGCTGCTGCGCGTAGCAAAATCTGCCCCGTCTCATAAAGTTGTTTCTCTATAGAGAAACAACTTAACAACCACAACAACAACAATAAAACCGGTAGAATATTGTCACACTTTGCAGTACATTGGACATGTTTTAAATGGAAGGTTCACCTAACATTAGTTCATGAATCATGCAAATCATACCCGAGCACTGTTATTATGATATCACAGCCGGAGAAATACAAGGAGGAACGGCCCCGTCCTACAAAGTTGTTTCTCCAAACTTCATTTTATTTTGTCTGTTTTGTTGTTATTGTTGCCGGTTCTCCCCTCTCCAAGTTCTACCAATGATCCTCTACGACCTCGACCGATTAGCCACGTGACTGGGGGTGGGGCCGGGTGGGGCCGGGTGGGGGAAGAAGGGGGAGAGAGAGAGAGGGTGGGTGGGTGGGTGTTTAGGAGTTTAACGTCCTTTTCCCCCACATAAGGGTGATATCAAAGACGGGGCAACGAGAAAAAGGCCAGCACAAATATTTGGCCCCAGCGGCCGGGATTCGAACTCTCGGCCCAAGCATTGTAAGTCCAACGCTCTACCATTCGGCCACCCTGGCTCCCCAGAGAGAGAGAGAGAGAGAGAGAGAGAGAGAGAGAGAGAGAGAGACGTCAGTTCCGTGAACTAAACATTTGACGTCAGCCTCAGGCAGGTCGTCATACAGAGAGAGAGAGATGACGTCAGTTCCGCGAAGTAAACTTTTGACGTCAGCCTCTAGCACTGAGATGGTCTGAGGATGCTTGTTCATGTCTTGTGATTTCCCTGTTGGCTTTGTGACTTCTCCGACTGAATTATTTTTCACATGAAATCTGGAAGATGTAGAGGGCTGATGAAATGTCGGAAGCAGTGACGATACTTGCAGATTTTGTCTGTGAACCAAACATTTGACGTCAGTCTCACGCTGCTCGTCTGACAGATGATACTTCTACATATCTTGTGATTTCCTTGTTGCTTTTGTGACTTCCGGGACTGAATTAATTTTTACATAAAATCTGGAAGATCTAGAGAGCTGATGAAACGTGGACTTAAGGTGCCTTGGATTGTACTTACGAAATTGCAAAATTGGAACTTTTTGGACCGACGCTTCTCGCAGAAACGTGAAAAATGTGTTTATCTAAAAGCTCTGCTATTCTTAATACTAAAGCTATAATAGTGCAGTAGTTCATGTCATATGTGCAGTTGGCACAAGTGACAAAAATACCGGAATGATGAGTAATTTGAAGCAGTCGTTTCATAGATATTTGGCCTTATATGCAAACCACCCCTACCTCGGAAATATTTTTCTTACACAAAACCTGTCAGAGCTACAGAGCTGTGCTACGAAAACAGGCAGTATAATTGGATGATCTTCCCAATTTCAGAAAATGAAGCCATTTGAACATTTTTTTCGAAAAAATTCGTGACATGACCGATTTTTTCAAATCGGCGATAACTGTTCTCAAAATGCGGCAGGCTAAAAATCGTGAAAAATAGCTCTGGAGAATATGACTGCCCATTTTATCTCAAAGTAAAAAGCCGTCCGGCGAGGTGGTTTAGCAGACAGCCATCATTACATCCGTCCACACACACACACACACGTCAACTCCCGCCAAAAAGAACGCAGCAGCAAAGTGTGCACGTAAGGTGTCTATGACGCAGATTTCGTTACGTCACTGTGTGCGTGAAAGTAAGTATTGTGTGGAGAAACGTCACAGTCTTGTTTTGTATCACTGAAACTTGCTGCTGCGCGTAGCAAAATCTGCCCCGTCTCATAAAGTTGTTTCTCTATAGAGAAACAACTTAATAACACTCGACCGGTAATTACATGTTTGGCGAAGTACGTAATACGAATGAAAACAACCTCAGTTTTACCCGTTGCCGGTCTAGAGAGTTCAGGAAGTCAGAAAGGCCTGCTAATATCTAACGGCCGGTTTACACAAAGACATTGCAGATTTACACTACAGTTAAGTGATATAAACCCTCAACTCACTTAATGTTAAATTAACTATGGCCACTGAATTCATAAAATTGAAAAGTCCTTTTGATGTGGGAGACGAGGGGGGGGGGGGGGGACGTACAGAGGGAATGGCATAAAAAGCGTTGGGGGAGGAGGGGGGGGGAGATCAGGTCGAGGTCCGTCAGTAGTGAGAGTATTGAGGGTCATCATACCACTACACAGATAAACTAACCAACGTTCATAATGTACTTACAAGTCAGGTTGAACCTGACAGTCGCCGCTGTATCATCCTTTAGGGAATTGCTTTTGAACATCAACCTCGTGTCCTCCTCAGTGACGTTTTTCACGAACTCATACACACCGTCATCTGAGGTGGTCCTACACTCTCTAATTGGGTCCGGTGGGGAAAGTTTCTCATTTGTATAACGAATAATGCAGTAGATAGATGATTCGTTTGGCTTAATGTCAAAGCTGATCCTCCCGCCAGACGCGTCCTGGAAACAGCCGGGTGTGGCTTCTTGTATCTTAAATCTCAGTCTGACGATGCTGTATCTCGGGGCCGTGAGAACGTGCGTGGAGCTGTCGAGGTCCGGAAACACAAACCGTACACCTGCCACACAATGGACCAAACAAGTCGGGAATGTTGAAGTATCCACGATAGCTTCGAGGGGCAGTATTACATTTTAGTTTCCTCTATGAGTCCAGATCACATTCTTCACCAATGTATTTGAACCCTCTCACTATTTCTCACATATTTTTTGCTTGTGTGTGTGTGTGTGTGTGTGTGTGTGTGTGTGTGTGTGTGTGTGTGTGTGTGTGGTAAGGTTTCAGTCCTATGAAAGTGATATTTAAGGTTTCATATCGGGCTTCATTTCCATACAACGTACATGAAACAACAAACTACTTACAGTCTTCAGCGCCGACAGGAGTGAGGAACAACAACAACAACAACAAAATCGTTTGCCATGTACGCATCCGGCCAGCCGCCATCTTCAGTCACTTTCAAAACGTCAGATCAGACGCACAATCCCAACCTTGTCAGTATACATGTTATGTATACGTAATCTGCATGCTAGGTTGTGTTACATACGAGAGACAATTTTCTTCCTCGTGTATTTCCTTTCCGGACACTGACACTGATTATGGTCAAGATCTTTATGTCAAATCGGGCAAAGCCCAACGCCTGACATTAAAGGTCTCCAATCTCATCAAAAAGCCGCAAACGTTGTTTGAAGCTGCGACTCCTGCGACTGTGCATAATGCAGGCAACTCTGTCACAGTTGTAGAGTTTCTGAACGCGTCAGAGACCCTTATAAAACCAGAGTGTGAGTCTGTGGTGACTTCATTGTGCCTCTGGTCAGTGAGCTAGACACAGCGCTTCAGTGTCTAGCGAGTGTTGTGTGCTGCACGAGAAGACTGGCCACTGCGCATGCGATCTTTCTCGTCGGAACGCAAATTGAGCATATTAAATCAGGCTAACCTTGGCATTTATAGAAGTTTCGGGGACGCGGAAAACTCTATAACTGTGACGGAGTTGATTGTGTATTTTGCACAGTCGGAGAGGGTTTTATTTTTAACAGACTGTTTGAGGGTTTTTGATGAGATTGCAGATCTTTACACGGGGACTGTATGGGTTGTGTTCAGTATCACACCACTAACACAGATGCACACAATGTCGAAATTAGGTAGGCCGACATTGAATTTCTCGTTCGCACGTTACGGGGCTAGCTCATGTCATGAAATAGTATGGGCTGCTTGTAGTGTAGAGATGAGTTCACACTGTGCGCACTTCTCAACAGACGTCTTTATTCGAGGTTCAGAAGCAGTTTATTATTCGCCAAGTAATTCAGGATGGATGAATGGACTGACGGAATGAAATGACAGAATCACGTACTGACGAAATGACACCCTGAAACAAATGTAACGCATTCATAAGAACTATGTTAACTATACATGTAGCTACATTTTGCAACTAATAATTATTTACTAAGTCTTGCATGTACAAACATGATTCTACACAAATGGAATAATACATTCATCTGTGCTTCACTGTAACATGGGTGTTCAGTTCCAAAGGTATAGAATGAATTTGAGAAGTACTCAGTCTAAAAACAAAGACAAGTTCTGCAGATATAAAACAGGAATTCCTTACAGAAAAGGTTGGATATAAAAGCTACTAATTACTGCCAAGATGTACAGAAATATGATGTACAAAACATACCTTGACTTCGTGACAAAGGTGACTTCAAAATATGAAAAGGTGGATCAACAGTGCAATGGACCAGTTCACCGTTCCACAGTTACAGGTATAAGTGACTGTACTGAGCCCAAAAACCAGTTTCAAGGAATGAGTACAGTTCATACTGTATAACACATACCAGGTAGTCACAATGGGTGACTATTGCTCACGTGGGATACACACTGCAGGCCACTATGGCTGCATGATATTGATAATGTCCCTTTTAGAAAAGGCTAAACCAAAATCTATGAAACTTACTAACTACTAGTTAGTTACTGATCCAACATATAGTTATATTTACACAAGAATATTTCTAATTGACTACAGACCTTTTCTGCACTATTTACTAATAAATTATATTTACTACTAATGAAATATTTACAATTGAAATGCATGCTACTAAAAGGAATCTGTTTATTTTATGTTACTAACTGTTATGATTTATTGTAACTTAGCACTAACTGTGATCCAGTATAATAAATACCAGCATGTCTGCCACAACTGACCAACAAACCAGTTGCAAAACACAAATTCTCTTCCTCTCATCTGCTCATTCATTCTGCTTCATTCATTCTTCAGTCACTCTGCCACATTCATACTTCAAACACTCTGCCACATTCATACTTCATACACTCTGCCACATTCACCCCCTGTTTGTGAAATGGCGTCCGCGTCATTTCCTCAAGTAATTAGAGTCATAGTCTATTTACAATTCTTAAAATCACAACATAAATACTTGCATGAAAATAATTTAAGAAAAATGATTTACTGAAAACAGGATTTTTCTTGCTATGTACAAGTAATACTTATGGCCAAAATGCATCGTCTGTATCCCATAATACTGGTGAAAAGACAATGAACATCCGTGAATGTGAACATATTGATCTGGCTCTTTGTACCTTACGCTACTCTAGCCAATATCATAACAAAAAAGTGAAGTCAGCATCGAGTCGTGGGAATATGCTTTATTCTCACATAAGTCAGCGAAACTCATGACAGGTAAGCATTTACTTGGTAAGTATCGATGCTATTGTCTCTGACAAAGTCGCTGGATCCATCTGAACTCTTCCACTATCTAACAGCTCTGACAAGAATGATATCTTTCTCTTCCATTCCGGACCAACTGTTTGTTGTGCCATGGAAAAGTCACCACTCGTCATCCACCGAGGAGCTTGTCTCACCCTACTGGATCTACGTAACACAGGGCCCTGTTCGCTATCTCCAGCAGCAGCTTCAGTCTCATCCTCTTGTAGCTCGGCTTCTGCGGCGGTTTCTTCTGGTCTAGTTTCATCTTGTCGTGTTTCTTCTTCTTCCATGGGCTGACTCGACTCTCCACCTTCAACATCATCAGTGGACGGCTGGTCGTCACCGCCTGAGTCTGTCTCCCTGTCACCTGCAGCCTGACCATGATCGTCACCAGGAGGTTGCAGGGACTCTGCCTCAGCTGGTTCTCCCTGTTCCGTCACAGTAGTTTTGACTGCTGTCTCCTCACTCCGGGTGTCACTCAGCTGAACTTCCACAGTGACAGTATCAGTCTCTCTGTTGTCACTTTCAGTGTGAGCTGTGTCTGTGTCAGATGGAGTGGGTGCTGCTCCTGCTGGTGCAGCTTTCTGTTCCTTGGGTGACTGTTGTTTCAGGTCAGTGCTTGATTTCCTGGAGGAAGGATCATCTCTTCCTTGGCCTGCACCGATAGGTAAGAGGTGGTTCCGATGAAGTGTCCTTTTGTGGGTTCTGTCATCTTCTTTGCACACCACAAACACAGGCACGTCGGGGTTTGGCTGGGAATCCACTACATAGACGTCCTTTTCCCAACGGTCTGATAGTTTGTGTTTTCCTTCAAACGCAAGGATTCTGACTAGTACCCTATCACCACTTTGCAATGTTCCTCCTCTGGATCTCAAGTCATAGCGATCTTTTTGGCGTCGCTGTGCTTCACCTGCAGCACTGGCTGCTGTCTTGTAGGCATCCTGCAGATTTTTCCTCAGGTCTGCAACGTAGCTTGTGTGGCTCTTGGCACCATCTCCTCTGTCGATGCCAAACATTGCATCAATCGGTAGCCTTGCCTCTCGCCCAAACATGAGGTAATACGGTGAGTATCCTGTGCTCTCATGAGTGGTGCAGTTGTATGCGTGGGTGAGCGGGGCGACTGCCTTGTGCCAATCTCTCTTTTTGTCTGTCTCGAGAGTTCCAAGCATGGTCAGAAGTGTCCGATTGAACCTCTCCGTCATCCCATTCCCCATAGGATGGTAGGCTGAGGATCTCGACTTCTCAATGCCAGCTATCTTACAGAGTTCCTGGATCACTTGGCTCTCGAAGTTTGCACCTTGATCGGCATGAAGCCGCTTCGGAAAGCCGTAGTGGACCACAAACGTGTTGAACAGAGCTTCCGCAGTCGTACGAGCGGTTTGATTGCGAGTTGGAATAGCCTGCGCAAAGCGAGTAAAGTGGTCTGTAATAACTAGGATACTCTGGTACCCTCCTGACGATGTTTCGACTGACAAGAAGTCCATGCACACGAGTTCTAGTGGTTGCGTGGTGACAATGTTCACGAGGGGTGCTTTGTCTCCAACCGCCTTTCTGCGCAGACAACGGGGGCAGTCTTTGCACCAGGTCTCCACATCTCGTGCCATGCCAGGCCACCAGAACCGATCACGTGCCAGTGAGGTCGTACGGTCTCGTCCGGGATGTCCAACGTCGTCGTGGATCCCTCGCAGGGCTCTCTTGATGTAAGCTGACGGCAAGACCAGCTGCCGATGAACTTCACCTTTCACTGTGGTTTCCCTGTAGAGAGTCCCACGTCGCAGTTGGAAACTGTCGAAGTTCTTCAGCATTGCACTATGCTCTGGGGTTGCTGGGAAGTCTTGGCGTCGCGGTCTTTTCTTGTTCCTCATGACCGTCATCCATGGGCCAATAACTTCGTCTTCGTTCTGCGCTCGTCTCCAGTCCTTGTCAGTCATATCAGCAGTGTCTTGGCCTTCTGGCTGATCAAGAACATCAACGGCTGCAGCTGACAGACAGTGCGTGTCGACGACTGGGCAGCTGACAGCTCCGCAGATGGTGTGCACAACTTCAGCTGACATGTCTTCCTCTGTGTGCTCAGTGCTGTGGTCAGGCAACCTCGACAGGGTGTCAGCATCAATGTTGTTAGCACCGGGCCGATACTTGATGTCGAAGTTGAAGGCTGCAAGCGCCGCAAGCCATCTGTGCCCTGTGGCGTCAAGCTTGGCTGTCGTCAAGACGTAAGTAAGGGGATTGTTGTCTGTCTTCACTGTGAACTGGGCTCCATAGAGATGGTCTTTGAATTTCTCTGTCACTGCCCACTTCAAGGCGAGAAATTCGAGCTTGTGGGCGGGGTAGTTGCGCTCGGTTTTGGACAGTGCTCTACTGGCGTACGCAATCACTCGCGGTGCTCCATCTTGTTCCTGGTAGAGTACAGCGCCGAGACCAGTGCCGGATGCATCAGTATGGAGTTCAAAAGGCCGGGTGTAGTCTGCATATCCCAGGACAGGTGGGCTTGCCAGGATGTCCTTCAAGCGTTGGAACGCTGCTTCCTCTTCAGTCTCCCCACTGCCAGGGCTTCTGCTGGTGGACTTTCTTCCTGCCTCTCTGCTTCTTAGTGGGTACTGGCATCAGGGCGGTCAAGGGGGCGCTGATCCTGGAGTAGTTCTGCACAAACTTGCGATAATAGCCAGAGACACCAAGGAAACGCCGTACCTCTTCAGGGTTGGTGGGTCTCGGCCAGTCTCTGATGGTCTGAGTCTTGTCCGGATCTGGGGCGATCCCGTCTGCTGACACCTGATGGCCTACATACACGACTCTTTCCTTGAAAAGGTGGCATTTCTTGGGAGCGAGCTTCAAACCTGCTTCCAGTAGACGTTGAAAGACCTTCCTCAGCCTGCTGACATGCTCCTCGTACGTCCGAGAGAAGATAATGAGGTCATCAAGGTATATGAGGCAGATTTTCATGTGCATGTCTCCGAGGACGTCCTCCATCAGCCGTTGGTAAGTCGCAGGTGAGTTGGTGAGTCCAAAAGGGAGGCGATTATACTCAAAAAATCCGAGTGGACCGACAGTGAAGGCTGTTCTCTGTTTATGCTCCTCGGCTATTTCCACCTGATAATATCCGGACTTCATGTCCAGCACCGTGAAAAACTGTGATCCGGACAGGCAGTCGAGGATTTCTTCAACTCTGGGGAGCGCATAGGAGTCTCTGATGGTTCTTGAGTTCAACTGCCGGAAATCTGTACAGAGTCTCAATCGGCCGTCCTTTCTGCGAGCGAGGACTATGTTGGAGGACCAGGGACTGTGTGATCTGCGGATAACACCACTGGCCAGGAGCTGATGAAGGTGTGACCTCACTTCGTCTAGCATGGAAGGTGGTATCATACGATGTCGCTGTTTGAAGGGTGTCTCATCGCTTAACTCAATGCGGTGGCGAACCCTTGAAGACAGTCCAACATCCTCCTCGTTCTTTGAGAATATGGGGTCATATTCCATCACGAGTCGCTGTACTTCCTCCAGCTGCTCCTTGGTAAGACGTTCTTGCTCAATGTCCAGTTGTGTAAGCAGATCTTGCTTTTCCTCAGCCCCAATCTCCTCCAGTTCCGTGATGGTGACAGGCTGCACTTCACACATCACTGCACGTGAGTTCACAGACACGGTGTGAGTGGAGACATTGGACACGGTGATGTCAATCGGGTCAGCGGATTGATATCTGTAGCTGATCAACACAGGGTCAAGGTCAAGATCAGGGCTAACATCGCGATGAGCTTGCACCAGAGCGCATGTCTGATGGTACGGTTGCATGTAGTCCATGTAGCCCTTGATGGTGACTTGTTCGTTGGGGTGAATGATCACTGGGCCTCTCTCTGCTGACCGAACAACGGCGATTCTGTTACAGTTCCGTGCCAGTTGCTTCTCGCGGTGCGTGATGCACTTGAGTGCTAGATGCCAAGATGTCTGGGTCAAGTTTTTCTTTGCTGGTCCCAGACTGCCCAAGAAGTTGGTCCCCAGTAGCACTGGTGTTGAGGCGTTGTACTCGGTGTCGGGCACGACTAGCATGAGGCAGGGATGAGGGGTGTCTCCGAGCTCTGGTATCTTGAGGTGAGCCTTGATGTAACCCAGGAATGGGAGTGAGTCACCATTCGCACATTCCACGGCTCAAGGACTCTGTTGACTGGTTCCACGTTCAAGTGTTGAAGATGTTTCTCGTGGAAACTCTGAGAGATCGTGGATACCGACGATCCAGTGTCCAAAAGTGCCGTCGCTGTTGTGCCTTCAATTGAAACAACTGCCTCATTTGGGTGTCCGACCAGTTCTACCTCTTCTGTCACATGGGGCTGATCATTCAGGACGTCGAGTGGCCCCATTACTCGAGTCCTCATCGCGAAAGGGCTGTCTCACATGATCTGTGCGGGTGCGGCAGCCGATCGCCACGTGGCCAAACTCGCCGCAGTTGTAGCACTGTATCCCTCGGCCTCTCCCTCCACCTTGGGATTGGTGCCTTCCTCTGCGTGGTCGCCCCTGTTGCTGGTCTTGGCGTCGGTGCTGTTGGCCTTGCTGTTGGGACTGTTGGCCTTTGTGTTCCGGCTGCTGACCTTGGTGCTGTGACTGTGTCTGCTTAAGCTCTTTAACCTCCGCGGTCAGCTGTTGAATGGCGGCCTTCATTGCCTTCCATTCTTCCTGCGGACACTCTCCAACGTCCTTCTTTGGTTGAGACTGTTTGCATGCTGGCTTCTTGGTGGGTGCTGGGGGGTGTTCCCTTTCAATTCGCCTTAAGAGGACACGCAGCTCATCAAAGGTCTCAGCCCTCTCGTAGTGATACGATGACAGGTCCTTCAAGTCACGTCTCAGTCCTGTCCACATCACGTGGCGCATCATGTCGTCCTGGGGTTGGGCTAAACTTGTCTGACGTTTAACATCGGCCATCAGTTTTTCAACCCGGCACCCCCAGTCTGCAACAGTCTCTGTCTCAGATTGTTTGGCGCTGTAGAATGCTCCAAGTGCATCAGTCTCAGTGCCAACTTCTCCGTAGATGCTGTCTAGTTTGGCGCGGATGTCTGCAGGGGAGGCATCTGGTGAAAGTAGCGCTGCAACTTGGCCAGCTTTTCCGTGGAGTGACGCTCGGATGGCATCTCTGATGTCCCGTTCGGAGTGGCCTTCGTTCTCTAAGCTCAGCAGCTGCTGCCTCCACAGTGTATAGTCTGCTGTCAGCGGTCACCGGTGAATTTTGTCAGCCAGGGCTTCCTACCAATGTGGATCACAGGAGCCGTGAGCGGTGAAGTATTCACTGTGATGGTGGACGCCGTGGATGCTGAGTTCATGGGACCAGACGGAGAGCTTGTGGATGTCACTGTGGCACAAGTCACCACCGGTGGTGTTGAAGTTGGCGGGTGTGTGGTGCTCGCCTCACTGACTGCAGGCTGTACTGTCTCAGTCTTCACTGGGAGTGTGGTCACATACTGGATCATCCATCTGTCAAGGTCTTCCTTGGTTTTCACTTTAGGGCGGGCCCCTAACAACGTGAACAGTGCCTGCAGATTCTTTGTTTCCTCCTCTGTGAAGTCAGTGCCCTCACCACCTGTAGCACCTCCACTCTCCTCGTCTGACATGTTTCACAACTTTCACTTACCTCACCACTGATATATATAATTCAGTTAGGAACTAATACTGGTATAGTCCAACTGAACACAAACACGTGTATATATGCGTAACCAACTAACACACTAACTCGTTTGTATGCACTTAGGTTACAACATCATCATCTGTGTGTGTGTGCGTAAGTCGGCTATTACCCTAGCACTTGTCAGTATATGTGGGCGTCACGACGTTCTAACGCTCAGATATTTCAAAATCAGAGTGTAATGCCGGTAACCTTAGTGATACTCTGACTATGTCCAGTCTGCGTTACAGTTACTTCTACCCGGCACAACTGATGTGGATGTAAGTAACTCTCTGGCTAACGGAAATAGTAGCTCTGAATGTCTTACTTGTGGGTAAGGCTTACCACTACCATATATCTATACTGTCAGCCAGTGTTCACACTCACGGTATTATTGTTGAAGCAAGTGTCTATGAGGCTATGTCTCTCCTTTATGTTCCCCCTTTTTTGAGAAGTAAAATTTCAGGAGAAAGGAAATCTCAGAAAAAAAATTCACTGCACGGTGCCTAAGTTCAGAAACACCTTAGTGCGTAATTTGTCAAAGTAAAAGAAAACAAACTTCTTTTTTTTTCTTAAGTGCCTATGTTGTGACAACTCTCGGAATTTTTCCACAAATTATTCGAGCAAGTATCAATGCTGTCTTGAGACAAAGTCCAAAACTGACTCAAGATTTTTTTTTTTTTTTTTTTTCAAAAAAATGAACAAAAAATGTAAGTGACTTTTTTTTCACTTTTTTTTTGTGAAACCTTCAGAAAAAAATCTCCTTTTGTCTTCAATTACCTGCAGAAACTGACAACAACCATTTCAAAATGCGACTATCCCAATATTAATGTAAGTCAGGATGCTTGAACACACTGACCAACACTGTACGCATAAGCAAACACACTAGCTAATCGCATAAAATAATCATAACATACACTGGTAAACGTAACTAAATGTATGTGCAGCAGATCAATAAGAGAATGTCTCTACCAAACGAAGTTTTCAAACCATGGAATAATGTCTTGACTCCTGTGTCAGACTTGAATAAATGTCAATGAAATGCTGACGAGAATCAAGAAAATTCAAGCCAAATAATTCTTCAGGTACTAACTGGTTTTTTCTACATGTATCAGAAGTCCTGAATAACTGCTAGACAAAAATGCAAGTCCAAATTCTTCAAATAACCTGGAAATATTTTCTTAGATGTCAAATATGTCTCTCCTGCCGTTCAGTTCATCAGGTCTCTGCAAACGTTTCAAATCTTTACATTAAGAAATACCTGGTCAGATGTAAACAAACGCTGCAGTCGTCCAAGGACGAGCAAGGGACATCACTCCGTCTGCCGCCCTGTTGTTGTGTCGTCTGCTTGACTTGACGAAACACAGAAGAATTGTGCGGTGGCCGCCACGAACACTGTGTCTGACGAATTGTAGATCAGCAGCACAAGACGCGTAGTGAAGGCCGCACACGAATCACTGGTCTGTGTGGACGGACTGCAGATAACACAGACGGGTATCTGAAGGCAGGTGACCGCTGGTTGCTGGTGTAAACAATATGGCCGCCATCGATGATCCTGGAGGCTGTTGCTGTCGTCCTCCTCCCTGTGTAGCGCGTTGTCGGCTGGCACAGTGATCCTCAAAAGGCTGCCACGGCCCTCCTTTCCTCTCTCTGAGACTAGACTGCGTCGTCGGTTGTCTCCGGGCTGGATACAGGGCTGCTCTGCTCACGAGCGTGCTGGATTCGGGTGACCCGAACACTGCAAGGGTTCACAGGCTTATCTCACTTTCTGTAGCTTAGTGAGAAAGAGTCGTGCAAACACACGAGTCTCTAGTTGCTGGAAGGTAAGTGAGTTGCAAGTCCTGCAGGCTGATGGCTGGAAGTCGGTTCACTGGAGTCTGCAGTATGAGCTGGAACCTCGGCTATCACTGGAGTCTGGAGAAGGTCAACACAGCCCCACATTGGGGTGAGACAAGCTCCTCGGTGGATGACGAGTGGTGACTTTTCCATGGCACAACAAACAGTTGGTCCGGAATGGAAGAGAAAGATATCATTCTTGTCAGAGCTGTTAGATAGTGGAAGAGTTCAGATGGAGGGTCTGAGGGTCAAGGGTTCGAGTCCCTTATTGGGCGCCAAATGTTACGGGGCTAGCTCATGTCATGAAATAGTATGGGCTGCTTGTAGTGTAGAGATGAGTTCACACTGTGCGCACTTCTCAACAGACGTCTTTATTCGAGGTTCAGAAGCAGTTTATTATTCGCCAAGTAATTCAGGATGGATGAATGGACTGACGGAATGAAATGACAGAATCACGTACTGACGAAATGACACCCTGAAACAAATGTAACGCATTCATAAGAACTATGTTAACTATACATGTAGCTACATTTTGCAACTAATAATTATTTACTAAGTCTTGCATGTACAAACATGATTCTACACAAATGGAATAATACATTCATCTGTGCTTCACTGTAACATGGGTGTTCAGTTCCAAAGGTATAGAATGAATTTGAGAAGTACTCAGTCTAAAAACAAAGACAAGTTCTGCAGATATAAAACAGGAATTCCTTACAGAAAAGGTTGGATATAAAAGCTACTAATTACTGCCAAGATGTACAGAAATATGATGTACAAAACATACCTTGACTTCGTGACAAAGGTGACTTCAAAATATGAAAAGGTGGATCAACAGTGCAATGGACCAGTTCACCGTTCCACAGTTACAGGTATAAGTGACTGTACTGAGCCCAAAAACCAGTTTCAAGGAATGAGTACAGTTCATACTGTATAACACATACCAGGTAGTCACAATGGGTGACTATTGCTCACGTGGGATACACACTGCAGGCCACTATGGCTGCATGATATTGATAATGTCCCTTTTAGAAAAGGCTAAACCAAAATCTATGAAACTTACTAACTACTAGTTAGTTACTGATCCAACATATAGTTATATTTACACAAGAATATTTCTAATTGACTACAGACCTTTTCTGCACTATTTACTAATAAATTATATTTACTACTAATGAAATATTTACAATTGAAATGCATGCTACTAAAAGGAATCTGTTTATTTTATGTTACTAACTGTTATGATTTATTGTAACTTAGCACTAACTGTGATCCAGTATAATAAATACCAGCATGTCTGCCACAACTGACCAACAAACCAGTTGCAAAACACAAATTCTCTTCCTCTCATCTGCTCATTCATTCTGCTTCATTCATTCTTCAGTCACTCTGCCACATTCATACTTCAAACACTCTGCCACATTCATACTTCATACACTCTGCCACACGCACATCAAGCAAACGTCAATGGTACGACGCAGGCAGTCTGCGTCGGCTGCCCAGCAACTGCCACAGTCATACAGTCTTGTCGCACGGTACGACTGACTAGGACAGATTCGGGCCGTTGAAATTCTCCTCGTTCGCACGGCCAGTAAACGTCAGTGTATTGCACGTAGAACTATTTGTAGGATGGAGTAGATTTTTCGAGTGTACTGACGCAGTCACAAGCACAAAACAGAAACTCTCCTCTAGTGCCGAACATTGTGGGACGGTGTGTCTGTAAGCAGGTGTACCAAATAATTAGAGTTGTACGACCTTTAGAATGTTTGCTTATTGCTTACTCTCAATGTCTGTGGAAAACAAACGGAAACACTTCGTATTTCACGTGTAGTAAGGCTCCATCCTTTTGTACGGGCCATGATGCAAACTTCCCTCTAATTTCGGCTTTAACGCGGTGTGACGTGTGTGAGTCACAGGGAATGTCAGTTGTAAACGTTGCTTGGAGTTGGACACTGCTCACCGGGGACTTGATTCACGAACAGCGACTAGACTGGTCTGAGCTTTGTTATGTAGGGACTATCATCAGCATGCTTTACTGATGAGTCTCTGAAATACACCACTGAAACAGTCGCAGAGTAATCTTTTTGTGGCAGCTTAGTGAAGCTAGTCCTGGATTATGTAACAGCCTATTGCCGTAAATAAAGCCCCAGGGCCCGTATGTGAAACTTGAGGTTAATTTAACCCACGGCTACGGGCCTTACTCAGACTAGGACAAAAGAAACCCCAAAACAAAATTAAATGAAAAAGGAAGCGAAGAAAGAAAGACAGAAATCCTTCTATAACGGCATAGACACCTTGCTGGAATGGACCCGATGCCTGATTTTATACAAAAAAATTAACCTTGGAGCTAGTTTAGTTCGAGGTTAGACTCTAACCAAGGACCAAAAGCCCTATACCTCGACTAATACATACGGGCCCTGGTTGTTAGGGGGACAACCAAGTAATCAACAACTCCAAATATGTGATTTTAACATCTCTGCGATCGCATGCAGTGCAAAGCCAACTCCCAGTCTTCAGCTCCTCGTTCTATTACAATCTAAGCAGGAAATCTAAGCGGCGCTTTCCGTGTGCTCTTGGTCACTGTTGGCTCAGTGTCAGAATGTGAGAGGAGCCGGGGTGGCCGAATGGTAGAGCGTTGGACCTTAAATGCTAGGATCGTGAGTTCGAATCCCGGCTGGGGCCAAATATTTGTGCCCGCCCTTTTCCTCGTTACCCCTTCTTTGATATCACCAGTATGTGCAGGAAAAGGACGTTAAAACTCACCCACCCACCCACCATGTGAGATGCTGTCACGGTGCAGGTTTTAATAGGATTTTAGACACAACCAAAAAAGTTCGTTTATAACACTTAACTGTTCAAAGTCCATTAGAAGCCACTTGTCGTGAGTTCGATTCCCGAATTTGTGCTGGCTTTTTCATCGTTGCCCCGTCTTTGATATCACCCGTTTGTGGTGGAAAAGGACGTTAAAGTAAAACGCCCACCCACCCACCCGCCACTTCAAGCCACTATTACGCAATCTGTAGCGGTCTCACGCCTAGCGGGGAAGTCCCTCGCTTTGCGTAATAGTGGCTTGAAGTGGCTCCTACTGGTGTGCAGTGGCTTGTTCTTTTTTAACCAGTTTTAACATAGAGTGGGCAGGGGGTGGTCGAGCTTGGGCTCTTAAGAGTTAAGAATGGAAATATCAGCCATTAATAACCTTGTTTGGCTGACACCGTACCGGATTTTGAGGGTATGGAAGCCGTGTTGACAATACATACAACAACAACAACAACAACAACAAAAACCCCAAACAAACAAACAAATAAACAAACAAAAATACAGAAACACAGATATAGCTCACTGAACATTGATAATTTCTTTATTGCGTTATCATGCTAGGCACAGCAAAAGTACATGCAGGTCTGATTGTTAACCCTGCACAAGATATTCATAAGATACTATTTTGAAATCATTCTGAAGGCTGAGAAAGGAAAAGCACAGACACTAAAACGTTAACATTATTAAGATTACACTGAGCTGCATTCAAAGTTGAGGTAATCAGTTGATTGGTTGCATGAAGTTCTCCGCTACCACAGCAGGGAACCGATTGGCTGGTAGAGTACACCACGGGCATGACGTCACTTTAGGCGCACGCTCTCTGGTAGTAAGCAGACCCAACACTGTCTCCAAAGTTAGACGGATCGGTAAGCGCCGTTCCATCCAGTATGGTGCACTCGAAAGTCGACCCTGCGTTCAAACATAAAAAAATGATTATCGCATGTAGTATTTCAAGTCACTTGACTTACACAGTCATTAACTCTTTCACTCACCAAGAGAAATGGAAATTGAAACTGAAATTGAAATAACTCTGTTTGAAAACTGTGGAAGTTTTGGTCTTGCAACCAATTTTCAAACTTGCCGTTTAAAACTAACAAATAAACAACAACAACAAAACCCAAAATAATCGAACATACTTAAAACTGGAACATGAAACTTCACACACACACACACACACACACGCACACACACACACACACACACACACACACACACACACACACACACACACAATTACAGCATGCATGAACTAGTATGTCTATATAATTATATGAAAACGTGTGGTACCTTTTTTTTTTTCTTTTCATTATTTGTTATTTGTTGGATAATAGATATTTGAAGAGGCTGTTTTTAAAACAGGAGGCTGACCGACGGTGCCTAACATGGCCAGGAAGGGAATTCCACAATGAAGGAGAGAGAGAGAGAGAGAGAGAGAGAGAGAGAGAGAGAGAGAGACACACACACACACACACACACACACACACACACACACACACACAGAGCCCATTCGGAGACAGACATACAAGGCAGGTAGACAGACAGGGACAGACATACAGAGATTATCCACCTGACGACCGACTGCATCACTTATTAACTGACAGCATGACTGATTTGGTGACTGACTGACAGACTCCGCTAACAACGCGACTGACCTATTAACTGACGTCGTGTCCTGACTGATTTATGTTTGATGGACTGTCTGACCGACTGACCGACTGACTGACCGAACGATTGGCTGATTTTGTGACTGACCGAACGATGGGCTGATTTGACCGTCTGACCAGCCGACCCACTGCCTGACCGACTGATTAACTGACTATTTGACTGATCGAAAACAACGAACGGCTGGCCCACGGAGACACGGTTTGATTAACTGACTGAGCGATCGACCGGTTTCGATCGACTGAATTATTGCCTGTCTGGTTGACTGGTTGACTGCGCGACTTGACCAACTGACTACCTGGCTGATTGACTGACTGATTGACTGATTGGCATACCGCCAGTGCTGAAGGAGCGACAGGTGGAGGCCGCATTACAGTCGTCCAGACATTCCTGTACAGTGGAGGCAGACGTCACGTTAGTGCCGCTCAACGCCAGGTCTGTGTAGGGACCAACATACGTGCTCTGCAGGCTAGCCTCACTACACGCTGGAACAACATATCATCATCATCATCATCATCATCATGGCATACGTGCTCTGCAGGCTAGCCTCACTACACGCTGGAATAAAATTTCATCATCATCATCGTCGTCGTCGTCGTCTCCATCAACACCATCATCTCCAGATGCAATTATCATCGTCGTTGTCGTCATCACCAAATATCATCGTCATCGTCATCATCCCAACAACAACACGGGCACCAGATATCATCGTCGTTGTCGTCGTCATCAGTAGCAGCAGCAGCTTCACCAACACCACCACCAACGCCAGATATCATCATCGTCGTCATCGTCATCACTAACACAACACCAACACTAGATACCACCACCATCATCATCACAACCACCACCAACAAAAACGCCAACACTAGGTGCCATTATCACCGTAGGCGGCGTTGTAGTCGTCGTCATCATCATCTTCATCATCATCTTCAGCAGCAGCAATATCACCAGATCACCACAAACACCACCACCATCAGATGTCATTATTATCATTGTTGTTAATGTTGTTATCTTCGTCGTCTTTGTTGTCGGAGACGTCAAGGTCTTAACCATTGAAAACAAAAAGCGGCACCAGCCGTCGTGATAACGAAATTGTTCGTGTTGCTGTTGTCGTGGTAGTGTTGTTGTTACTGTTGCTGTTGTTTGCCTGTTCATTTCTTTGTTTTGTTTTGTTGTTGTTTTTTGGTGCTGTTGTTTTTTTTTTTTTGTATTTTTAAAATCTTGTTCCCAAAATCTGGATTACAATATGGATTATAGCAACGCACCAAGAGTTATATGATCTCGATTATAATAATTATAGTTCAATCAGTGTAACAACAGATAGTAACTTACAGCTAACACAAGCATCGCTGCCGACAGAATAGTAGTAGCCGGCAGTACATAGACACGCCCCGTCGTAACATTGCGTGTTATCCATCAGGCAGTCCGAATCGTCACCGCAGTACGGACCAGACCACAGCGACTCAGTCGTGGAGAGAGAGAAGAGGAGTGACGTCGTCAGTTTTGCGTCATCAGACAGGAAGTATGACGTAGTGTTTACTTGGGTTGTAAGATATGACAGCGTTTCGGAGTAGAGGTAGCATTTCTGATTGAGGCCCTCGCAAGGGCAGAAGCTAAAGGCGACGCAGTAGCTGTCCTCAGCGCACTGGGTGAAGCAATCGTATGCGTTGGAGACCGTGCCGTCATTGAGAGCTCTCTCAACGCCGCTAAGAAAAGACAGTGACGTCATGCAGTTAAGGTTTAATTGAATATTTGGGGATAGATTTTCTTCGCTTCGCGTTGTTGGCAAACTGTACATGTGAAGGCGGCAAAGTCGCACAGCAACTTTTGAGAAAATCGGAAACAATACTCAGTTTTAACGATTTGGATTTTCCCCACTTGTCCTAAAACACCTAACACAACTTCTGTAAAAGTTTCAATGCTTAATACTACTTATTAACATGGGGGGGGGGGGGGGAGCATTTAGTGTAGTCCCGCCATGCTGGCGATTGCTACGTCACAATTTGACCCGCCAGTTTCTCAAGATGGCCTCTTTTCGACGTCAATTTTTCAAGAAACATCTGAGATCAGCACCGTGCTACACAAATAATGTTTATACCGTTTTCTCTGGCTGACTGGACTTCGTCTGTTTGTGTTACTTGTCTGTCACAGTGCAGGATAAATCAAATGTGGCTGACTTGTCTGTCTATCTGGATTGAATAGTGTTCAGCTGGTCTGGTCAGCTGGGGAAACTAATTGACAAATAACTAAGAAACGAACAACGATAATTACGACTACAAATCACTATTTCACACGGTAAATACCTGATGCCAGTGTCACGGAGAATAACCGGTGAGGCCACGTTAGGCAGAAGTATAGTGGATTCCCAGTCTTCGTCATAACTCCCAGAATCCACCGCGCTTGCCATGTGCACGCGACACACCTAAGGATGATGATGATGATGATGATGAAACGTTTTTTATTCAGGATAAAGCATTTAGGCATTACTGCCTGTCTTACAAGCTGTCCTGCTAGTCTACGTTAAAGGGTAAAAAGACAACATCAAAACAAGGGGGGAAAAGGGGGGGGGGGAGAGAAAAAAAAGACAAACAAAAGTATTAACTATCTAAAAGAAATGAAGAAGAGAAAAGTAGACATGATAAAAAATCAAAACACACGTGGCATTTGTCGATGATACAAGTTGGCTGTATGCCAAGTAAGAACTTCAAAGTCGTCACTAACATTCGAAAACATGCATATAACACATTTCTACCTACATGGTCAGATGAGCGTGTCGTGTAGAATTTGTTTGAAGTCAGTGAATTTGGAAATGTTTTGGATACTTAGTGGTAAAGAGTTCCATATGGATGCCCCTGAGAAAGACAGGCTACATTTGTAGATATCAACCCTTGGACGAGGCACTGGGAGCAGACTGTTCCTTGTGTTGTGTTGTTTATCGTGTTTGAAATTAAACAGTTGATGAAGATATGTTGGGGCTTTGCAGTAGACAATTTTGTGCATTAGTAAGCATTTGTTAAATTCCAGATGCTGTTTTAGGGGAAGAAGTTTGAGGATTTTAAACTTTTGGTCAGTACTAGAATTATCCGAGTGTAAGAGTTTGACAGCGAGGAGCAAATACAAGAAGAATAAAGTATTATTAAAAATGTTTGGAAAATAGTTGTTACGCCAGTCATTGCAAGTAATGGGAGTGGTGTGAGATTTACTAATATTCAAGTTACAAAAATTTAACCTTCCGCACGCAGAACCCTGAGACCCCCCCCCCCCCTCCCCCAAACTC
>JACVVK020000214.1:445000-600000 GCA_018292915.2 Batillaria attramentaria | reverse complement strand
AACGTGATCGTGATCATGATCATGGCCGTGATGAGGGGGACGCGGCCTCCAGTCGTTAAATTCGGGGTCGAAACCCCCTTCTTCGTCGTCGTCGCCCCTGCCTCCATTGCCGCGATTTGCTTGTCGTTTGAATCCGGGGTCTAGCAAGGGAGAGAACCCATCCACCTGGTTGTCGCTGTTAAAGTTCCATGGTCGGTTACTTCCCCACTCACCCACGTCGCGACGCCTTTCGTGCGTGGTTGAATCAGTTGCACTGAATTTGAACAACAAGTAACCAAATTCGTTGATTAATTATGAATAAAGAATTATTATCTTGTAAAAGCCCATACACTGAAAAATCGCAATGTTACCTGAAACCTTTAGATCACTAAGAGCCACTGCAAGCCACTATTATGCAATCTGCAGCGGTCTGGGGCCTAGCGGTGAAGGCCCACGCCTTGCGTAATAGTGGCTTGAAGTGGCTCCTACTGGTGTGCAGTGGCTTGTTGTTTATAACCAGTCTTATCATGCAGCGGGCAAAAGGTAGTCGGGCTCGGGATGCTAAAAGATATCTCAGTATCTGAACATGAATGTCTAGTCAAACATTTATTCGAATCATGCGGCATCTGGCAGGACGAACAACTCCAATTCAATTCAAATTCAATTAATAATAATAATAATACTGTAATAATAATAATAATAATAATAATAAAGGGTATTTGTGGCGCCCCATCTCGCAAGAGCTCAGGGCGCGTACATAAACTACACATAACATAAAAACAACGTATAACACACACACACACACACACACACACACACACACACACACACACACACACACACACACTGATTATTTGCAGAGATGGAGAGCGGGGAGGGGAGGGGCATGGGGGGGTTGGTTCCACTGCATGGAGAAAAGATGTGTTTCCAGGTGAGACTTAAAGACTGCTAACGACTGAGCATGACGGATGTGAGAGGGGAGGCCGTTCCAGATTACAGGACCAATGTATGAAAAAGCACGCTGGCCTTGAAACTTTTTTGACGGATGGGAATACGGAGGAGACGGGTTTCAGAGGAAGAACGGAGGTTGCGGGATGGTGTGTAGAGCTGAATACTTTATTGTCTGTTTAAGAGAGACTCTAAAAACAGAAAATCTTCTTCGGACTCACGTGATGGTCTGTCACAGATAAGATAAAATACAGCCATTAAATATTCTGATGTAAAACATAAAAATAAAATAGGGTTAAACATTAAGGTCTAACCATGTCAAAAATGTGTTTCGCGCAGATGCTGCCAGTGTTGAGTCAGAAGTCCTCGCAAAATGTCTTTCAGAGCTCTGTAAACTTTTAATGTCGCCATGGCAACGACCACGTGCGAGTTGCACTAAGACGGCCACTGACTTGGCCGTAGTTATGGTCTATTCAAATCAAACGCGGCAGGCGCATGTTTTCAATCAATCCGGCCATCAATCAATCCATCAGTCAATGTTAAACAAATGGACTTTTTTTTTTTTTTAATCGTTGAATATATAGTTTGGGCGGAATGGTTACGCAGAAAACGGACGACGGGCGGACGGACAATTCTAAGCGACAAGTGTTGACTAACAACAACAACAACAACCAACAACCATAGCTGAGTTTGAGATAGTCATGATATGGTCGGCTTAAAGTAACCGAGAGGGAAGCAGGGCCAACAACTGACAAAATGACATTGTAACAGAACACAGGACCAGTACAGCAGTACCTTTGTTTCGCCAGCACGAGGTTGACAGCCAAAACTGCCGTTGCAACCAGAGAGAGGCCGGCAACCCATGCCCAGATCTGAAACAACCATGTCGACACGACCGCTATCATACCTTGGTAAAGAGCTGTTTGGTTGACAACATTCAGGTTTTTGTTTTTGTTTTTTTTCTGCCCGAACTCTTTGCCAGTTCGAGTGGTGTTCGAGTCCACGGAGGGCTCGGAAGCTGGGGCATTTTTTTTTTTTATTTATTAGGCATGATGATGGATGTGGGGATGATGGTAAGTGTCACGACCGTGTGTGCTGTAATGTATGGGTGTAAGAGGTGCGTGCTCTTTCTTTACTCTCACTCACACGCAGTCGCACAACAGAAACTGATACTGAGACGTGCGGGGATTCACACCACCACAATATTATTGACAAGACGAACAGTCATTGCATAACACGTCACAGTACAGCTACAATACCAATGACAAGAATAGGCAAGGCAATCAAGGCAATAAATACTATGCCTAAAATACAAGTGATATAAATAATTGTATCTAAGAGCGCTCAGAGCATTTTAACGTGCACGGGATGGTACCTCCAACGATGGTCAAGCGCGCAGACGTGCAGATGTGCAGTTTTAGCAGCCGCAGACAATATCACAGGCGGCGGAAAATAGAACTGACTCGGCAGCTCTACAACAGCATCACAACAGCTGATGCTCTCGCGGACCAGCACCCACGCTGAATCCCGGATACGGGCAGTCAGGCTCCCTCCCCTTCAGTCGTCGCAGGGCCATGAAATCCTCCACGGGACAAGGGACTACAGGGCAGCTTCTGGCTCCCGAAACAGCCACTCGGGCTAGAACCCCTCCATATGCAAGATGCGAGGGGTTATGACGGTAGACCTTAAAGACAGCGGACGAGAAGAAGTGCCAGACTCTTGAACGGACGTGTCGGTACTACCGGGCCAAATGCGAATAGCAAGTGAATAGCAATGGTTTTTATACTGTTAGGGCGAATAGGGTGAGTATCGCACAGGATACACCTGCATCACGTGTAAAACGGGTTACCTGTATCGACTTAAACAAGGGAAACGGACAGGTCAGCATATTATACACAAATGTCCCGTGTAAAACCTTCACCAAGGGATACATGCGTGGCCCGTGCAGAAAACAAGGCACGTGTGCCACACAGAACATAGTTACGATGCATACGGAAATCATACCAACCCGTCATACGGAAATCATAACAGCACATGATTTACCCTAAGTCACGCATCCGTGACAGTAAGATGCTGCTATGGAGGTCCGTGTGGTTCGGGACTGCGAAACAGGGCCGCATTCCACGCTTACTGTCATAAATATCCCAGTGTTAACCAGGCCCGGGAACAACGGCACCTGCGGTGCCGGCCCTGTAGTCATCCATAAGACATGTCATACCAAGGGAAGCACCCCCAAAGTCGCACCCGTGAAGTGGGTGAAACTCGGCTGTGTGGCAACATAGCACACCCGCTCTGGGTAGAAGCCGACCTAGGTAGAGAAAATCCCGCTTGCCTCGGCTGGGACTCGAACCCGGGTCTCCCGGTCCATGGTCCGAAGTGCTAACCACCACACTACGGGGCCGGTTACAACATTCAGTACTGGCCTCTATATTTTCTTATGGCTTAAAAAATAATAATAATAATTCGGAGCTCAGAACACATCTTTGTTGGTCCGGATCGTTATAATTATTGTATGAGTACTTCTCTGAGGCAGACATTAAACCTGGTTATAGGACTGACCACTCCCTTATTACACTTGTATTAGAACAGGGAACTGAAGTCAAGAAACACCTCCTATGGAAATTTAATTCCTCCCTTATAAAATGTAAACAATACGTAGATGAGATTAACAGTGTTATTATGAGTGTCACAGAAGAATATGCTGCCTTTCCCTATTGTAGACATAATCTCTCAAAAGTACCTAAATCAGAGATACAGTTTGTTATATCGGATCAAACCTTTTTAGACACATTGCTCAAGAAGATCAGAGCAAAGACAATTTCATATTCTGTCATGAAAAAACGTGTGGATTCTGAAAAAGAGAAGGAGCTCGAAAACTGCATCATCAACCTTGAGAATAAGACTCTCCGGTCGGATGAAGACAATAGGGAACTGGATGGTTACAAACAAGAATTAGTAATACTACGTGATAAAAAAATGAAGGGTGTATTGTTGCGTTCGAAGGCGAGATGGGTTGCAGATGGAGAAAAAGTTACAAGATATTTTTGCAGCTTAGAAAAAAGAAATTATGTTAATAAGCAGATGAATAAACTGGTTAAAAATGATGGTTCAGTAATAAATAATAATAATGATATAATCACAGAAGTTAATTCATTCTATAAACAATTATATGCAAAAAGAGATATTGAGGAATGTGAGCTTTATAATCTGATATCCGACTTCCCGAAGTTTTCAGAAGAAGCAAGTGGTTCATTGGAAGGTAAGATCACTTTGGAGGAAGCAGGATTAGCGTTAAAAAACATGAAGAATAATAAAAGTCCAGGAAGTGATGGCTTTACAGTTGAATTTTTCAAATGGTTTTGGTTGCAACTTGGAAATTTTATAATTCGGTCACTAAATGAAGGTTTTGATAAGAAAGAAATGTCTTCAACACAAAAGGAAGGAATTATAGTATGCATACCAAAAGGTGACAAATCTAAGGAATTCATTAAAAACTGGAGGCCCATCTCGCTCTTGAACGTAATATACAAAATAGGTGCGAGTTGCATTGCATGCAGGTTGAAAGGTGTCTTATCGTCGGTTATTAGCGAAGACCAGAGTGGCTTTGTTCCAAACCGTTTCTTGGGAAACAATATCCGTCTTCTGTATGACCTTATGTATGAACTTGTTCGTTTAAATAAACCAGGCCTTCTTCTTTGCCTTGACTTTGAGAAGGCGTTTGATAGTGTCGATTTAGTATTTATGCATAAAGTCCTGAAAGCCTTTAACTGTGGTCGTGACTTTTGTCGATGGGTCGAAACTTTTTATCAGAACATTAAGTCAGCAGTGTTAGTTAATGGCAGATTAGGTCAATGGTTTCCAATTGAAAGAGGATGTAGGCAAGGCGATCCGCTGTCCCCTTACTTATTTGCGATGTGCGTTGAGGTGTTTGCGCTTATGATAAGGCAAAACAAACTAATTAGAGGTATTAAAATTGATGAGGTTGAGAGTAAAATTTTACAATATGCAGACGACACTGAGCTCACATTGGAAGGGGATGCGAAGTCATTTGAAGAATCTCTAACTACTGTAGATCATTTTGGTAAGATATCGGGTCTTCTCTTAAATAAAGATAAAACTATGGCCATTTGGCTAGGAAGTAAAAAAAATTCACCAGTTAAATATATGCCTCATCTACGGATGGAGTGGAACCCTGACAAGTTTAAAATATTGGGTATCTGGTTCACGAATGATCTTAAGCAGGTCGAAGAAATTAATTACCAAGAAATATTTTCCGCAATAAAAAACATGTATAAAACTTGGCTAAAGAGACAAATCACACCATTGGGTAGAGTTGCAGTCCTTAAGTCTCTTATTTTATCCAAAATCACCCATTTGTGGTTGTTGCTGCCAAATCCACCAGACAGATATGTTACAGAGCTACAGAGATCGATTTACTATTTTGTATGGAATAAAAAACAAGACCGGATAAGCAGATCAACTTCCTCTAAGAATTTACTCCACGGAGGAATCGGTATTCCAGATATAAATAACCAAATGCGAGCCTTAAAAATTATCTGGTTAAAAAAGACCATGATGAATAATCATAAGTGGATAAACATTTTGAAGGCAGTATACCCCAAAGTTCTTGAGGTACACAAACTGGGAAGTGATCTACCTAGAAATAGAAGTCTTAATAAATTTTGGAAAGATGTTTTTTCTTCTTACAAATCTCTTGGGTGTAAGGTGGAGGTAAAATCAGAGAAAGAGATTTGCTCCGAGCCTTTGTTTTACAACCACAACATCAAAATCGGGAACAGAACAATATTCTATAGTAATTGGTTTAATCATGGTGTGTATTGCATTGGTCATCTACTTAACGCACAGGGTTCTTTTCTGAATTATAGATCATTTGTTGAAAAATACGGCAATGTTGCCAACTTTGTTTCTTACAATGGCTGCATTAATGCCCTTAGGAAATATGCCAGACGAATGAATATAGTAGTAAAGACGAACACCGCCTATGATATGACAACTTTAATGCACTTAATTACAACCTCGCAGAAAGGTGGGCGTTTGTTCTATGACATGTTGCTAGGTAATGTAAAAGAGCCAAACTGCTGTAGAAAATGGAGAGAAAGGATACATGGAGATATTAACTGGCGGGAAGTTTTCAAGAAAATTCAGAAAACAAAGGACATTAAATTACGGTGGTTTCAAGTTAGAATTACACATCGTATAATTGGCACAAATGTCACATTAAAACAAATGTCTATTAAAGATTCTGATAACTGTAGTTTTTGTCAAATGGAAAAGGAAACTATCCAACACTTCCTGTGGAAATGTACATACATACAAAATTTCTGGACAAGATTTCAAACTGAACTAAACAGCAAATGTGACACCATTTCCCTGTCATTGACGGAAAAAATTGTTCTGTTTGGCTGTGATACTTACTTCAGATCAGAGAGTGTATTTGATCTCATACTTCTTCTTGCCAAGTTTTTTATATACTCATGCAGGATTAACGGCACTATTCCAACTATGGAATTGTTCACTCAGAGGCTAAAAAGAAGATATGAAATTGAGAAATATATTGCTAGAACAAATATGCTGTATGGAGACTTCCAGGCACAGTGGCACGCCTATCTACCCCTTTTCCTGTAAGATGTACAGTTTTTCCTTTTATGGTCGTGCTCTGGCAGTTCTTGAATTGCATAGTTTGTCACATAACACATGGCTCATACCCCCCCCCTCTCCCCCGTCTCTCTTTCTCTCTCTCTCGCGCGCTCCTTTACACACACACACACACACACACACACAGAGTACAGCAAGCACAGAGTTTACTGATCAGAAGTTATGTATCACAACATGGTATAAATATTCTTATGCCATAAAACTAGTATTTTTGTACTCTGGTACTTAATCAAATGTACGCAACATTTTGTCATGTATGCTTAAGAGTAGAACTGTTACATGTACTGATGCTGTAACCAAAAACAAGAATATAAAAAAAAAAGAGTACTTCTCCTTTCAAGGGTCATAACCGCTGCTAATGAATGTGAATTACACAGTTGTACCCCTTTTAATTCTCGGTGTGTGTGTGTGTGTGTGTGTGTGTGTGTGTGTGTGTCTGTGTGTGTGTGTGTGTGTGTGTCTGTGTCTGTGTGTGGCCTGCGGTCAAATTTGCTTTTAAAAAACACACTGTCATGCCGAAGCCTCCCCATTTCAGGGCGGCCGGGATAAGAAATACATTCAGTCTTAGGCGGTATTATCATCCGTCCGCCGGCAGTAGCCGCCCCACTCAGTGAGTGCCAATATCTAGGGCAAATGATTCATAATAGCTAAAACAGAAATGTTAAACAAGCTGAAAGACTGGAAACTCTCACCTTGCTCTGCCGAGTGACGTTGTCTCGTCCGTTGTTAACTTTCAGCAGCTGCTCCTTCTCACGCTCCAAGCGGTCAACCCGCTCAAGCAAGTTCAAGGTCACTTCGTCCTGGTCTTGACCGGTGCCCATGCTTCCTGTATCTGTCTAAACCCCGACCATAATGATTATTGTCTTGTCTCAACAGTTTACAAAGTTGGTCATCATTACCGCAAGGTTTCGTTACCCTGGATCACAGTAAACAATATCACTCATAATCTCCCAGGATTCTTCTTTAACTCCCCGGCCGGTTTTGTCCACCGGACCACGCATGAGTGATATCAGCCAAACTGAGAGACGGGGCACAACAAGAAGGCCAGCACGTGACAAATGTTCTGCTCCAGCAGGGATCCCCAGATTTGGGGTTAATATATGGGTTAACAGTAGTATAGTCTGCGATATCTCATCCCTCAGGGAGCAGGGAGCCGTGTGACGTCATCAGCGGAAGTGCCGTCATGAGCGGAAATGACGTCATCAGCGGAAGTGTCATCATCAGCGGAAGTGCCGTCATCAGCGGAAATGACGTTATCGGCGGAAGTGACGTGTTTTCCGGTGATGCGCTTTCCGGTGACCTCGGTGAGCGGACGTGACGTGGTTTGTTTGTTGGTTTTTTTTTGTTTTTTTTTTGGTGTCGTGTTTTCCGGTGTCATCGGTGACCGAAAAGCGGAAAAAGGTCATGAAAAAAAATATAGTAAGTTTAAAAAATGACACTTACCTGAGAGATGAAGAGCAAGACATGATCCTAGTAACCATCATGATGGTGACTTTTTTTTTTTGAAGGAGTGGTATCTAACACACAAGGTCATAGTTCACCTTTACGCCCCCACAGGTAGCCAGACAATGATGAAACTGCACTGGACTACGCTGAGGAGTCGCGTACAGGTGGGACCTTTTGGTGTAGGTCCCGGGGAAGGGCTGTAGAGGTGTTATCCAGGAGGTGAGGTTAGAGGTGTTATCCAGGAGAGGTGTAGAGGCGTAAGTCAATCAAGACTGCACCCGATAATTTTTCACAGTAACTTTTCAAATGAGCCACTCAGAGCTACAAGATGAACTGGTCGTTGCAATTAAGAAAGACGATGAAAATCTGTTGACGCAGCAGCACTTTTGACTATATCCCCGTCAACAGAGCTCTGTGTGTTATGTAGGTCTCGGAAAGATGATGAAAATCTGTTGACGCTGCAGCACTTTTGACTATATCTCCGTCAACAGATTTGTGTGTGTGTGCGTGTGTGTGTGTGTGTGGTAGCCCTCGCCGCGTGCAGCCACTATTTATATAGGCGCCGTCGCTTTGGAGCCAGTGGAATGAGCTGCTTGGGAAAAATGGTGTCAAGTAGTCGCTGTGCGCGACTGGAGACCGCGCGCTAATTGTACAAAGGGCTAATAGCATAACATTGGCTCGTAGCTGTTATTATGCTCAAATTTATGTGACTATAATTATGAATAACGACATGGTGTGTTACACATGATGCACTTGGTTCCTTGACTCTTTGAACATGATGCCCGTTAGTTGACTCTTAGGGTCATGACTGACACTGTTTGTGTCATGAAACGAAGAGCCATCCAGCCAGTACCACGAGGAGGTGGGCTATTTTAACTGGCCAAAAACATTTTTTCAGTACAGACTTACAAAAGAAGAAAAAAACGGCGCACAGTTTGACAAAAAATAATAATCTAAACTGAAGTGGGGAAAGTTGAAATGCCATCAGAGGCTACCACCCGTTTGATGTAGAAGAATGAGAGAGATTTGCGGTTTTGTGTGTAGGTAAAAATTGATTTTCCATCGGTTTTGAAACCCATGTTGGTTCCGCCTCCACTTTCCTGAGTCGTGAGGACTTGCTGGTAGGTGTCAAACGTGAGATCATTTTGTTGTTTGTTGAGTCCCTTACAACTTAATTTGTTTTGATCTCCCTGACAAAAGTAGGTTTTAGAGCACAAGCCGATGAAAGCATGACCCTGATACTCTGTTTTGAACAGACCCGGTGTTCGTTTGTCATAAGCAATTTGAGCTTGACAGTCGGGGCACTGTGTGGGATCCCAAAGTTGTTGGGCGCTTTGAAAGTCTGTTTGGTGACGAGGACAGGCCTGAGCCGGACACCAACGAGGGTACACGCGGTAAAACTCTTGTCTGAGCTCTGGACGCACCACATCTTCTAAGGTCTGACTACTGAGGGCCACGTACAACGAGTCAGTGTCCATTTCAAGCAATTGATAGTCGCTTCGAGACACAAACTTATCTAAAAAGTCAAAATGAAACTGCAACATGCGTAGTTTAGCGTACTGGTACACAAACAAACCGATTTGCAGAGGAAGGGCCCAATTGATTTTTTGTTTGCTCATTTCCACTTCCACGACCTGGTCTGTCAGTTCAGTCAGTTTTTGAAAACGCGCTTCATTGACGAGTTTAGGCGCTTTTTCAGGGGTGACATAATGAATGTCACGGTGGCGCGCAACGTTTGTCAAGGTTTTACCGTACGCGCTGTTGCCGAGCAGTTTAACTCTTTGACGACGAAGCACAATTTCTAACACGCGATTTCCTATAGGAAATCGCGTGTTAGAAATTGTGCTTCGTCGTCAAAGAGTTAAAGGTTTCTGCTAAAATGGCCTTGCTCGGGTCTTGATCGCCTTGACGACGAGCGTCAGACACGGCTTCACCAAACGTTTTGAAACAAGTTTTGGGTTGGTACTCGAGGATGAGCGTGATGTTACTGACCACCAGCCCATGCTCGAGATACCATTTCAGAAGAGGTGTGGCCAACAATATACCTTTGCCAAAGTAACTGCCCACCAACGTTCGACGGGGTTGAGAGAGAAGTTTGTGTTTTTCAGCATAGGTTTTCATCAGCTCACCGATCTGATCACGACTGATGGAAGCGTTTTTGAAGATGGGTTGCATTTCTGAAAAATGCTGTTTTCACCCGATGGGAAAATCTGGAAGAGGGTTGATGTAAAAAGAAGTAGACATGATAGCGTCGACAGAATATTTGGAATCAGGTCGTTCTTTCTGAACCTGTTCCAAAATATCTACGTCTTGAATGTCGTCTACAAAAGACAGAAAATCTTGTTTGGATTGGATCAAACGGGGTCGCTCTAAGGCACTGTGGTTGTTGGCAGACGCGTGAAAGAAAGAAAGATCTTCTGTCTCTTTGTACCTCAAAAGGAAAGAATGAGAGAAATTGATTTTGAAGCGTTTGTTTTGATCAGCAAACATTTCCATCAGATTTTCATTCCAATCTGGAACTTCCGACCGGGGATCCCAGAAATAGGTGTATACTGACTGGGATTTACCGTGCCGCGCGTGGGTTCGTATCGACTGGAAATGTTTTTCATAGATTTTTTTCTGTTTGGGAGGCAAATTATCTCATAGCCGTTTTTCTCTTTCAGCTGTACTGAGTCTTTTTTTCAAAGGAGCGTGGGGGGTAGATGGGTTTTTTCTCTTGTGGGTTTGGTCGCTCTGGGCAGCATCGACGCGCTGATGCATTTTAAGATGGTGAGTCAGGTGCTGCTTGCGTTTGAAGGTTTGGCCACAATGCTCACACACAAAACGACGCCTGTGATTGTGCGCTGCATTGATGTGGCGTGTCAAATTTTTTCGTTCAGAAAACAAGTTCCCGCATTCTGGACACACGTGTTTCTGGAGGACAGGAAAAACACAAACACAAAAACCCTAGCATGTTGCTTTCCAATTTGTTTTTCAAATTACATAATAAAACATAAAAGTAAAACAACAAAACGCCATTTACCTTGTGATGTGAAACAGAAGAAGAAGATGATGAAGAAGACCGAGAAGCTTGATCTCTTGAACATGAGGCCATGATCACAACTCAATACGTAAATCTCACACAGAGGTAAGTAAAACCTTAAAAACCAGAGAGATGTTGGCGGTTTGGCTGTCAAGGCAAAGACTACCGCTTGTGCCACAGTGAGACTAGGACACGCAACCCTGCCACTTGGCATGGTTAAGATTGCATCAGACTCTTTTTGCGTCTGACATCGAACGTTGTCGCCGACTTCCTGTCGACCGGAATAGAACATGACCTCTTAGCTTGTGCGACAATTATGTAAGGCTTGGCACTGATGACTTGTACACGCCTGCATCCGATTTTGGGGGGTGTGCCTTTTGTGCACTTGCTACCATTGTCGCAGACTTCCATAGAACATGACCTCTTAGCTGGTGCGATAATTATGTGAGGCTTGGCACTGATGGCTTGTACACGCCTGCATTAGATTTTTGGGAGTGTGTCTTTTGCGCACTTGCGATCGGCGCCTACGTAGGTGTGTGTCTGATGGTGTGTGTGTGTGTGTGTGTAAAAAGTCTTTTTTACATCGCCTTTCATCCTGACATAAGACAAATAAAACCTTTTCTTTTTTTCTTTTTTTTTTCGTTTATTTGTATTCACGACGTTGTTCAACAAACTCAATGACTAAAAATGACAAAATCATGCACATGCAGACATGTAAGAAAAAACACTGACAAAAAAAAATGGTGATACAGCAGATTTGAGTCGACTGTCAAGTCGGCATTAAATAGCAAAAAGGTTAGGGTTATCAGTGCACCGTTGACACACACACACAAAATTACTTGACAGGTGCGTCTACACAAATGTGTCGCTCACGCAACAGGACATCACAACAATTAAACAGCCGGTCACGAGTTCAGCCGCGAGACTGACACAGCATGGTGCGTGGGAAAACGCCCTTTTTAAAAACAAAACTGCCTTGAGTTAAACCGATCTGATGTCGACCGCTTGCCTTCAGTTTCACACAAACACACATACTTGTAACACAGGTTACAAAGGTTCTTTTACACCAAGACAATCAAACCACTAAACTGACGTGTATAAAATGATGTACAAAATACATATATCAGCATCATAACAAGCAAAAAAGACAATTTGCAACAACAACAACACAAAATGCTTACGTTCATTGACACAAGTTAATATATTGGCTTCAGTTTTAAGCGTTTTGTACAACACTAAAAAGCGGACAAAGTCAAGTCTCCACCTAAAACTTCATTAAAAACGATCCTTCATGTTTTACTGTCTTTGTTTAACTAAAAGCACTTTGACAGCATTGTCAAATTTAGCGTCCAGCATTTTTTTTCTCTCTTGTGGGTCTGTTTTAGATGTTAGCGTATTCAGGGCAGGTGAGTGACAGCTCAACGCCACTGTTCTGTACGTCTGCCCATAACCAGACATGGTCTCATCTCCGTTGAGTAGTTGGTTCACAATAGTGTCGATATGCTGTGCGTACAGCTGAGGTTGAGTGTCCGGGAGGCAAATCTCCTGACCTTCTGTAGGAGCAGGTAGAGCCGTTGTCGGTGGTTTGGTCATGGTCGTGGTTTCACGTCTTTGCATCAACGGTGATGGTGTCGGTGTTGGTGGTACCATCTGTCGGGTGTCAGGCTGTTGTGGTGTCTCTTGCTGTTGCTCCTCCTGCTGCCATTGTTGGTCTGATACAGGCGTCACAGCGAAAACATCACGCAAGATAGCGCTGCTAATGGACAGCAACTGGTTAAACTCTTCTGGCAACAGCGTAAATCCCCGACGTGTAGATTTCAGGTCACCCGTGTCCGTTTCAGTATACTGTCTGATGTGAACCAGCGTTTGATCGTGACAGCGGGTGACAGAAGCAAACTTGTTGTTCGTCAGACTGTAAAGTGCTTCACCTTTTTTCCATAGGGTAGGAGTCGGCACAGGAGCAGCAGGAGCAGGTGACGTCATTTTTTGTTTTCAACTGTGGGGCGGTGGTGGTGGAGACTGAGTTGGAGACTCGGTTGAACGGCGGTGTCCAAAAGGAGGCAGTAAGGCAAAACACTGTCCTTTTATAGCGGCGAGCTCAAAACGTTTTTGATCACGTGGTGACGTGATGGTGTTCTATTACCCTAGTAGTCTGGTTTGAACTGGTTTCTTCAAATGTTGTTTCAAATAAGTCACGACAAGTTTGTCATTACGCCATGGGTAACGAGGGTCAAAGGGTGCGAGCAGACGCCACAGAGTCTGTCCTCTTGCTTTCTGCATAATGTAATACACCACATACATTCCACACACACGACTGGTCACACTTTGTAACACTTGAGGATTGTGACGATGATACCAACAATGTCTGTTTAAAAAATTGATCAGCTCGGGAAACGTGGGTGGAAGTCCAAAAGAATCAAAGTATTCTCCTCTCCCATGCTCGTCGATGTAAATGGCCACCCAGTGCTCTCCCTGACCTGTTAAACGATCCGTGTTCACGACAAAAGCAGCTGGTTTCTTCAGGTGAACAGTCAAGGGTAATGTGTCCCTAGGATACACACCTTGAAACACTTTGTTGGTATGTACATCTTGGCGTAACACACGATCGATTTCCCAACCTCGCATGTTTTTTGTTGTCTTTTCGTTTTGCTTAAGCAGGAAAATTCAGCAGCACCTGTCTGGACTTGTCGATCTCGATCAAACCATCAAACTGAGCATAGACAATGACGTGGACCGGCTCCGCGAGGGCTGTGGTGAAACTCATTTCCAGCCGCAAAGAACCTGCCCGGATGAGCTCTGCCTGGTTTCCGTCAACCAGTGAAGGTGTCAGATCAAACCCGTACAACGTGTATCCCTTGTCGTACTCTGATGGTGAGATCGTATTTCCCACGTCTTTCCAACTGGTGTTGGTACCGGAAAAGAGACTGACGTAACTTCTCATGTACTCCCCGGTCCGAAAGTTGGGTTTGAGTGCCTTGGTAGGAATCTGCTTCCCTTCCTGATAGAGAGCCAGAAAGTTCAGGTTGTGGTGTTTGAACTCAAATGGCGAGCTGTTGAACGCTCCGTTGAAGGCGGTCGAGTCGACCAGGCCAATGATCAACTGTTTGGGTAGCTGGTCTAGAAACAGATTGTCCTGCACGACGTTCAAGTTGCCTGCTGGGATGGAAATGACTCTGGTGACAACTCGCTGGACGGGGTACTTGGCCGTGGCCTTCTCTAGGGCTTTAGCGTGCCCCAACACGACGGCAGGGTTCAGCTTGCACTTGCGTACAAACAGAGAAGCGTGCACAATCTTTACACTGTAGGTACTTGGGGCGTCGCCAACCGCCATCAGTGAAAAGGCGTCCTTGCTGCGTGTCAGACGGAGGCGCAGATCCACACCGTTCAGCAAATATTTTTCTTGGGAAAACAGATCAGCGTGCACTCGACCAATCATGTCCACGATGTGAGAACGTTTTGTTTTTCTCACACGCTCTTTCATACCTTTGTTCTCGTTTCCTCCCACTTTGTCAAAATGATTTGCTGTGTCCTTGTAGAACATAGAGGCAGCCAGCTGTGTTTCTTTTGCGTCTGTACCATAATTCAACAGGGTCTCCAAGTACGCACGATAAGGGTAAGTATTGGTGGTCGTGGTCACCTGCGTTCCGTTGAGAGTAATGTCCACCTCTGAGAAAAGAGAATGAAGCCAGAGATTGACGGGTCCCACCTTGTCGTCATCACCTGCCACCAGATCACTGTTGTCGGATCTGACGATTTTGGCTCCGACATGCAGATAGCTGTTGCTCAAGTCCAAGTAGTCTTCTCCAGCACCTTTGATGACAAATTCAATGGGACCTGTATCCGTGAGCGTTGCCAGAGGATGATGTTCTACCCAACTTCCACTTTCTACACTAGTCTGCGTTGGCGGTATGATAAACAGGTCAAGACCTGTGTTTGTACACTCACAAGACCCAGCGTGAAGAAAAGCCATTTTAGCTAAAAATGTCCGTTGCTCCTGCGAGCTTCCTCTTCCTCTGTTTTGCGAGAGCGGGCAGCCGACTGGCGAGGTTGAGAACGGTTCCCACGTTTTATCTTCTTGGCAGCGGGAGCACCGGGCGGTGCAGGTGGTGACTGTCCGGTCAAAGCCCTTGCTGCTTGTGTGAAGAGTTGACGCCCGCTTTCCTGAGCTCTGCGTTTAGCTGCCGTCTTGATGTTTTCTCCTGAAAGCACGTCTCCCAAAATGTTGACACCGGTTTTAACGCCTTGCTTTAATAAAGTCTGTCCTCCGCGTTTCAAGATGGGCACCACCATACGCGCTAAACCGCCTAGTATGTTTCCTAAGCCATGTCCGCGTTGGTGTCTCGCCCCAACAAAAACAGGAAGGCCGCTTCCCGCTTGATGCAGGTAATAATCCTCATAGACACTTTTCATGATGACGGTGACTGGGTCCGCCGAAAGTGAAGTGTTACGATGACTTGTCCTCTCTCGAATGGGATGGGTTGGCCTGCTGTGTCTCTTATATCTATTTCTATAGTGTTAAAGACTTGTCGACCCACGGGTACGTAATGAATGTTTTCAAAGATATGATGCTGTTGATCATCACTCCTGATGGGTAAAACCCGCAACAAAGGGACTTTCAAATCACCCACAACGCGATGCCTCACCACATCACTGTAGACCCACAGGCTGTCTAGCCCGTCTGTAAGATCCAACACGTTGTTGTCCTCAAATTGCCACATACCATTAAAGAGTATTTGATCCCCATCCAACTCTCCACCTTTTAGACCCAACATGCGTACCACCTTTGGAGATATCCTTATGCTGGTCCCACTTTGCACAGTCATGACAACTTTTTTCTGCAGCGCACTGTAGGAAAATTCGACTTGTTTTTTTTAAAACGGGGCCCTGCACTTGTGACGACTCTGTTCAGTTTGTTGACGAATCCTTGTGGTGATGTGTAATACCCAGCGTGAATCTTTTTCTTCTGACGGAACACCTGCACTGCATCCCCCTCTTCCTGCACTTCTCTGAACAACTCCAACTCTCCTTCACCATCTTGTAGGTTGAACCAGTTGTATGGGTACCAGCACTCGGCCAAACCCACCTCCCAGTCTCTTGGGTGTCTGAGGTCGATCGTTTCTGGCAGTTTGTTGAAAAAGTGAGTCAGTGTGTTATCTGGATAAAACCGCTCACTGGCGTTGCTGGATAAAGTCAGATAAAAATCCTGGCTCATCTTTTTGGTCGTCAATGTTGTTAATGCCTCTGCAATTTGAGAGAAGGGTTCGGTAGTACGTAGCCTAAACAAGAACCCAAGAGAGCCACCCACAGCTCTGTGTTGTCGTGACCTGTGGTCAAATTGTAGATAGCTGTGATCACAACGATGAAGATCAGTGACATCTGACAACCATACACAATCTCACTACGAGGTACGCGTTGACCAAACACCTGCCAGATGGTAGAAGGTCTCTTTCGTTCTCCAACGCCACCTTCCACCTCAGCTTGGTCCTGGTCTTCTTCTCTATGGCGCAGCGTCACGTCTTCCATCACCCTTTATACCGTTGTAGGTGTCGTTCAGGGATCCAAGAGTTAAACGACTCTGGGTAGCCAAACCACTTGACCAGCACCTCGTCTGCTCTGTTTGGGCCTCGTCGACGATCTAAGATACTTTCAATGCGGAATACCGTTTTATCCCCCACCTTTTGCAATTCAGGGCCGTAAAATGTCCCTTTCAGCTCGTCACCATGGTCATCTTTGAGAACATATGTGATAGGTTGGGTGTTGAGCACACGACTCACGGTAAAAAGCTCCTCTGTCCATGAAGGTAAATACCCTTTTTTAAAGGTGCGACGGGCTTTGCTGATTCGCACACGATCACTCGATTGTAATTTGGTCGTGGATCGAGAGGTCAACTTTAGAGGTTGACGTCCGTATAACGTCTGCCACACTTGTTCCTCACTGTCTTCGTTCACTTGGACGGGAGCTCTCTTGATGGTGCGGTGATAAGACTTGTTATAAGCCTTCACAATCTGAGGTAAAACCACAACATACCTCAGAGTGTTTTTTCGTGTAAAATAACGCCACACTTTTTCTTTCAGAGTCCGATTAAAGCGCTCTACAATAGCTGCTTTGATGTCCTCGTTTTGGGTGACAAAAAAGTCCACGCCTTCGTCTTTCAAAAATTGCTGCAACACTCTGTTGGTAAATTCTGTCCCTTTGTCTGTTTGCAATTTTAACGGCTTTCGACCTTTAGCAAAGATGTCTCGAAAAGCTGCGACCAGTGATGCACCAGTTTTGTCTTTCAAGGGGACGACCCAAGCGTATTTAGATAAAACGTCAATGACTGTGAGTAAAAAGGCGAACCCATCATTGTCTTTTTTGAGATTTTTGACATCGACGAGATCCGCCTGCCACTGATGATCGATACCACCTACAATCGTCTGTCGTCGAGGAAACTTGTGTCGGACAGGCTTGTGTAGGGTATAGGTGTCTTGATGACTCAGCCACTCTTTCACATAAGTGGGTTTTACGCCGCTTGCTCTTCTCAAAGCCTCTACCCCACCCAAACTGCCTGGAAGTCGTCGTAGTAACGCTGTCTTAATTTAGTCTCGTGCTTTTTCTGCCTTGGCTTTGTTCGTCCCATGGGCGTCTATGGTTTTACCACGAGATCCATGCGCGGGACGACGATGACTTTGAAGACTTTGGCGTTGATGGTGTATCGATCCGTCTGCGCTTAGTGCTGTGGGCGACAGGAGTTTTAGCTTTTTCTCTCTGTTGCTGCTGTTGCATCCAACGCCACCGATCGTCGTGTCCTATCAATTCTTTCGGAGCGTTGCTGTCTTTCAATGCGGTGGCAAACACCTCCCACCCTACAGGATCAGGCACTGTCTTTCGTTTTCGTAAAACGTCATTGACAAGGTCTGTGATGTGGCTTCCGCGAAGCACTTTCTGATCATACACCAGTTCCCCGCTTTCTGTCCATGACAAGTTGGGAACATCCCTTATATGCGCCAAGAGCAGTCTGGCTTTATTTCGCAATTTTCCAGGCACACTGTCTACGACACGCTTTTCTAATGTAGACAGGGGTCCGGTGCTAGGCGAAAATGCTGCCGGGGCGAAGGGCTGGTCAGTAAGCAAAGAAGGAGGCGGTGGAGGTAAGTCATCCGCTGCTAAAAGTGGGGGTGGTAAAGTCGGCGAAGCCAGCTCCACTTTTCCAAGAGGTCGCTGTCGAAACTGCTCTGCCAAATGAAGGTAACGTTGCAAGGCCTGCTGATACTGAAGCACTTTGTCGTCAAGAGGTACGTGCTTGGTCTCCAAGATAGTCCGAATGTCGTGATCTAAAGATGATAACTTGTCAGCCAGCGGATCCGGTATGGGATACGGATGCGAAGCCCCAATTTTTATGTTTTCCATCACTTTTGGGTCCACGAGTATCATCTTCTTAGCCATCCTTACTGAAACAACAAGTGTCCTAACACGCCTAGTACTGGGCCGAGAAGAGCACCTAGAAAACCGCCTTTCTGGAGCAGGGCTTTCTTCTTTTGCAGCGGCGTTCCTTTTTTAGCCAGCGCTCTCAAAACCGACTTGTATTTGCCAAGTTTTTTCTTTTGTGTAGGAGACAACGGTACGTTTCCCTTCAGCACGTTGAGGCCACACTCACACAGTGTGTCCACCAGATCTTTGTCTGCTGCTTTTATGATGGACTTGAGAGTTCTGGGTTTAGCCTTGCTCATCCACTGTAGTAAAGGAGCGTGTTTCTTCACTCGCTTAGACATTCTGGTGACTACTTTTGGACGTACACAGCGTGTTGGTCTCCAGGAAAAACACCGGTCCTCAGACGCAGGTGATCGGGTGTGTCTTGCTTTAAATCCACCAGCAAATAACCATGCGCCGCCGACGTCGCGTCCTTAAATGCTTCTTGTAGGTACCGAGTCTGACCAGGATACATCTGTTTGGCGAGATTCGTAATCTGAGAAGCGTCCCGGGGATTTTTAAACACCACCAAGTAATGACTATTCAAACTGATGGTCCGGTGCTCTTTGTTTTTCCCAAACAGGTTTTGCACGATATACATCACACTCATGTCGCGGTGATGACTCCCCTTAGTAAACAGCTTGGTCACACGATCATCCGTCTCACTCATCAAATCATCAATAATCACCAGACGACGTTTAGGCTGACTACCCCATGCCTCGACATCAGGTAACCCCTCCACAAAAGTCACCTGACCCTTCAGACGATCATACACAGGCTGCCACTCGCCGTAACACCAGATCACTTCGTGAGGAACCGGCACCATCATGTTTGGCAACTCACGCAAAAACCGTTCTACAAAATAGGTTTTTCCACTACCAGTAGGGCCGGCAATCACACAGGTGAACGGATGCTTCCATCTCGGATCCATTGTCACCACTGACTTACACTTATGTCAGTAATCTTTTATCTTTTTATACAACTCGCTCTTACTCCAGTACCTGCGAGTAGAACCGTCAGATTGGAGAGTCTCTTTTCAAGATACTATAGTTCTGACATCTGCTAAAATCGTTTTCTGGCAAATCGGACAAGCATAAAATGTTGACCCGCACTCCTGACAAAAACAAAAATGACCGCAAGGTAGCAGGGTCAAAGACACAGGTCGCTCCCGGCAGTGACGACACGTCTGACGTTCCTTCAGCTTCCGGTTCTCTTCTCTTAGAACGCGTACTTTTTGTCTCAGTTCTTGTCTCCTCTTTACTGCCTCGTCATCATCAAAAGTAAAATGATTATCACTGTGACTCGGGGAAGGGGAAGAGTGAAGGTTCTCTTCCTGTTGATCGTGACCAGCGTCCTGTTGACTTGAAGACGATGTAGCTGAGGGCACCGACTGCTGCTCTAAATCTTCACCCATTGGTGTCTCGGCTGTAGCTGTTGGCACCACTGTGGCATCTGTAAAAGTGGCTGTGGGGTTGCTTGTGGGAGTTTTTTCTTGTTCGTCAACAGGCAGCTGAGGTGGGTGGGTGGTGCCTGTATCTCCTTCCTTGTCCACGTACACACTCATCTCATTCTTGTTCACTGTATCGACGTGCACAGGTCCGTCACTGTAGAGAGAGTGTGTGTTCCAGCTATATTCTCGCTCCATCATTTGGAACAATGCCTTTGCGGTCACGTGCCCGTCACTTGCTACAATGTATCTTTTATCTTTTTATACAACTCGCTCTTACTCCAGTACCTGCGATAGCTCAGTCGGTAGAGCGGGGGACTGTAAATCCTCAGGTCGGTGGTTCGAACCCATCTCGTGGGAATTTATTTTTTTTTAATTTGCATTTTTCATCACCGGAAAACACATTACTTCCGCTCACCGAGGTCACCGGAAAACCCGGCACTTCCGCCGATAACGTCATTTCCGCTGATGACGGCACTTCCGCTGATCACGCAGTCCCAAACAGACGAGGAAATGCCAGAAATTCCCGACGGGACGCGGCTCCTCAGCGTAGTCCAGTGCAGTTTCATCATTGTCTGGCTACCTGTGGGGGCGTAAAGGTGAACTATGACCTTGTGTGTTAGATACCACTCCTTCAAAAAAAAAAAAAAAGTCACCATCATGATGGTTACTAGGATCACGTCTTGCTCTTCATCTCTCAGGTAAGTGTCATTTTTTAAACTTACTATATTTTTTTTTCATGACCTTTTTCCGCTTTTCGGTCACCGATGACACCGGAAAACACGACACCAAAAAAAAAAAAAAAAAAAAAAACAACAAACAAACCACGTCACGTCCGCTCACCGAGGTCACCGGAAAGCGCATCACCGGAAAACACGTCACTTCCGCCGATAACGTCATTTCCGCTGATGACGGCACTTCCGCTGATGACGTCATTTCCGCTGATGATGGCACTTCCGCTGATGACGTCACACGGCTCCCTGCTCCCTGAGGGATGAGATATCGCAGACTATACTACTGTTAACATATATATATATATGTATATATATATAGAGAGAGAGAGAGAGAGAGAGATCTGAACGTATGACTGTCATGGTCAGGGTCACAGGGTCCGATTTTTTGTTTTCTGACTCACTGTTTTGTGATGAACTGGTGATTATTCGGTCTTTTTTCTGATGTGAGAATCACAAACACGGGCTCGCCCCAGGGTTGCTGCCTCTCACCTCTCCTGTACATCCTCTATACCGACGATTGTAGAAGCAGCCATGAGAACACATACTTTGTAAAATTTGCTGATGACAGCGCTATTCTGTCTTTACTGGTTGGTGATCGGCAAGATCATGGTCCCGCACTCTCTGACTTTGTAAACTGGTGTGACAGATCTTACCTTGAACTCAATGTCAGCAAAACCCAGGAGCTTATCATTGATTTTCGGAGACAGAAACACAGCCCTGGAATTACCGTTATTCATGATCAGAAAGTGGAGTTAGTTTCCAAATATAAGTACCTTGGCACCATCTTTGACAACAAACTTACCTGGGATGAAAATACAGAAGCAGTATTAAAGAAATGTCATCAAAGGCTGTATTTTTTGAGGAAGCTGAACTCCTTTGGTGTTGACATAACCATCTTGACACTGTTTTACAACTCATTTATCGAAAGTGTCTTAACCTTTTCCTTTATATGCTGGTATTTTAATCTTAGTGTAAAAAACAAAAATAGTCTGCAAAAAGTTGTACGCATCTGCTCCAAAGTGATTGGAGAACAACAAAGAGATCTAACTGTGTTTTGCGAACAACAGGTGCTGAGGAAAGTTAGTTCGATCTTATCTAACTGTCACCACATTTTATTCCCCGAGTTTGAGTCTCTGCCGTCAGGTCGTCGCTATCGCTGCCCAGCATGTAAGACAAATAGACGGAAACTTTCATTTGTTCCCGTTGCCGTCCGTCTACTGAACAATCTGTGATAAATACGGCGTGTGTGTGTGTGTGTGTGTGTGTGTGTGTGTGTGTGTGTGTGTGTGTGTGTGTGTGTGTGTGTGTTGCTGCTGTTGAATAAGTGTGATAATTACAATGAAGTATTAGTTGTGTGTGTGTGTGTGTGTGTGTGTGTGTGTGTGTGTGTGTGTGTGTGTGTGTGTGTGTGTGTGTGTGTGTTATGGTTAATCATCTGAACTTATTTTTTTAATGATTTGATTTTAATATGCTCTTATATCTTTTATAATATTTTGTCATAATGAGTTATTGAGCCCGTCCGAAGATGAATTGCCCCTTGTGGGATAAATAAAGTGTTTTGACTTGACTTGACTTGACTTGTAATCTTAATTTTTTCTCTGACCTCCCCTGTATCATCATCATCATCATCATCATCATCATCATCATCTCTCTCTCTCTCTCTAATACTTAGTTGAGCTTACTTTGTATATATCAGTAGCCTAGCAAGGACAAGATGTAAGACAGGTCTGCGTACCTAATCTTTTATCCTTGTAAAATAAAGTTTCGTTCGTTCGTTTCGCTCTCTCTCTCTCTCTCTCTCTCTAAAATACGCACCGATGAAAACTTCAGGACTTTACGTCAGCAAGTGTGTGACACTGGTCGTGGAGTCAAACGTAGACTGGCGTCAGTCTCGCATCACTGGCTTTAAATACACTAAAGTTATTGTTTCCCACACACTCATTGAAAGGAACCCCACCGGCTTTTGTTTATCACAACAATGTCCTACTGATGACTATCATAGTCGATCAGTCTCTCCCACTTACCGTTTGGAAAAAGTATATGGCAACAATATACAGGAAACATGCCGTGTAAAGTTCATATAGTAGGCAGTCAATTAGTAGCAGCAACAGTTTTCACATTCATTTTCACTATCAGAAAATGGATCCTTTGATCCGAGCCTGTACAAACCTTTTAGTTTTACGCGCGCGCGTGCGCGCGGACACACACACACACACACACACCGGGCACACACACACACGCACGCACACACAACGCTACTCATCTCGGCTGATCTGTTCATAGAGAGAGTAGTGACTAATGACTAACAACTGATGACTGCCACATGGATCTGTCATAATTATCGTCCCGTGACCTTGTCAGGTCTGAAACGAAGCCACAAATATACCTTAGACCTGAGGTAACCTGCTTTGTGTACCTAATCCGTGCTGTGCAGCAGACAGCACGTGATTTTTCGGCTTAGTCCCATCACTGTTGTCTCCGTGCCTCATGTTTGCACACTTCAGTATGCTGATGGATGTTTTGATATCACGCTGGTCGCCGTTTTCGTCCGTCGGTACTGATAAAAACATTTTAGTGCCTCATGTGGGCAAACTATTAGTGCAGTCGTAAAATTATTCGTGTAGGTACTTTTATCACATCACCACATCGTGAGATAAACAGAGGGTGCGCGTTTGTAATTACACTGTGGGTGTTGTTAATTAATAACTATCTGTTTTCACGCTAATGTTCCCACGCGGTTGACGCTTGAGATCCCAGCGAGACATGTCAGTGATGGGTCCTATGTTTCGACACGAGCACAAAGTTGAAACACACACACACACACACACACACACACACACAAACACACACACACACACACTGACACACCTAGCTCCAACATAAACCAACCAACGTCAGTACGTGTCAGTTTCAATGTATATACATTCGCGATATACATGTAGTTGAGATACTGATCTTACTGTCAGCTTCAAATTAAAACCAAATAAAAAATAAAGAAATTAAAAAAAACAGTAGGAAGTGGATGAGATCGCATCTCACCCTTTCAGTTACATGTATCTTGCTGATATTGGAAAACCGTTTTCAGTTGGTAAACCCAGTTTGAAATGCACTGGTTTTCACGTGTACTAGGCTGAACCGTTTATCAAGATTGTGTATAGGTGTTTATTTACAATTTCCATTATGCGCATCTACCAACGCAGCAGGGAAGGAGTATTTGTTAGATGTGTGCAATTTATTCTTGCTTTATTATTATGTTTACTATTTTCTTGTTCTGTGTGTGTGTGTGAGCAAATGTGTGTGTGTATGTATGTGTGTATGTATGTGTGTGTGTGTGTATGTGTGTGTGTGTGTGTGTGTGTGTGTATGTGTGTGTGTGTATGTATGTGTGTGTATGTGTGTGTGTATGTGTGTGTGTATGTGTGTGTGTGTGTGTGTGTGTGTGTGTGTGTGTGTTTATACGATGGCATTCAAACTGTTTCTGTATCATGTGTTTATATGAAGTGGTTTTATGGCCTAGACACAACATTACAGTTTTTGTTTTAACGCCATCAAAAGATTTTTGGTGTATTCTGTAACTGTTGCATAATACGAAAGCATAAAAGGAACTATTATGAATAAAATGAAATCCACCAAACTTGAAACATCTTGCAATACGTATTGCGTTGTGCACTGCAATAACGCCAACCACAAGAATGAAAACGGTACTCATACAATAAAAACACACAACAGAACCATTAAAGTGTTGTTGGTTTTTTGGGTTTTTTTTTAATTTTTTTTTCCATTTAATAAGCATATTAAAGCAGGACAGCATATATACAAAGTAAAAGCAACAACAAGAACCAACACAGGCTTCATCAGAGTTGCTATTTAATTTTGAATGATGTATCATAACTAACTGTTCAACATTTTGACTACAAACAAAAACAAACAGGATAGGATGTTTTCCGAGTTGCTATTCTGAATGGTGTATGTGTTCCAACACATACGATTAAGGGCAGAAAATAGCCAATAAAGCCGTCTAAAACATTTTGCTGTTGTTGGAAACAAGTGATTGACCAGACCGAAACATACAGTATAATACATCCTGTTGTAGAGATCGCGAAAAGTCACTGCATTTCGATGGAAATTTCTAGACCATCCCAGAACATGTGAGTGCAGTAACGTCAGTAGATTGCGTAACCTTGGAAAGATTCCGTACTTGCCAGTATGTTGCAGAATGTTCTAGTATAAGCAGCACTGCACAGCGTTCTGGGTTCTTCCTCTTTTATGAGTTTGTTCTTGCGCATCTTCTGTTAATAAAGTATTGGAGTTCTAGCCTGTTGTATCCCGTGTCTTCTCTGCGAGTGCACCGAGAGAGCGAAATAGCAGGAGAAAAATACAACACATCCATACAAGCATGCGTCACAAGTGTTGTTAAATACAAAACATGCATTAAGACTTATCCACATAACTGTTCAGATTACAAAATGAATTGCGCAAACTGCATATGCCACTGGGCTTCGAGATTCAAACTTACAGTGGGGGATAATGCTACCATCTTCATGTTCACTGATGGTTCTAAGCTGTTTTCATGATACATGTATCTGTGATCTGATCTGTCAACACACCACTTAGACACCTGGATAGTGACAGCGTCCATAATGCTGGCACTCAGCCAACAGAAGCGTACTTGATGACGCACGTGAGAGCTCTGGTACATGTAGTGAAATAACAGTACTAAAGTTTGAATGTCTGGCCATTCATGCAAAGTGTTAACATCATGGTATGGCACTGATAATAATAATAATAATAATTATTATTGTATAATCATAAGACAGAGATTTCAGCCTTCACCATACTTGGTGTAAAAACTCGCGTGGTACACTTGGTGGGTCACTAGCCACCCATACTGCGCTTATACTAATACTGTATAGTGACTGACTGGGGTTCTTGAGATGCTCACTGTACCGACCAAAAGCCTGATGATGACCATGCATGGCTTATGCCAATACCTGTCTACAGCCTGAAACCAGAGTCTGTGTACATGAGTATATCCCTGCTGAAGCTTGGGACGATAGACAACTCCTTGCTTCGCACTTCCATGGTGCACTTTTGGACGGACAGTACCAGACTGGTTCAATACTTGGTATCGTCCCCTTTAACCTTCGCCCGACGTCGCTATTTACTACACACGGAGGACATCGTGGGGCCGTGTGGACCCATACTTCTCACGGAGGGAAAACATGTGCATACCCTTCCGAAGACGTCGTGGGGCCGTGCGGACCCATACTTCTCAAAGAAGGAAAAACGTGCATATCCTTCCCTAGACGCCGTGGGGCCGTGCGGACCCATACTATAAACATGGTAGTGGAGAAAGGTAGTTTAGAGTAATGACGGTCTGTTTGTAAAGGGAGGTGCGGGGAGGGGGAGGGGTGGTAACTGATGGGCAAATGTCAACATTTGTAACAGAAAAGAATTGTTGTTTGTTTCGGTGAATTTAAGGAATAAAAAGGCCCCCGGCCGAGTCTTTCTGGTGCCGAACTTGAAGTATTGTGTACTGTGTGTGTGTGTGTGTGTGTGTGTGAACGAGAGAGAGAGAGAGAGAGAGGCGTGTGTGTGAAGTGATGTGCCAGCACCCAGCGAAATCAAGCTTGCGGTGCTGGAACCTGCGGAATTTGAGACTACATCTAATGTTTGGATCCAATGATGCTTTCGGTTTTGACAATAAATCCGAGAACTGGCATGTCGTCATCACTTCATCATGGCGGAGAGCGATAAACGCGGGACGGAGAGACCAAATATTTTTGATGCTCTTAACACTGCTGCTGGTGACGCTGAAGGCATTTGGCATGGTGAGTACAGAATGTTTGGTTTCAATCAAAGAAAAATATCAGTGGCTATGGCGATGGCAAAAACTGACTGAAAATGAGGGATAAAGGATAACGGAATGAAGATGTAGGGGCGATTCCCGCGCTGTGTGTGTGTTGGGTACACGTGTGTGTCACTGTGTGTCAGTGTGAGCGTGCGTGCGTGCGGTTGGGGGGGGGGGGTGCAAGGGAAGGGGCCTTTGAATGTGTTTGTACGTGTGTGTATGTGTGATGCATGCTGTGTATGTAGATGTGCGTGCGTGCTAGTGCATGCGTGCGGTGTGATGGGGGGGGGGGGGGGGTGCAGGGGAAGGGGCCATGCCTTTGAATCAGTGTGTGCACATGTGTGAGTGCGTGTGTATGCGTGATGTATGCTGTGTATGCATAACTATGTACGTGTTACTGGATGCGGGGGGACTGGGGGGGGGGGGGGGGGGTGGGGTTGGGGTTGCAGGGGAAGGGGCCATGCCTTTGAATGGGGGGGGGGGGGGGGAGGGGTCATGCCTTTGAATGCGTGTTTGATTGATATAGATTGTAGTGGAGTCAACCGTAGTACGCCTTATCTGTTTTGCTTTTTCCAGACGAGCACGGAGAGACCAGACAGGCAATGCCAGATGAAGGTTCTCAGGCAGATGACGAACCACAGAGTGGCGAGGATGAAACGAGTGACGAGGAGTTCATGCCCCCGCCATCTGACAATGACTCACCTTCTGAAGAAGATTCAGAAGATGGAGGGGTTGAAGAAGAGGACAGTGAGTTGGAGGAGGAGGAAGAAGCCATTGCAGACCCCGCCACATACACAGCGGTAGACGGCACCAAATGGGGGAAAGCTCCTGCGCTTCCGTTCACGAAGACAAAGAACAAGAACATTTTCAAGCCTCCACCGACACAGGTACCAAGAACGCAACATGTGCATGATCCGTATGACTGCTTTAAACTGTTTCTTTCCGATAAAATGATTAACGATACTGTTCTGTACACAAACCTGTATGGCCGGACGGCATTTCAGAACAAGTGGGTTGATTGCGACTCTGTTGAAATGGAGGCTTTGTTGGGTGTATTGTTGTTTTTGGGAGCCCGAAAACAAAATATGCTTTCAGCTGACGAAATATGGGATGTCGTTGACGGCATAAACGTTGTTAGAGCATGCATGAGCAAGGGGAGGTTCAAGACACTCATGTCTTGCCTGAGGTTTGACGACAAATCTACAAGATCGGCAAGAAGAGGAAGAGATGCCTTTGCCCCATTTAGGGACATGTGGGATCAGTTCAGTACAAACCTGAGGATGCACTACATTCCTGGGGCACTGTTCACCGTTGACGAGCAGCTTGTCCCCTTTAGGGGTAGGTGCAACTTCCTCCAGTATCTCCCCAGTAAACCTGACAGGTACGGGATAAAAATATTCTGGGTTGTCGACTCCGACAACAGTTTCCCTCTCGTGGGCATCCCTTACCTTGGCCGGCCACTTGGCCAGGCCCGACAGGTCAATTTGGGTCGCACCACTGCTTTGCAGCTGGCTCAGCCATTCTTCAAGAGTGGTCGCAACATAACTTGCGACAATTACTTCACAGACTTGGCTCTGGCTGAAGGATGTCTGAGAAATGGTCTGACAGTAGTAGGAACTGTGAGGACCAATAAAAGATTCCTGCCTCTGCCATTCAAGTTGAAGAGAGGCCTTCCAGTGCATAGCAGTGAGTTTGCCTATGGCAGCACAGCAACCCTGGTAAATTACCAGGGGAAGAAGGACAAGAACACTGTCGTCCTCAGTTCCATGCATGACGGTGTTGGCGTAGTTGAGCCAGGCGCTCCCCAAAACAAGCCAGAGATGATTCTCTTTTACAATTCCACGAAGGGAGCGGTGGACTGCCTCGACAAGATGGCCCACGCATACACCTCAAAAAGAGTCACCAAGCGGTGGCCTCTGGTCATGTTCACCAATGTTCTTGATCTCGCCACAGTCGCAGCACGATGTGTGTGGGTGATCAAGTTTGCAGACGACCCTCTGGCAGCGAAAAATGCACGGGGCGCTTTCATCAAACGCCTCAGTAAAACACTGATGCTGTCACTGATGAAGCGCCGGCTTGCCTACACACACTTGTCTCGGGACTTGACAGTCTTGATCCAAAAAACAATCACAAGTATTGAGAAACCCCAAACAGTGGATCAACCAAAGTTACAAGCACAAAGAGTCAGGCTGGCAGAATCTGAGCCAGGCACATCTGCTGAAACTGCCAGCGAGTCACGCAAGAGGGCACGATGTTCGATGTGCCATTGGAAGTCTGACCGAAAAGTGAGACAGAGATGCCAGACGTGCAATGCCTACATTTGTCCAGATCATATGAAAGTTGTGTGTACTTTCTGCCTCGACGGACAGTGATGTGCCTTGGCATCATGCAGGCACAGGCAGGCACTGAGGCAGTCGAGAGAGAGTCAAGACAGACATACAGATACAACACACACACACACACACACACACACACACACACACACACACACACACACACACACACACACGATTTGTCTACAGCAGTCTTGATCAGTGCAGAAGAAATTTATTTTCAAAAAATTTCGCCGCTTGCGCGATCAAGCACTGCCACAGAGCTTGCAGCTCTTGGGAGGAGCACGCCACTTGGCTGCAAGAATGTCCTCCATGGTGACGTGGTAGGCAGTCCCCTGAAACACGAAAATCTTCTTTTTATTTCTGAAATCATTGTCTTCACATGTAATATGAATAAGAGTTATGAAAAAGCTCTAAACTGTTTCAATTTCCAAGAATTTTATGGTTGAATTTAGATTTGTATTAGTTTACTCTGTGTTCAGTTTGTTTCACTTACTTTTTGCCATTTATGAATGTGATTCTGTTCAAAGTTTGAGTCTGTCATTTGTGTGACTTGTCTACAAGGGACAATTGTAATATGAATAAGAGGATGGAATTGGTGTACTTTCAAGATCTGTATGACTGAACTGCAGATTACATTTTAAGAAGGATGAATTGTTTTACTTTCAAGATCTGTATGATTGAACTGCAGATTGCATTTGCCACACTGTTTTGAGAATCCATGCACAAATATGTGACAGATTTGGTTTGTTCATAGACGGAAAAAGTAGTTCTTACAGGAGCCATCTTAAAGTTACATTTTTTTTTTCAAGAACACTTTGACGGATTTACTGCTTGCATTACTTTGCTGTAGAGACCTGCACCTTTTGTACTTACCTCATCTTCATACTGGTCGTCGTAGGAACCAGCTGCGGGATCCTGAAATCTCTGCCTCACAGCGTCCCGTATCCCTTTCGGGTAGACGAGGGTCCGCTTGCCCCCTGTGGCCAGCTTTGCGACAAACTGGAGTCACACATTTCATTTTCATAAATGTATGCCGGCTAGGTGATGTCTCTTGTTTTTATTTTCTGAAGACGATAGACTGAATAAAATTTAATTGAAGTGTTGTTGACTGTGTTTCATTTTCTTCCTTGTTGTCCACTTTTTTTTTTCTTTTTTTTTTTGCGTTTGCCTGCCTGCCGAGTGTGTGTGTTGACTCTCTCTGACTGCCTGTGTCTCATCTTCCTGTGACGCACCCTCCTCTCTCTCTCACATAATAATGCTCATTTCGCACCCACGCATCAACTCAAACACACAAGCATGTATACACACAAACACTCCTACTCTCTATACTAGACAAGTACACCCCCCCCCCCCTCGAGGCCACACCTCCTGCCCCCTTCCCATCCCCTCATCCGAGCTAACCATCCCGGCAACACTCGCTCTCAGTGCTAGTACCAGCATGATGCCAATCCCCATCTGCCCCCCCCCCCCCCTTTCCACACGCATTCATATAACCTGCCTTTACAACATACAACACACACACATCAATGCATGCCAGCTTAGCCGCTTTACCATCACTGTCAATGTGTGTAGAATTTTCAGCTTACCATCAGGCTTGCCCAGAGAGCTTTATACACAGCTTTCCTGGTCTCGCCCACGTGCAAAAGAATGTGCTGCAGGCCTGGTGGTACACTGGCACTTTGCACAGAGAAATGGACCATGTGAAATCGTATAAACAAAGCCAAGGCTTACAGAAAGAACGCACAGTTTATTGAGTGCACATAATACAGAACAACAGGATATGGGAGAAAAACCTACCCGTGTTCAGCAAACTCATATCTCAAGGCCTCCATGATGGAAATGATGCGAGCACGCCACTTCCTGTACTTTAGTCTCACTATGACAACGTGGGTCCGCACGGCCCCACGACGTCCTCGGAAGGATATGCACGTTTTTTCTTCTCTGAGAAGTATGGGTCCGCACGGCCCCACGGCGTCTAGGGAAGGATATGCACGTTTTTTCCTCTTTGAGAAGTATGGGTCCGCACGGCCCCGCGATGTCTTCCATAGGTGCAAAAACTTTGACTTTTATTTATTTATTTACTTCTCGCTTAAATTTGATGATCTTTTAGGACATAACAGTTTTTCAGGTGCCTGAGGCATTTTTAAAAGCTCATTAAAAAATTCCATCTAGTTTAAGAGATATTTGCAGTTAAACACCGTTCTGGGGCCACACGGACCCACGACAGCTGGCGAAGGTTAATGGTTGCACTTCTTGTTAAATAATATTAATTACACTTTGGTTGGTTTGACAGACAAGATTTCGTTTTAATTTTGCAGGAGAAATTCATGCATTGGTACAGTGGAATACCATGCATTGCAAACTATGGGAAGAAGACAAGAATATTCACACGGTGAAAGCCTGTCACCTTTACAATGGCACTAGAAAGTAGCAGTTTTTTCAACAACATTAACATAACAAGAACTAAAATCCTAGTTAGCACCCTTGCATAAATGTAACTCATTCTCTCTCTCTATCTCTTTCTCCCACACAAACCGCACACACCCCAAAGAGAGAGATCTGCCGTGTAACCACACAAAAAAAGTCAGTCCACTGACGTCACTTGAGGAAAAAGACCATTACGTCAATGACTTTCATCTTGAAAATCACCCCTTTTCCCTTACAGTGCCAGCATGGACATACTGTCATTAGCCATTATAGGGCAGACTGATGGATTACATACAATCATACAGACTGATAGATTACATACAATCATACAGACTGATAGATTACATACAATCATACAGACTGATAGATTATATACATACAATCATACAGACTGACAGATTACATACAATCATACAGACTGATAGATTACATACAATCATACATACTAAAGTACAATGTACAGAATGTCCTCTGTCCGAATAGTCTTCCGAGCAGCACGTGAACTATAAAACTAAACATAAAACCTAATAAATACTGATTGTGAGCTGACCTAGCTCCAGTGTATAATCCTGTCCAGCAGATTTTCCTTGCTCCGACAGACTGCACTGTGTGATCAAGCAAAATACAAAGTTAACAACTCAACAAGGCAAACAAACCAAAAGCAGGCAACTTGAAGTTCAATGTTTCAAGCATGGCAATCACCAAAATTCATCATTTTGTCACCCGGAAATACTCCTGTCTGAACTCCTTCTATACACTTTCAGACTTTCAACAGCAGTATTTCCAGGCAGCGATTCATCCACACGCACGCACGCACACACACACACACACTATTTTCCGTCTCCAGAGACTTGAACACAAATTTGTATTGTACATATCTGTATCCACACAATTAAGCACCTGACATCAAAACTGACAATATTAAGTGATGCAAGTACTAGAAGTACGATGACTTTGTCAATAAATGGTTTGACTATGTTCATGCCAAAAATTGTGTTGTATAACTTGTAATTAGCAGAGTAATTAAAGAGTAAGTTGTGATTGCTTATATAAAAACCATGAGTAATTTGTTTCCCACGATGTAGGACTAGGAATAAGTTGAAATTTACCTTTCTAAACACCATGGGTAATTTGTTTCCCACGATGTAGGACTAGGAATAAGCTGCAATCTGCCTATATAAAAACCATTGGTAATTTGTTTCCCACGACGTAGGACTAGGAATAAGTCGAAAATTACCTATTTAAAAACCATGGGTAAGTTGTTTCACACGATTTAGGACTAAGAAGTTTTTTAGCGACGTAGCCGGAAGGTTAAACTACATGGCACCTAATCCACACTGAATACGTTTCAGTAATTTTCAAATGCTGTAGCAGACTGCAAGTTGCAATACGTTATCAAAATTCAAGGCAGATACTGTTTGATGGGTGCTACTAAGAATTGTATTTGTAGCAACACACAAGCACACAGTACAACAGCTAGTGTCCAAATGCACACATAAAAGCCATAAAAAATTGTCAAAAAATGTACAGGATGGGGGGGGGGGGGGGGGACCTACAAGCAATATAAAAAATAACTGGCGTGGATGTTCCTTATCCAGTAGCAAACAGAAAGTACACGTAGCAGTGATTTCCTTCACATTACTTCTAGTTACATGATCCACATGCGAAGGAGTTATCTCCCATGAGCTGTACATTTGACTTCTGCCTAGCTTCACCATTTCCACATAAGCCATTCAAAATCTTTCAAAAAATGAAATGAAGCAAAATATGGCACTGACTGCATAGGTATAGCCACACGCAGTCACCCAGTCACCAATGACTTTGAAAATGTGTGCTTGGCCTCTTCTTCTTCTTCTGCGTTCCCGGGTGCTTGGCCTCTTGGTTTCACTGGGTTAGGGGTCCGAAATGCCCCTTCGGTCCGAGCTATACTCAGTGCTGTATATCGGTGGTAAATTACAACAGGACAAATCACTTGGCTGCCTGCAGATGGTCTATGATCCACAAGGAGGAAAGTATGTAGCCATGAGTGCGAAAAGCAGAAAATTAATGTTATGCTGGGTATCCAGGGGCACAGTTCTCCCGTTCCTTGTGTTTTTTTGTTGTTGTTTTTTGTTGTTGTTGTTGTTGGTTGTTTTTTTGTTGTTGTTGTTTTCTATTAGACTAAAATCTGTACAATCTGCTCATCTTGGCATGATTTTCAGTGTTTTAAGGAGAAAACACTGGTTTTGAAGGAAATTTTTCAGAATGACACTAAAATCTATGCAATTTGGTGCATTTTGGTATGAATTAAGTACCTCAAAGAAAAAAATGCACTTGGGGGTGGGGGGGGGGAAGAAAAGTTTTCTCCCTGATTTTAAGCCCTGTGCCTGAAGAAGTATTGGACATTTGTTGTGATTATTGCCCACTGTGGTACAGAAATAAATCTGATACATGCCCACCTTTGTACAAAACCAACGAGACATTTTGAAAATGACTTGATCTACGAGCCATCATGTCCAACACAGACATGACGCACTGTATGATGCAAAATGCCTTCAGAACTGGTGAACCAGAGTACATTCAGTCCCACATCACTATTCATCTCCAGGTATAGACAGACCGCTATATTCTGCTTCCAAAACAAAATTGCCTTGGGTGGATGTTTGAACGTTTAACATCTTTTTCCACGGCAAAGGCGATTATTTTCAAAGAGAGGGGCACTGGAAAGAGCCTGTACAAATGTTTGACTTTGTCCTTCATGTCTGTCATATACAGGCCCCTTCATATTTGCTTGGGCTCTTATTTCCCTCAATTACGGTCTCTCGGACATTTAACATACGCACGCACAATTTGCCCATCCCAGTAACCAAGTGGGTTGACAATGACAAGCTTGAATCCACAATACACACTAATTATTTACACGGCAAACAGTGGTTCAGTGAGTACAGTCAGTCAGTCACATATTGCACAAAAAAATGTACATGATTTTAAAACTGTTATGAAAGGAGACAATTATACAAAGAAATTCTTCAAAATGTGTGTTCACATGTGTGCACGTGTGTAATGTTCTGATGTACAAAGAGTTAAGGTGGGGGTTGGCGATTGATTGGGTGATTGGGTGGGCTGATGGGGGGGGGGGGGGGGGTGTTTAAAGCAAATGATTTTAGTTTGTGTGAAATGTGATTACAGAAAAGGCCTTTCAAAGATGCAACTTCCACACAGTGAAATGGTTCTGAAAAACACTCCCCCCCAAAAAAAAATAAAAAATAAAAATAATTAAAAAATAATAATAATAATAACAAAGCAAAAGCACAGTGGACTTAAAACTGTCAGATGCAAGGAACACAGATAGCAAAAAAACCAGACCTTTAGATATCTCACTGTATCCCCAAGGCCAGCAGAAACACCCCCTCCCCCTCCCCGAACCTCTCACACACACGCCCATCAGTTGGCTTTAACAGGTTTAGCATCTTTTTCCCTCATGCTGCTGATTTCAAAAAAAAAGCCTGGGAAAACTGGGGCTCTGTCAGGGTTCACACTCCTGACCTCCCTATCTCTAGTCCAACACTTAGCCCCCCCCCCCCCACCCCACCCCATCCACACACACAGAGAAATAGGCCTGAGTGGAGGAAACGGTGTATCTTAGTTGACATTCTGAATGGAGTTGCGTGCATAGGCACGTATCTTTCTAGTACAGTAAGTAGACATTTAGACATTTTCAAGCTTTCAAAAGCCCCAAACAGAAGTGAAATTTGTGTAGTGACAAGGGAGTGTGCTGTAAGTATGGGATTGCGAAAAGGACATGTTAACAGGCCAGTACAGGTGAGAGAGAGAGAGAGAGAGAGAGAGAGAGAGAGAGATCCTCCCCCCCCCCCCCCCCAAAAAAAAAGTGCCAAACCTACCAGGACACTCTGATATCCCCCCCCCCCCCCCCACACACACACATAGACACGCACTTTCCCACCCAAAGGTGAGGTTCATCCTCAATAAGCTGGCTTGGTGTTTCAAGGATTTACACGTTTGAGCCATCACTAAGGCAATTCGAAACAAAGAGGCGCACCGGAAAAAAGGCTTGTACAAAATTCTGGACTGTTTGGGATTTGAACCTGAACATGATAATTCATTCAAACAGACACAGGCGGTGGCTGGTCTCCCGATGTTTTGTTGTTCTCTGGCTGAGAAGCCGGCGGTTTTCCCAACTCCGGGTCTTTTTCAGGTTGTGGTGCTGCTTGGTTTCCTAACATGGGGGTCTTTTCTGCCGGCTTTTCTTTCAGTGGCGCGCCTTCTTTTTTCTCCAGCGTTTCACCTGAGGTCATCTTTTTCTTGTAGCTGTCACAAAGGACAGAAAGAAAAAGTAGTCAATGAGTGCAAAATAACATTTAGTCCAGAAACATGTAGTCCAACACTGTCAACACACAGAACCATCATTTCCAGCCCACTATGCCTCAAAACTGAATCTTTAAAAAAAAAATAAAAAAAAATCCACACTTTCTGGTTTAATATGCACAGACGTTCAGGCAAATGCATACTGACAACAGAGAGTTGTGAAAAATACATATAAAACAAACACACATGAACAGAGTGAATTTGTGAAATAGTGAAACACCTTCGTACATCTTCTGACTTTACATTTGGTAGCAAAATCACACAACACATCTGCATCAGCTTTAACTGTAATTTAAAAAACAAAAAGGCTTTGCTAAAAACGAAACAAAAACTATCAGTTTGTCAGTACAACCTGCAACCGTCTGCCAGTTCAGGTTCCTGAACTAAAGTAACTACATGTACTAGTTTACTCTCCTCCGTGGCACACACGATAAGTAGCAAGAGGCCTAATGTTTCTTTACCTACATGTACTAGTTAACTCGCCTCCGTGGCACACACGATAAGTAGCAACAGGCCTAATGTTTCTTTACCTACATGTACTAGTTAACTCGCCTCCGTGGCACACACGATAAGTAGCAACAGGCCTAATGTTTCTTTACCTACATGTACTAGTTAACTCGCCTCCGTGGCACACACGATAAGTAGCAATAGGCCTAATGTTTCTTTACCTACATGTACTAGTTAACTCGCCTCCGTGGCACACACGATAAGTAGCAACAGGCCTAATGTTTCTTTACCTACATGTACTAGTTAACTCGCCTCCGTGGCACACACGATAAGTAGCAACAGGCCTAATGTTTCTTTACCTACATGTACTAGTTAACTCGCCTCCGTGGCACACACGATAAGTAGCAACAGGCCTAATGTTTCTTTACCTACATGTACTAGTTAACTCGCCTCCGTGGCACACACGATAAGTAGCAACAGGCCTAATGTTTCTTTACCTACATGTACTAGTTAACTCGCCTCCGTGGCACACACGATAAGTAGCAACAGGCCTAATGTTTCTTTACCTACATGTACTAGTTAACTCGCCTCCGTGGCACACACGATAAGTAGCAATAGGCCTAATGTTTCTTTACCTACATGTACTAGTTAACTCGCCTCCGTGGCACACACGATAAGTAGCAACAGGCCTAATGTTTCTTTACCTACATGTACTAGTTAACTCGCCTCCGTGGCACACACGATAAGTAGCAACAGGCCTAATGTTTCTTTACCTACATGTACTAGTTAACTCGCCTCCGTGGCACACACGATAAGTAGCAAGAGGCCTAATGTTTCTTTACCTACATGTACTAGTTAACTCGCCTCCGTGGCACACACGATAAGTAGCAATAGGCCTAATGTTTCTTTACCTACATGTACTAGTTAACTCGCCTCCGTGGCACACACGATAAGTAGCAACAGGCCTAATGTTTCTTTACCTACATGTACTAGTTAACTCGCCTCCGTGGCACACACGATAAGTAGCAAGAGGCCTAATGTTTCTTTACCTACATGTACTAGTTAACTCGCCTCCGTGGCACACACGATAAGTAGCAACAGGCCTAATGTTTCTTTACCTACATGTACTAGTTAACTCGCCTCCGTGGCACACACGATAAGTAGCAACAGGCCTAATGTTTCTTTACCTACATGTACTAGTTAACTCTCCTCCGTGGCACACACGATAAGTAGCAACAGGCCTAATGTTTCTTTACCTACATGTACTAGTTAACTCGCCTCCGTGGCACACACGATAAGTAGCAACAGGCCTAATGTTTCTTTACCTACATGTACTAGTTAACTCGCCTCCGTGGCACACACGATAAGTAGCAATAGGCCTAATGTTTCTTTACCTACATGTACTAGTTAACTCGCCTCCGTGGCACACACGATAAGTAGCAACAGGCCTAATGTTTCTTTACCTACATGTACTAGTTAACTCGCCTCCGTGGCACACACGATAAGTAGCAACAGGCCTAATGTTTCTTTACCTACATGTACTAGTTAACTCGCCTCCGTGGCACACACGATAAGTAGCAACAGGCCTAATGTTTCTTTACCTACATGTACTAGTTAACTCGCCTCCGTGGCACACACGATAAGTAGCAATAGGCCTAATGTTTCTTTACCTACATGTACTAGTTAACTCTCCTCCGTGGCACACACGATAAGTAGCAACAGGCCTAATGTTTCTTTACCTACATGTACTAGTTAACTCGCCTCCGTGGCACACACGATAAGTAGCAATAGGCCTAATGTTTCTTTACCTACATGTACTAGTTAACTCGCCTCCGTGGCACACACGATAAGTAGCAACAGGCCTAATGTTTCTTTACCTACATGTACTAGTTAACTCGCCTCCGTGGCACACACGATAAGTAGCAACAGGCCTAATGTTTCTTTACCTACATGTACTAGTTAACTCTCCTCCGTGGCACACACGATAAGTAGCAACAGGCCTAATGTTTCTTTACCTACATGTACTAGTTAACTCTCCTCCGTGGCACACACGATAAGTAGCAACAGGCCTAATGTTTCTTTACCTACATGTACTAGTTAACTCGCCTCCGTGGCACACACGATAAGTAGCAACAGGCCTAATGTTTCTTTACCTACATGTACTAGTTAACTCGCCTCCGTGGCACACACGATAAGTAGCAATAGGCCTAATGTTTCTTTACCTACATGTACTAGTTAACTCGCCTCCGTGGCACACACGATAAGTAGCAACAGGCCTAATGTTTCTTTACCTACATGTACTAGTTAACTCGCCTCCGTGGCACACACGATAAGTAGCAACAGGCCTAATGTTTCTTTACCTACATGTACTAGTTAACTCGCCTCCGTGGCACACACGATAAGTAGCAACAGGCCTAATGTTTCTTTACCTACATGTACTAGTTAACTCGCCTCCGTGGCACACACGATAAGTAGCAACAGGCCTAATGTTTCTTTACCTACATGTACTAGTTAACTCGCCTCCGTGGCACACACGATAAGTAGCAATAGGCCTAATGTTTCTTTACCTACATGTACTAGTTAACTCGCCTCCGTGGCACACACGATAAGTAGCAATAGGCCTAATGTTTCTTTACCTACATGTACTAGTTAACTCGCCTCCGTGGCACACACGATAAGTAGCAATAGGCCTAATGTTTCTTTACCTACATGTACTAGTTAACTCGCCTCCGTGGCACACACGATAAGTAGCAACAGGCCTAATGTTTCTTTACCTACATGTACTAGTTAACTCGCCTCCGTGGCACACACGATAAGTAGCAACAGGCCTAATGTTTCTTTACCTACATGTACTAGTTAACTCGCCTCCGTGGCACACACGATAAGTAGCAATAGGCCTAATGTTTCTTTACCTACATGTACTAGTTAACTCGCCTCCGTGGCACACACGATAAGTAGCAACAGGCCTAATGTTTCTTTACCTACATGTACTAGTTAACTCGCCTCCGTGGCACACACGATAAGTAGCAACAGGCCTAATGTTTCTTTACCTACATGTACTAGTTAACTCGCCTCCGTGGCACACACGATAAGTAGCAACAGGCCTAATGTTTCTTTACCTACATGTACTAGTTAACTCGCCTCCGTGGCACACACGATAAGTAGCAATAGGCCTAATGTTTCTTTACCTACATGTACTAGTTAACTCGCCTCCGTGGCACACACGATAAGTAGCAACAGGCCTAATGTTTCTTTACCTACATGTACTAGTTAACTCGCCTCCGTGGCACACACGATAAGTAGCAATAGGCCTAATGTTTCTTTACCTACATGTACTAGTTAACTCGCCTCCGTGGCACACACGATAAGTAGCAACAGGCCTAATGTTTCTTTACCTACATGTACTAGTTAACTCGCCTCCGTGGCACACACGATAAGTAGCAATAGGCCCAATGTTTCTTTACCTACATGTACTAGTTAACTCGCCTCCGTGGCACACACGATAAGTAGCAACAGGCCTAATGTTTCTTTACCTACATGTACTAGTTAACTCGCCTCCGTGGCACACACGATAAGTAGCAACAGGCCTAATGTTTCTTTACCTACATGTACTAGTTAACTCGCCTCCGTGGCACACACGATAAGTAGCAACAGGCCTAATGTTTCTTTACCTACATGTACTAGTTAACTCGCCTCCGTGGCACACACGATAAGTAGCAACAGGCCTAATGTTTCTTTACCTACATGTACTAGTTAACTCGCCTCCGTGGCACACACGATAAGTAGCAACAGGCCTAATGTTTCTTTACCTACATGTACTAGTTAACTCGCCTCCGTGGCACACACGATAAGTAGCAACAGGCCTAATGTTTCTTTACCTACATGTACTAGTTAACTCGCCTCCGTGGCACACACGATAAGTAGCAACAGGCCTAATGTTTCTTTACCTACATGTACTAGTTAACTCGCCTCCGTGGCACACACGATAAGTAGCAAGAGGCCTAATGTTTCTTTACCTACATGTACTAGTTAACTCGCCTCCGTGGCACACACGATAAGTAGCAATAGGCCTAATGTTTCTTTACCTACATGTACTAGTTAACTCGCCTCCGTGGCACACACGATAAGTAGCAACAGGCCTAATGTTTCTTTACCTACATGTACTAGTTAACTCGCCTCCGTGGCACACACGATAAGTAGCAACAGGCCTAATGTTTCTTTACCTACATGTACTAGTTAACTCGCCTCCGTGGCACACACGATAAGTAGCAACAGGCCTAATGTTTCTTTACCTACATGTACTAGTTAACTCGCCTCCGTGGCACACACGATAAGTAGCAACAGGCCTAATGTTTCTTTACCTACATGTACTAGTTAGCTCGCCTCCGTGGCACACACGATAAGTAGCAATAGGCCTAATGTTTCTTTCAACTGTTAGTAGATTATAGCAGGTAAGAACCCCGTCGATATATTTACACATTTACTGAAAACATCTTTATAAACAGTTACCTGATGGCTCTGTAAGTATTCTGTCAGGTCAGCATATTTTTTTTTATTTTTTTTTTTTAAGTCTTTAACTGATTCATGATAGTTTGTTTTTTTACTAGTAGTTATTTCTGAAAGGTTATAATAATAATACCGTAATAATATATAAAATAATAATAATATGTATCATCTTAAAAAGCCAATGCCCTATATGTACATCCGTTCTTCCTCTGACACCCGTCTTCTCCGTATTCCCATCCGCCGGAAAAAGTTTCAGGGCCAGCGTGCGTTTTCATACATTGGTCCTGTAGTTTGGAACGGCCTCCCCTCTCACATCCGCCATGCTCAGTCGTTAGCAGTCTTTAAATCTCAACTTAAAACACATCTTTCCTCCATGCAGTAGAACCCCCCCCCCCCCACTCCATCTCTGCATGCCACCTGCAAAAAAAATCAGTGTGTGTGTGTGTGTGTGTGTGTGTGTGTGTGTGTGTGTGTGTGTGTGTGTGTGTGTTGTAAGTTATATGCGCTGTTTTTATGTTATGTTTATGTACGCACCCTGAGCTCTTGCGAGATGGGGCGCCACAAATACCCTTTATTATTATTATTACATGGTTACTAGGATTACATGCACTACAAAGACTGAAATCATTAACAAGAGACACTCAACAATGAAGAACTGGGCACATAAGGGGCGGTCAGGGGTCATTATTATATATTATTAGTATATAACAGTGATAACACACACACTTCCCAAACTCATGCAAACTGGTTAGTTGTTTGGCAGGCTGGTTGGAGGGATTAATGTCCCTTTCCACCACGTAACGGCTGGGATTTGAACCCGCAACTGAAGAAGTGAAATTCAGGTAGGCCACTGTGGCTCTCCCCATGCAGATAGGCAAAAGAGTCTATACATGTGACCTTGACCTTTTCTACTGCTAGAAGTCACCTAAACAGGCATGCTTATAAATCATCAAGTGCAGAAGTAAATTCCCATGGATACGTTCTGCCAAAACAAAAAGTTCAAAAACTTTCTCCCGATTCCTTTGGCCTTGACCTTTAGGAGAGCAAGAGCAAGGTTGCATCCCAAATTACCATTGTGCCACGTCTGGTGTTTCACAGTCTCTAAATGTGCTACTGACAGTTCCTGAGAATATGCAAATGTTACTATCTGTCACAGACACAGATGGCTCACTATGCAGGTTACTTTAAAAAAAAAAAGAAGAAAAAACAAGTGGTGATATTTCAGATAAGGCTGGAAGAAATGGTACAGGATTGCAAATCAGCTAACAGGGGGATCTCAGACGTGTAAGAAAGGTGATAATAGTAAAAACAAAACAAAACAAACATGTTGCACTGGCTTTGGCAGCCATGAGGAGAGGTTGCTGTTGAGTATTTGTCTCTTACCCACAAAGCCCCTCACTTATACCTCTTCCTTATGCTGTAAGAAGTAAAGAAAGAAAGAAGGACACACATTTGAGGAAATCAGGTATTCCCTTGCTCATAATGAGTTATACATGTGCCCTATGTAGCTAGTCACTATGGAGAAGAATGCTAAAAAGTGTGTGGCAGTTTCTAAGTTTAACATCTTTTGTTCACAAACAAGGGCATTGGACAAAGCCTGCACAAAGTCTGACTCAGTCACTGTCAGGGTTTGATCACCGAGCCTCCCCATCTCTATCCTCCACTCAACTGGTTAATCCACCAGACTACTGTGACCCGAAAGGGATACAAAATTTTCAAGGCTAAAAGATCCACTGGGGCTGTTTACAACACCAAAAGCATGACACATACCATTCACACATGCAACATTGCAGCCATTTGTGGGTTATTATCAAAAATAATGTTTTACTCCATTTTTATTCTTTCTCTTTTATGAGCCACTGGTCATCATCAGAAGCCAAACTAAAACAGTTGTCAGAACCAGAACTATGTGTATTAAAATGCCTGCCAGCATGCAGCCATTAGAAGAGGATGGAGCTGAGATCAAGAGAAAGAATCACTTACCACCATACACCACCAATAACCAGCGCCAGTCCAGCAAGGCCTCCAAGGACTCCCCCCACAATTGCTCCTGTGTTTGAACCACCATTCTCTGTTTAAAATAATAATAATAATAATAATTGGCAGAGAGTTGAAATATGGGGAGCACCAAACTAAAGCTGTGGTAATTTAACTAAAAGCATCTGACTCAACTGTCACGACCTTTAGGAGAGGTCACGAAACATTTTTATCAAACATCACTGTGCCACATCTACTGAGTGTTTTGGTGTTTTTATACCATCCACTTTTTAAGAATCTTGAGATCATCTTGTACTGAGAACATGCTTTTCCAGTGGAATGCTGATTATGTGCCCTACACACTGAACTAGAACCGAGTGGAGACGAATTCTCAAAACCTGAACCACCGTTTCCTTTTTCACAATCTTACATTTACAATTGTAATGTATTGTAATGTACAACTGTACATATTCACTTTTCTCCTCCATTAACTATTTCATGACCATGCACCCAGTGTCTGTGCAGTGCCCTTGCCTACCGTTGCCAACCACCAAGTTACCGAGCACCCGCAACCCATGTTATCTCTGCTCTCACTGTGGCTGCGACGCCCAATTTTTCCAATAAAATTTTTTTTATCATAACAGTGCTTATAATTATCTTTCAAACCATACCAAACGTGATTCGGAAACATCTGAGGAAGACCCCTTTAAAAAAAAATCAAACAATTGCTAAAAATCACCCGGTTGGCAAGGGTTGTGCACACACACAGTGCCTGGGTCAGTAGGAAATTCCACAGCGCGAGGTCAAGGTCGGCACTGAGTTAACATTCAAATCAGTTAACAGATGAAATAATGATTTAATAATAATACCTCAGCACTATCTTATAAAGAAATAAGAGAGATTTCAAAACAAATGCACAGTAAGCCTTTTTTCTGTTGGTACACACACTCATCAGCACATAGCACAGACACAAACACGTGGTTTCACGCAAGTGGTGAAAGTGTCCACCAAAGAAGTTTTGTTTTCATATCACTGATACTGTATCATCATCCTGCTCCAAAAACTGAACAGGTCTGCATTCACCAAGGCACAAGGCTTCACCTCAATTATTGTCTGTTTTCTGACTCTTGAAAGTTGTACTGCCTCAGAGTTACTGGTTCTTCCCTAACTCATACTGCTTGTATAAATGATACATATATATATATATATATGCGTATATTCTGCAGAGCAAGACAGTTCTCCCCCCCCCCCCCCCCCCCCCCCCCCCCCCCCCCCCGAGAAAGAACACATTGGAACAAGACAAAGGTTATGCATTTACACATATATGTGTGGTTTAACATGTGCAAGCAGCGAAGGCTTGATGGAGAGCGTCATACAAAGGCTTGAGAGGCAGACTGAGAGAGTCGAGTGCACGAGAAAAACAACAAACACACCTTCATTTCTACTTTCAGTTTCAACAGTCCTGGTCTCTGCTAAACACAATTAAATCTGGATCAACACTAACATCGGTCAGAATACAGCACAACATTCAGAAATCAAACAAGAGTAAAATGGTTACTAATGGCTTCAAATGCTGCATGATGGAAAAGGAGGAAAAATACCGGCCCCCATAGTGTAGTGGTTAGCACTTCGGACCATGGACCAGGAGACCCGGGTTCGAGTCGCAGCCGAAGCAACAGGGATTTTTCCTACCCAGAGCAGATGTGCTATGGGCCAAGTGGGAAGGCTGTGGCCACAAAGCCGAGATTTACCCACTTCACGGGTGCAACTTTAGGGGTGCTTCCCTTGATATGACACGTCTTATGATGTGGATGATTACATGGCCGGCACCGCAGGTGCTGTCGTTCCTGGGCCTGTTTAATGCCGGGATATTTGTGACAGGAAGCGTGGAATACGGCCCTGTCCTGCAGTCCCAAACCACACGGGCCTCCATAGCATCATCTTACCATCATCCTCATCTCCATCATCATGCATAAGAAAGAAAAAAAAATTGCCCCAGCTTCTAAGCCCTCCGTGGATTCCACCCATGACCTGGGAGGCACATCACTGGAACTGGCAAAAGAGTTGGGGCAGTAAAAAAAAAAAAAAAAAAAAAAGGAGGAAAAATGAGTAGCATATGGTGAAGAAGTGGTAAGCCACGAGCGTGCATCCGCAAAGGGTTAACCTAGGGTGTCCAGGACATACTCCCCTGGATTTAAAAAAAAAGGAAAAAAAAAAAATTAGACTGAAATCTGTGTAATTTTGGCATTTGCATTTTGGCATGATTTTTTTTTTTTTTATTGCTTCTGATGAGAAAACACTTTTTTCAAAGGAAAGTTTTTAGCATTAGACTAAAATTTCTGCAATATGGTGTGTTTTGGCTGATTTTAGGTGCTTCAAAGGAAGAAACGCACTTTTTGGGAGGAGGAAATGTTTAGCTAAAGGTGGAAATCTTAAGAAGGTGAAAGATTTTAATCCTTAAATACCTGGGTGACTGTTTAATTAAACACCCAAAGGCTACACCCACTTAACAGTCCACTACCAATTATGAAAGCATCTTGACCCCCTGCGGATCCACTTGTAGCTGACTACAACACATAACATTAAGCTCACATGATTAGTTCCAATGGTTTACCACGAGAGAAACTACGAGATGTTTCCAGTTTTTACCATAGTTACCACACCAGAGGTAAACTTAATAGCTATGGCAAAACATTGCGACATGGAGTGGTTTCTTTTGTGGTAAACCACTCAAACTGATCATGTAAGCTGTTCATACCACGAGCATTCAGACTCTTGCCTCTAGTAGGATACACAGACCTGCCAACCCACCAACATGACATGAGTAGTGCCAAAAACCAAATGAGTAGTTTCCTGGCCAAATGAGTAGTCCCGGCTAACGTATCCCAACCGAAATGTGCCACTTGCCGGCTTGTTGCTTAAGCTACAAATCAACTATTCTATTCTTTGGCTTGTTTGATTCAACTGGTTACAGTGTACTACCATAGTATCTATGTTTTTTTGTTCGTTTGGTTTATTTTTAGCCAAATTTCTTTCTACCGGGCATTTATACATCGTTAAACTTTGCATGAGGCTCGTTCAAAAAGCTGGATCGGTGAGTTCAGATCGGATTTGACGAAACGCTAACTGCTGACTTGATTACGTAGATTTAGTTAACGAAACTGCGTAGTGGGGCAATTAAATGCGTAGTTGCGTAGTAAGCCCAAAATTACTTAGTTTTCTATGGTCAATGCGTAGCGGAAGCAGGTCTGGATACATGTTCTGCGAAATTTTATTTTTCTGGTAAAGTGACTAGTGACTTAATCACTTATGTACCCCCCTCAAAATTCTGCACACCGGTTTGTGAAAGAACAAAGCGCAGTGCAGTTGAAAGTACTTGATGTTAAGATGAGTATCATTCAAAGCATGTGCTCATGTGCTGGTATTCAAAAAGTGCACTCGCAATTACTTCGCAGCCATTTTTCTGTGTTATCATTTCTTATGTGATTCAAGCAAAATAAAATTTCACCCCCAAGTGGACAAAACAACTATGTACCGGCCGTGACGTAAGATAACTGTTGTATTTTTCTCCTGCTATGTCGCTCTCTCGGTGCACTCGCAGAGAAGACACGGGATACAACAGGCTGGAACTCCAATACTTTATTAACAGAAGATGCGCAAGAACAAACTCATGAAAGAGGAAGAACCCAGAACGCTGTGCAGTGCCGCTTATATACTAACAGGTCAGATCTAGAACATTCTACAACATACTGGCAAGTACGGAATCTTTCCTGGGTCACGTAATCTACTGACGTTACTGCACTCGCATGTTCTGGGATGGTCTAGAAATTTCCATCGAAATGCAGTGACTTTTCGCGATCTCTACAACACCTCCCTACCAAAATTGTTGTTTCACAACAAACTTCAACAACAAAGTCTGTCTCTGGGTTTTGGTGTTCTTTTGGATCGTCTGGGGTTGTCTGGACCATACTCTGGAACAGGTGGCTTGGTCCTGGGCAGTTGTGGTCTGCTCTGGTTCAGTGTCGGTGGCACATTCTCCAGAATCTCCATCGGATGGTCGATCGGGAGCTCAGAGGCATCTGCTGAATCGCCAGGTTCGCTGTCCTCTTCAGAAGCGTAACGTGGGCGCAACTGTTCCCAGTGTCGTCTCCAAACTGGGCCACGAGGAACTACCTTGACGTTGAAACAGCGAGTACCCGTAGACTTCTTGACCACTGCTGGTACCCATCTGGGCTGCTTGGCATGGTGAGGTCCATAGTACAGTGCGTATACTGGATCTCCGGCCTTGTACTGCCTGGTCACCTTGGCGACACCTCCAGGGTCCGGAGTCACCTGAGTTTTAGATGCCTCCTTGGATTGCTTGCCCTGAGCTATGTGTGCTGGCGAGGGAAGCAAAGTGTCGATCCTTGTCCGAATCTGCCTGGACATCAAGAGTTCACTCGGAGAGAATCCGCAGGATGTCGGCATTCTCCGGTACTGCATAAGAAACTCTTGAAGTGCTCGCTTCGGGGGCAGAGAAGACTTCCTGAGAGCTTGCTTGAATGTCTGCACCAGCCGTTCTGCAGCTCCATTGGTAGCAGGATGATAGGGCGCTCCTGTCAGGTGCGTGATCCCACGTTCCTTGCACCAGCTCTGGAACTCTTCAGAAACAAAGGTGGTTGCATTGTCGGAGACCAACGTGTGTGGGTATCCGAAGTGAGCGAAGTCTTCTTCCAGCAGGTCTAGAGTAGCTCTAGTGGACGTGGATGACGTTGGGTGGATGCATGGGTACTTTGAGTAAGCATCCGTGATCACCAGCCAGTTGGTGCCCATGAAGTTGATGGCGTGGTCCACGTGAACTCGGCTCCAGGGCTTCTCTGGTAACATCCAGGGATGAACTGGCGGTTTGGATGGCTTGTTTTGATGTTCGCCGCATGAGTCACATCGTCGACTCGTCATCTCTATTGCAGCGTCGATACCGGGCCAGTATACTGCAGTTCTTGCTAACTGCTTCATGCGTTCCATGCCGAAGTGTCCGATGTGCAGAAGATCAAGGATCTTGGGCTGCAGGCTTTGTGGAATCACAACTCTTGTACCATAGATGAGGCATCCGTGGCAGGTACTGAGAGAATCTGACAACTTCTGGAACTTTCTGACTTCTTCGTTGATCTCAGCGTGCTTCAGCGGCCACCCTTCACGCATGTAGCGCATCACTGTAGCTATCACTGGATCTTTGCCTGACTCTTGACGAAGGATGTTGGCGTCGAAAGGTTTGACTTGAAGACTGAGAACTCGGATGGTGCACACCATGTCCGTGTCGTCCCCACTCTCCTCCCTGTCAAAGTCGATGTCGTCTCCAGAAGGCAAGCGACTGAGAGCATCTGCATTGCCGTGATCTGCAGTTTTCCGGTACTCGATCGTGTAGTCGAACTGGTTCAGCCATAGGGCCCACCGAGCTAGTCTGTTAGCTGCAAGAAGTGGTGTCCCTTTCTTTGGTCCGAACAGCGCCGTCAGGGGCTTGTGATCAGTCACCAGTATGAACTGTCGTCCGTACAGATACTGGTAGAATTTCCGCAAACCATAGATGATGGCTAGGGCTTCTTTGTGGATTTGGCTGTAGTTTCTTTCTGCAGCTGTAAGAGTCTTGGACACATTGGCAATTGGGCGCTCGCTTCCATCCGGATAGCGATGAAACAGTACTGCTCCAATTCCAACGTTGGATGCGTCACAAGCCAGCCCCACAGGCTTATCTGGGTCGAAGTGTACAAGGACTTGATCAGAGGAAAGCACATTCTTCAGCTGTTCAAAAGCTGCTTGTTCCTCTTCTCCCCACTTCCAGGAACTTGCCTTCTTTGTCAGGCGGTACAGCGGCTCTGCCATAGTAGCCAGGTTTGGGATGAATTTCCCGTAGAATTGTACTGAGCCCAGAAAAGACTTCAAGCTTGAGACATCCGTAGGTGGTGGCATCTTCAAGACTGCCTCGACTTTGGATCCTTTGGAGATTCCTTCAGCCGATAGAGTGTGTCCAAGGTATTCCACACTGGGTTGAGCAAACAGGCATTTTTCACGACGGCATCTGAGTCCTTTGTCGTTCAGACGCGTGAGTAGTCGTTCCAGGTTGCTCAGATGATCTTTGGCATCCTTCCCGCTGGTGAGTATGTCATCTTGGAAGACGGCAACTCCAGGCAGATCACTGGTCAGATTTTCCATGATCTCCTGAAAATAACCAGGTGCTGACTTGATTCCGAAAGGTAGTCGTTGTTGCAGAAGTACCCCACGGTGAGTGCTGAGGGCTAGTCTGCGTTGACTTTCTGGTGCCAGCTTGATCTGGTTGTAGGCATCAGCGAGGTCGATCTTTGTGTAACCGAATCCTCCTCCCAGCTTTTGCATCAGTTCCTCTGGGAGAGGCATTGGGTGACGGTGATCAGCAAGTTGATCGTTGATCCCAACTGAGTAGTCACCACAGATCCGCAGTTTTGGCTTCAGGGCGCCTGCACTGTTTGTCTTACGAATTGGAACCACTGGTGTTCCATAGTCGTTGAACTGGACTGGCTTCCAGACTCCTTTGGCGATGCCTTCTTCGTAGCCTTTCGTCAGGTCATCACGAAGAGCGAACGGAACCGGCCTTGCCTTGTGAAAAACCGGCTTCGCGTCGGACTTGAACTTTACTTCCAGCTCAAAATCCTTCAGACATCCCAATTCTTCCTTGAAGAGATCTGGGAACTTGTCGCAGAGAGTGTGGCAATCCTTTTGAAGAGAAGCATAAGTTGTGCTGGAGGTCTTCGGATGCGATTCTTTTGCACCCTCGCTCTTGACTTGACTCTCTATGCTCTTCAGTCCAAGGGCATTGTCCACTGAAATTCCCAGAGCCTGGATCGCGTTCCGTCCCAGTAGGTTGAGATCAGGGATCTTGGTGACGATGTAGGGAATGGAGCTCTGTTTCCCAGTCACTGGGTCCTTAGTCTGGCCCATGAAGGTGCCCAACACTGGTAGGTCGTGCTTGCTGGCAGACTCGTACCGATGTGTGACGTCATCCAGCTTCGGTTTTCCCAGCTGTTTCCAGACTGGCACAGAAACAAAATTTCCTGTGGTTGCAGTGTCCAGCTCCATCGTGAACTGTTGATCCTGGATTGTGACTGGAACGTCCAACCTAGGAGTATCTTGGGGAACTTCGCCGAGGATGGCTTTGACGAGCTCTGCTTTTGTGATACTTTTCACTGAAGATTTTGCAGATTGTCGTCCCCCTTGTTGCTGTTGGTGCAGTTTTTTCCTGCAGACAGCCTCCAAATGTCCTGTCTTCTGACAGAAGTTGCATTTGGAGTCTTTGTAGTAGCAATCTGTTGCTCTATGAGACTTTCCACACCTGTAGCACTTTGCTGAATTGCTGGTCGTGGAGTTAGACTGCTGGTGGTTCTTTGGTTGACCCCCTTTGTTGTTCGCCTTGACTTTGTTGACCGGCCTGGGCTTGGAACCGTAGACAGTTTCCTTGGCCACCTTTGCCGCGTCTTCAGTCTCTATGGCGATCTTGACAGCCTTGGCAAAATCCAACTCGGTATCCTTGACCTTGAAAAGAGCCTTCAAGACAGCTTCGTTGTTGACAGAACATATGAATCTCTGCCTAAGAGCTTCATCTTGTGGATCTTGGATCGAAGGAAAGTCACAGGTAGCCGCGTCTTGACGTATACGGGCTGCCAGCTCCTGGAGTGTTTCGCCTGGCTTCCGTTCCATGTTGCTCCAGAACTTGAAACGTTCTCGCACTATGAACAGTTTTGGGTCAAATTGTTCTTTCATGAACTTGACGATTTGGTCCATCGTCAGATCGTTGATATTCATTCTTGGATTTTGTTGAGCAGCCAGATTTGCCAGTTGCTTGTAGACAGCCGGAGTCTGATTAGTGAGGAAGACTTGAGCCTTGCGGTCGTCAGGAACGGCGTTGGCGACAAGAAATGTGCAGAATCTTGACCAGTAATCAGGCCACAGTTCTGAAGTGGAATCAAAGGCAGCGAAAGGTGGAATAGCGGCGGTCGAAACAGTAGAAGTGTGAGGACGGGTACTTGCGCTGGAATCCCCAGTCGGTGTCTGAACTTGAATCATCTTCATCAACGCACCCATCTGCTCTCTTTGGACTGCTAATTCTTCTTCATGCTGCTTTGCTTGAATCCTCATCTGTTCCTTCATCTGTTCCTTCTGCTGTTCATTCTGCTGTTCCATTTGTTCCTTCTGCTGTTCCATTTGTTCCTTCTGAATCTTCATCTGTTCCTTCTGCTGTTCCATTTGAATCTTCATCTGTTCCTTCTGCTGTTCCATTTGAATCTTCATCTGTTCCTTCTGCTGTTCCATTTGAATCTTCATCTGTTCCTTCTGCTGTTCTAATTGCTCTCTAAGCAATTTTATCAGCTCCGCTGTCTCTGCCATGGTCAGTCGTCAATTTTCGCTGCTGCAACAGTTGAAGGGGTGCAACTTCTGTAGTTGGAGTTTCTTGAGTACTGGAGAGTACTGTCCCTTCGTAGGTAGATCAATGTCGAATCCTGTCGGCGACGCCAAATATTTCTGTTGTATTTTTCTCCTGCTATGTCGCTCTCTCGGTGCACTCGCAGAGAAGACACGGGATACAACAGGCTGGAACTCCAATACTTTATTAACAGAAGATGCGCAAGAACAAACTCATGAAAGAGGAAGAACCCAGAACGTTGGTTGGTTGGTTAGCTGGGGTTTATCGTCCACGCCACAACGAGGTACTAACAGGTCAGATCTAGAACATTCTACAACATACTGGCAAGTACGGAATCTTTCCTGGGTCACGTAATCTACTGACGTTACTGCACTCGCATGTTCTGGGATGGTCTAGAAATTTCCATCGAAATGCAGTGACTTTTCGCGATCTCTACAACAATAACCAAATGCTTGAAATGACGCACTTTGACTGATGACGTAACCAGAGTGTGTTTAAACTGTGAAGTCCTAAACCACTGAGTGGGTTATGAAGTCATAACTCACACTTTCGCTCTCTGTTTCCTTACTATTTCTGGACGTAAGGCACTCGTAGTTAATTCACTAATTAGCACTGGCAAGTGGTGCAAAGCATCTTAACACCCCCCACCCCCGCCTCTACACACACACACACACACACACACACACACACACACACACACACACACACACACACACACACATGCACGAATGCTGCCATGAACACCATAGAGGATAGTACCAACAACAAAAACAAAGATGGCATACCTGGTAACTTACTTTATCAAGTGCATGTTCATCCCAAGACTACATGTATCAGGTTAATTAAAATGGGGTAAGAGGAGTACATTAGACATGTATAAGTGTGGCAAAACGAATGGCTTACTGTCATCGTTCTGTCCCTCAGTAGTGCCAACTGTTGCAGGAGTGGTTGTCACCTCTGAATCATTTTTCGAAAGATGTGCGTCATGCAAAACACACAACAATAAAATGTAAGACTGTGAAAGTAGGTCGGTGGTAGGTACATAATGAACGTAACAGTACTGAGCAGAAATGCCGTGCTTTCGTCAGTCCGTACATGACGCTTATCAACAAATTATTTAATCCCCCTACCCTACCTATTTCAAGACAGACCAACCTAACTATTAGTCTCAGTGAAGCAACTATACAGAAACAAGTAAACTGCATACGTGTGGATATGAACAAGTCCAACACACTACAGTTGATCTCAGCGCAAGTCAAAGCATTTTTACTTCAAAGCCTAATTATTTTGCTCTTGTGTGACTACATATTCGAAACAGGCAAGTCCAGTAAGTATTCAAGCTTGATGTGAGACAGTCAAAACAACAACAGGCATATTCAAGGTAAAACCAAATACTGGTCCGAGTATTAAAATATGGGAATGGGTTTTCTATGTCAGTGAGAGAGAGAGGGAGAATTTCGCACAAAGACTAGAGCTCGCAGAAGAGAATTCCATACAAGTGGTCCATTATTAGTAGTAGCAGTTGAACTACTACGCTTGACTTATCATTATCTATCATCAGGCAAGTCAATGAAGGATAAATGCCTTTTAAACCCAAGATATTCTCATTTTAATCGTGTTTGGCTGTAGTAATTTATACTTCTGTTATGAACGACAGTACATATATATAACACTGATACAATATATAGTAGCATAATCAGTCCTTTTGAAAACCAAAAAGCCAAAGTGTACAATACCTTCTGTGATAAATGTATTAACTATCCTTTTTATCTAGTCTGTCTTTTACAGGTAAATATAAGTGTCTGGTATTTCTGAATGTGGGTGGTGCTATTGCTGATGTAAATAATGAAATTGTCTCCCCTCCACCAGACATGAGCTGAATCACATACACGGATTACAGACGAGGAACAATCTATATATATATATATATAAAGGTTGTGAAAAATTATTCAACATCATCTCTGGAACTTTCCTTTTTCTGACCCCCCAAACCAAAAACTAAACAATGCAAAATTTTTGGACACATGAAAAACTTGAAGAAATTCATTTGAATTACAATGGTCATACCCAGGGATTTGTGCTGTTTTTGTTGTTGACAAAGTGAAAGTTGTACATTCAACCTGAAAAAACGCTGCAGCTGGTTTTGTCAATGACACTCTAGAAGAGCAAAACCAAAGTACGAACTTTTTCAAAATTACAATTTGTTATAGCAACAAAATGGCCAAAAACTTACACCCTATATCTAAATATAAGACATTTGTAATTTGTCTAACAGAACTCCCTGACAATAATAATATATTATATAAGAATTCTATTTTGCATCGCTTGATGACTTTAACATTTCTGTGCAGCCAACAATATATTATATATTATATATAACATGCACAAAACAGTGCTTCATTTTGCCGGTGTCTTGAGCGCCCACACCATTCCCGTGTAATTCTCCAAAATGACGTATGACATTCTGATTCGTGTGGCGAGTGCCGGTGGGGAGCGCGCCCATGTCTGATGCACGAAAGAAGTCAGTGAATAGTACCTCACCACTCAGCGCTTCTCTCAGTTTGCAACTTGTGACCAGCTGATGAGGCCTTCCTTCACTGACATGCCCTTTATAAGGCGGTTCAAAAGTGGGCCAGCAAATCGGACAGCGCACTGTTACCGCACTACAAGCTAAGTACAGCGCTAGTGAGCATTTTAATCCAACACGTCGGCCCATGCCATGTGAAACGGAGCCCTTTCAGTTGCCAGGGGTCATCTGACACATTTGTCCTGAAGGAGTCTGTGTCTGTTTTTCTTTTAAATCATTTGGTGGTTTGTATTAGCATAAAAGTTTATGCAACACACGTACCTGTGACGATGAGGTCACATCTTTCGTCTGATCCACCTGTTGTCTGGCAGGAATATTCTCCAGCATCTGCCAGCTTTGCTGCTGTAATAACCAAGGTTTGGTTTGGTCCTGGGACACGAGTGAAGCTGTACCCCTCAGTAATGGGGTCACATTCTGGATAGCAGTCGACCAAAGTTTTTCCACTACCTTTGGGAAACAGAAAATACATCTTTGTGTAATTTACGGTAAACCGCACACATCAAAATAACACCCATCTACTGATCAAGAATCAGCACATCAGAAAAATAACGATGCAGCGTTTGTCACACACAGAAATATAAACAACAGACAAACAGTACACACACCAGAAAATAAAGGACACAAAGGGGTTTTTTTGTTGGTGGTTGTTTAAATATTTATACATCAGAAAATAAATATGAAATATCATTCTGACTCTGACTCGGGTACATTTTCTCTTTTTGTTGCATAAAGAAAAATCTGCCAATAGTGTTATCTGTTTGTATGTAACTGCAAGGAAAAGAAATTAAAATGCATCAGGATTATAGAGCTCAGAGAACTGAAAACACGAGGCTGAAATTTGACACTGATCTTTATGGTCCACGATGATACTGTGAAAACCTCTGAATTTCTCTACAGATCTGTACATGTGGAAAATCTAAACAATGTACACGTTTAAAGTGGCGTGTGGCAGGATGAGCGACTCATAATGTGTAGAAAAATGTTTCACTTATGATGCTGCCACTGTTGGGTCAGCGGTCTTTCTGAAGTCTGTTTGAAACTCTGTCGACGGCAAGCAGTGCCCATGATTATTTACTTATCATCAAAACTGATGTACTGTATACTGAACAATGTTTCTACCCACTCCACTTTGCTCGCCGAGCACGATCGTCAGCACAGCGTGTGATGACGCGAATGGACTTTCCCGCTTACACCGCCATTCTCCAGCGTTAGAACGTTTTGTCTCGCTATAAACGATTGAAGATGATGCTTTCAAAATACGGCGGAGAAGCATCCGGGTACTCGTGGTTTCACGTACGAGAATTTTCAAAGTCCTCCGATTTTCGCTCTTGTCGACATGTGGACTACCAGGTTTTTTTCTGGGCTACCAACTTTTACGTTGTAGCACGGTGGGCTACCAGAAAAATTTTGTTTTCATCAGGCCTGATTTAAGTAATACGTACGCACGTAAACTGGGACTGGAAGCAGCTATGTACGATACAGGATATGTTATGTAGGATACATGTTCTTTTGAACACATTCAGATATTGCTCCTTGTCTTTGTTTGTAAACTTAAAATACAGTATTAAAAAAAAAAAAAGAAAAAAAATGCACATTACTTGGAAAGTCTTTCCCAAATCTTCTTATCAAAATGCTTCTATCATCAGTAAGTGAAGCGGGAAAGTAGCAGTAGATGTTGGCCGGCTCTCCCACTTCCACAGCTGGGGCAACACATGTCGACTGTGCACCTGTTTACATCAAACCATATATATCATAGATACATATTATAGATATATGATCAGATAACAGAAAAAATTGTCAGAAGCAACTCAAGCACCAGTAAAATCCATCACCAATTAAACCACAATCACAGTGTACTTTTCTCATCCCTGTTCTACTGAAAAGGGGTGTGTGTGTGTGTGCGGGGGGGGGGGGGGGGGGGGGGGTGGAGGGGTTGATTGAGAAGTATTTGAACACTAGGAGTGAATTAGGATATATATATACAATATACATGTATATATAAATGTGTGTGTGTGTGTGTGTGTGTGTGTGTGTGTGTGTGTGTGTGTGTGAGTGTGTGTGTGTGTGTGTATCCTCTATTCATTTTTAATAGCAGACACTAATGACCTCAATCAGAATTTCTGAAATGACTGCATTTTTGACAATTACAATATCTCTGACGTGTGGCTGAAAAAGAATAAAACAAATTTTAACATAATTATTTTATCAACCCTATGTCACACCCCAAGACTTACAAATGACCCCAAGACAGAAATATATTATTCAATAGATTCATCTCACAGTCACACTGTTTTTTTTCATAGCATGACTATGACTAGTGAGTTGTCCAAGACAGAAAACTTTTCAATTTAGCAATTTATTCTCTCAAAGTTTCCCATCTGCAGGGTATAAAATTAAGCAGTAGCAGGTGTTGCGTGCAAGGGACGTGCAGTATTGTTTTTCTTCTGCGTCCCAAAGGCACACTGAAATAAACTCAGCCTGAAATGATTTACACCCCCCCCCCCCCCCCCCCACGAAACTTCCACAAACACTTGTGACTAACTTACTAAAGTAAAAAGTGCCTAAGCAGAGTCCAAAAGTAAACTGCATTTTCTCCTAAGAGTGAAGACCTTTATAGTTAAAGGAGCCACCAGGTTGAGCACCTCCAACTGAGCCCAAAAAGTGTTTCACCAAGAGGTTGCTACTTTGGGGTCAGTGGTCTTAAAATCTGCTCCAGCGCGTTTACTTTGTTCACGTATAATAATAATAATAATAAATTATGGTGATAACAATAATAACAATAACTAAGAATTGTACAGGCACTTTACCAAATTTCTTGAATAGGCTAAAAGTGCCGTGAACAGAACCCAACACACACGCTCACGTGAATCTCATGCATTCTCTCACACACTGCACATGAACACATTACAATCACGTGGTGTGAAGGGTCAGCTCAGCTGTTAAGTTTCGGAACTTAGAATCACATTTATTTTCAAGTTTTGTGGGTGTGGCAGAGTGATTAAAATCTGTGTGAATGTGAATGAGTGAAGACAGAGGTGGACACAGTGTGTTTAATATTGTAGTAGTCAGTAGCAGTAATCTGACTAGATATTTACAGTGAAAGTTAGCTAGAATAAGTTAGGTAGTTAGGCAGGTTAGTTTGAACTTCAGTGGTCTTTTACCTTTGGTTATGTTTTAAGTTTTAATATTAAGCTGCTAGGTGATTAAGGATAGTTAGAAAATAGTATTAGAGGTTCCAGTACAGTTAACTGAGTATTGTAGTGAAATGTTCTGTGAGGTGCAAACACGGAATTAGTAATTATTAAAGATAACTGGTTACTATTATGCCAGAGTTAGTATGTACTGGATGGTAGCATCTTGCATTGGTGATCTGCTCTTGGTTACTGAGTAGTCAGACATGTATTCAGACTAGTAAGACCAGTTCTGGTCATGCTTTTTGCATGTGTGAGTATGAATACAACTCAGTTAGTGTTCAGTGTTGCTGCTCATACAGCCTATGTACATGTATTCACTTTCTTGCAAAATTTTGTGGAAGCATGATGCTGTAGTCCTGTTTTGCTGAGACTTGGTTTTTGCACATCTTTACACCTTGGTCACACTGACAAGGTAGGCATAATTATTGTTAGCATAATATGATTACTAGTAATATGTTTTTATGAAATTCAATGTTTTTAACCAGAATGGAAGATGTTGTAAATGTGAGTAGTCTTTATGAAATGTCAAAAGCATGTGTGTTAGACTGTCAGTATTAACAGTGAAATTTGTAGTGCAGTTGGTTATGATAACTGATTTTGATAAAGAGTAACTTTCTGTTGCTGTTGGAGGAATCATGTTCAGTATCTAGTTGTATAATTATGGAGTAAGTTCTACTTTCATGTAGGGCTAGTTTGTTAGAAGGATGTGAACAGTTAGTGTAGTTTAGTGACACAATTGTTTGTGTTTCAGGGTCTTTCATTTTGGCTTCGCTTTTCGCTTCATTGTCGTCTTCGTCTTTCATTGTCATCATCATCTGTATATATTATCATCGAATCACGTAAATAAAGACTTGAGAGAGACATCGGCAGTCGCTAGTCCTTCAGCAGAGAACCCTATACCCCTGGGTGGGGATTGTGTGCAAGTGTGGGCTATACCTCCCAATCCATACACCCCGCAACAATGGCGCCCAATGAGTTCTGCTGTACTACTGCTGCTGCCTATGATGCCCTCTTGTTCACTGGAGGGAGGAGAAATTGAAAAGCTGACAAGCCCTGGCTGTGAGACCCTTCTCCTGAAGCGCTATGTCGGAGGACTAATCATTTGGAAGGAGCCCTGCTGTCATTCCTTGGTTCCAGTGTGTGGCTGCGCTCCCACGTCATGCCAGAACGTCACGTCCCCAAGTTCTGGTAGTCCTCCACGAGGCTGCGTTCCTGTCGGCTGTTTCCGGTCCTCTCGTCTACACTGTGGCTGGGTCCAGTCTACACTCCTACATGCTTCAGCTGGTCAAGCCTCCAGGGTCTGCTGATCGTGTCCCATCACGCTGGTACCTGTTGGCGCTGCACTGTCTTCAGTCTCCCATGTGCGGTCTACTACTCCTTCGTGGTGCTGGTGGTGTTCGTGACCCGTGTAGCTGCTGAAGTCTACACCAGCTGCGCAGGCCAGTGCTTCAAGTGAGGAGGGAGGGGGAGAGAGAGATTTGTGATTAGTGTGTCGCCATCAGCTGCATCATCGTGGCACACTCCACCTGTTGTCTCCCCTCCTCAAGGGTGTTGCAGTCATTGTGTTGACTTCGCCAGCACCTGTCGCCAGCACCTGTCGACCGGCATCCGACCTTGACCTGACAGCTGGACTGAGGAACCACTGCAGAACGATCGCCCTTCGGCCCAAGAGAACCTCAGGCTTGTCATCTTAATATTTTTAGTTTGAGTCTTTTTCTTGCTTGAGATTTTATTTACTGGCTTCAATAACTGGTGATAAATTTTTGTTCAAGTTATAGAAAAAAAGATTGTAATACTTGAGGTAGGAAACTTTTGAAAGTTTTTTTTCTCTTTTGAAAATTTTTTTAAAAATTGTTGAACTAAACTGGTGACAGTAACATTTTGATTCATCTTTGATTTGAGTCGGAATACCATAGGCAGTTGAACTTCTTTTATAAACGCATTCTGAAGGTGTACGTTCCTGAGTTGATAGTTCTGCCTCAGTGAGTTGAACATTGCGTTGAAAAGAAAACTTGAGTTTTTGAATGTATAATTGAACTTTGAAATTGAAATACATTTTTTTTTGGGGGGGTTCATCATCACTCATCACTGATAGGCATAGTGTTGATATTGATGAGAGTTGGTTAGTGTGGTTATGCATTAGTCAGTCTGTTCGTTAGTCAGTACCGTGCAAGAGAACAGCTATTTTTAAAAAGACATTTTAGTGATTGCATGCTATTGAAACGTTGGTTCATTTAGTGGAAAATTTCCATTCGCTCACAGACTTACTTTCTTTCTCGGAAGAAATTTCATGATTGTGAGTGACAACGGACTTTGATGGATTTTGCTGTTTTTAACACGGTTGTACATTTTCCAGGGAAATAACATAGGCTTTTGAAATTATTTAAGCCTGTGTGTGGAAACTTCTTTTGTTTGGCTGTACGTACCTGTTGGAGTGGGTCCTTGCCAGTAATTTGTTGATTTCCTACATTCGATTTTGGAAAAAAGGCACATTTTCTCTTATGTTCATTGGTTAGTAAGTTAAGTTGTGTGTCTTTACCATGTAACTTGAGTTGAAATATTTAGATTTAGAGTTTGCTGGTAAACAAGTGAGTGATATTTGAGATCGCTTTCAGCTGTTATCAGTCATTGATTTTAGCAGAGTATGTCTCTGATTTTAGTCTGAGTTTGTGGAAAAAAGGGGTTTGCATATCAGACTTTAGCAAGGTTTACTCTATTCTGCTGACTGGTTGATTACACACACACACACACACACACACACACACACACACTTGACACTTGGTACTTTAGTTCCTGAGCTAGAGTTGATTTTTTATGGTTGAATGATTAACTATCTCTGGAGATGACTTGATTTTATGCATGGCGTGATTTTGTGATGTTTGTTATTTGTGACTGAACTTTGAAATCATGCCTTGGTAATTCAATTTCGATAGTGACGTACTGAGTATATACGCTAGTGCCGGTTGATGCCATCCTAGACATATTTTGTTTTATTAGTCTGATTGGTTTTGATTTTGAGGTAAGTATCTGGCACTCACAGAACATTATTACGTTCTCCATACTTTGATAGAGAGTGTGATAGTGTAAGACACCTGGAGGTGAGATAGTCAAGTAAGGAGTTAGTGTTTGGTACATACAACTGAGTTAGCTCATGATAGTCTTCAGTTGTTGTAGATAGACTTTGTTAATTTGGTTGTGGTATAGCACAGTGAGTTATCTGGGGTAGTGGTAATTGATTTCACTTGCTACTGGTTGTTAGTGAACACTTAGCCATTAGTCTTGAGTTAGACGAACGGATTAGTGATCATGGTGAGTCAGAGGGTAAAGTTTGAGATGCTTTTATACCCTAGTGCACATTAGTAGATGTTAGCTTGGGTGCAGTTGGTGGTTAATCATGTCGGATCATGTTACGGCCCTAACTGTTCTCAAGAAGGCAGTAGAGAAGCTTAAAACTGAGTTAGATGAGTTGAAACAGATGAAGTTAGCCCAAGACAGTTATGAGGCTGACGATGCGTTTTGTGTTAGTGATGAGAATGATCAGGGCTACCAGCAGGATTTAGGTGGTCCTATCTGTTATCGCTGTGGAGAAAGAGGCCATATTCAGATCGGATGCCGAATGCGTCTTGACCATCTTCGACGGCCAGACTTCTACAGACGGGCACGTGATGCGAGGTATCAAGACAACCCAAGAATTCACTGCCATGCTGAAAAGACAACTGACTTGGACGAGTTGGTAGGAAATTCAAACGAGGCAACTGTCGACGTAGAAGGTGTGACTACTACCGCGTTGTTGGACACCGGATCTTCAGTGTCAACTGTAAGTGAGAATTTCTACGAGCAGCACTTGAAGCACCTTGAGCTACATCAAGTGGACAGACTGCTACACACTGAGTGTGCTGATGGCCAACCACTTCCATACAAGGGCTTCGTGAAGGTGGACATCGAAACAGGACTCGGTAACACTGTGCAGCCCTGCCTGTTGTTAGTTGTGCCCGCAACACAGTTCAACGCCACAGTTCCGATCCTGCTAGGCACGAATTTTCTGTCACGACTGGCTGAAACTGGGAGAAATCAGCAAGGGTGTAGGTTTCTGCAGAAGATCTCCAACCACACAGCATGGCACCTGGCTCTCCAGTGTATCTGCCAGAGGGAGAAGAAGCTGGCCCGACAGTGCTACAGAGTTGCAGTCGTCAAGTCAGCAGAGACTGGCCGAGTAACCTTGAAGCCAAATGAGCAAGTCACGGTCAAGGGGTACCTCCACAACCCTATGCCTTACCACCAGACTTGTGCCTTGCTGCAGCCACACCCTGCCACCAACCCAGACTTAGACCTCAGCCCGAGCCTCATCCACTACAGAGGATCAGCAACAGGCGCTGTAGACGTGATCCTGTCCAACTTGTCCACGCACACGGTGACTGTGAACCCAAGGAGCATACTGTGTGAGGTTCAGCCTGTAGACATCACATCACTGGAAGAATCCCACACTGATCTGCAGGAACACCCTCTTCTGTCTACGGTAGACTTCCAGTCCGACATTTTGTCACCAGAGCAGACAGAGGAGATGAAGCAACTGATTGTGGAGTTTAGCGATGTCTTTGCCAAGTCAGAGGAAGATGTGGGTCTGACATCAAGGGTTCGGCACAGGATCGACCTGGAAGACGAACGACCTTTCAAACAAGCCCATCGCCGAATCCCGCCTTCCATGATCGATGAGGTCAGATCACACCTTCAACAGCTACTGGCAAGTGGAGTGATTCGCCGTTCACACAGTCCTTGGGCATCCAACATAGTGCTAGCCAGATGGAAGGATGGTCGTATACGGTTGTGTACCGACTTCAGACAACTGAACCAGCGCACTGTCAAGGATGCATATGCACTCCTGAGGGTGGAAGACATCTTGGATTGTTTGGCCGGGTCCCAATATTTCACCGTGCTAGACATGAAGAGTGGCTACTATCAGATAGAGATTGAGGAGGCGCATAAAGAGAGAACTGCATTCACCGTGGGTCCACTAGGATTTTTTGAATACAACCAGCTGCCTTTCGGACTTTGCAACGCTCCTGCAACATACCAGCGTCTAATGGAAGACATATTTCAAGACATGAATATGAGAATATGCCTAATCTTTTTGGATGATCTCATCATATTCTCCAGGACTTTTGAAGAACATCAAGAAAGACTCAGGAAGGTGTTCACCAGACTGCAGGAAGCTGGGCTCAAGCTGAATCCCAAGAAGTGCCACTTTGCAAGGGATAAGGTGGTGTACGTGGGACATACTGTTTCTGCCGACGGAATTGGTCCTGACCCTGCCAAGACAGAAGCTATCAGAACATGGCCCACGCCTACCACTCCTGAGGAAGTTCGGCGCTTTCTTGGTTTTGCAGGCTACTACCGTCGCATGGTGAAGGATTTTTCAAAGATCGCTGCGCCGTTGACAGCACTGATGCCGACGCCAGCCAAGAAGCAACGCGGCAAGAAAAGTCAGACCAGCACGAAACCATGGAACTGGGGTCCAGAAGAGGAGTCTGCTTTCCAACGCCTGAAAAAAATACTTTCTTCTCCACCCATTCTCGGCTACGCTGATTACGACCGGCCTTTCCAGCTGCATACAGATGCTTCACAGCAAGGGCTAGGAGCCATCCTGTATCAGGAGCAGGAAGGACACCAGCGGGTGATTGCGTATGCCAGCAGGTCTCTGAGCAAGGCGGAAAGGAATTACCCTGCACACAAGCTGGAGTTCTTGGCACTGAAATGGGCGGTCTGTGAGAAGTTTAAAGATTACCTGTATGGAGCAGAATTCGTGGTCTTCACGGACAACAACCCGCTGACCTACGTGCTTTCTACAGCCAAGCTCGATGCCACAGGCCACCGCTGGCTCGCCGCGCTTGCTGCCTTCAAGTTCAGTATTCGCTACAAACCAGGGATCAACAACACCGACGCGGACACCCTGTCAAGAATGCCAACTGGACGTGACGCAGCAAGGAGCGAGATTTCAACCGAGTCAGTGCAAACCATCTGCCAGCCTGATGACGTGTGTGTTGCAGAGACCCATTGTCTGTCAGCAGCTGCGGTCGATGTGCTGGGCGAAGTTGAAGGCCAGGAGCTCACAGAATTTACCGACCGTGATTGGTGGAGAGCTCAGGCTGAAGACCCCATCATCGGACCATGGCTGAAGTACATCAGAGCCAAGAGGAAACCACCGCGACAACGCATTGAAGGCACGTCCACACACACCACCATGATGAAGAATTTCGAGAACTTGATCCTGAAACGTGGAGTGTTGCACAGACAGACCAAGACAGATGAAGGCAGCAAGCTGCAAGTTGTGCTCCCAGAAAGCTTCATCAAGCGTGCACTCAGAGGTCTCCACAATGACATAGGGCATCCTGGAAGAGACAGAACAGCAGGACTGGTACGTGAACGCTTCTGGTGGCCAGGTATGTCCCGGGATATAGAGAGCTGGTGTCAGGACTGTCCCAGGTGCATACGCAGGAAGGCTGTTGGTGACAAGGCTCCCCTGGTAAACATCACCTCCAGCCAGCCACTCGAGCTCGTATGCATGGACTACCTTTCCCTGGAGACATCATCAGGAGGATACCAGAGCATCCTGGTGATCACGGACCACTTCACCAGGTACGCCCAAGCGATACCCACGAGGAACCAGACAGCCAGAACAACAGCTGAAGCTCTCCTCAATCATTTCCTTGTCCACTACGGTTTCCCCAAGCGACTACACTCGGACCAAGGAGCGAATTTCGAGAGCAAGGTCATCAAAGAGCTCTGCAACATCGCGGGAATCGAGAAGTCTCGAACCTCAGCCTACCATCCGATGGGGAACGGGATGACAGAAAGGTTTAACCGCACACTGCTGGGAATGCTGGGAACCTTGGAGGCAGACAAGAAGACACAGTGGCACAAGTACGTCGCGCCTCTGGTACATGCGTACAACTGCACGAAGCATGAAGGAACAGGTTACGCCCCTTACTTCCTCATGTTCGGTCGTCATCCACGTTTGCCAGTTGACCTTGTCTTTGGGCTGAACCGCAATGACGACTCAAAGGACCACACCACTTACGTGACAGAGCTGAAGCGTCGCCTCCAGGAGTCATACAAGATGGCCGCAAGTGCCGCAGAAAATGCCCAGGATCGCCAGAAAACCAGGTATGACCTGAGAACTCGTGGAGCAGTTTTGAGACCAGGAGATCGAGTGCTTGTCAGGATACTGGCATTCGAAGGCAAGCACAAGTTGTCAGACAGATGGGAACAGGACGTGTACATCATCGAGTCCCAACCCAACGAAGACATTCCTGTCTATGTTGTCCATAAAGAAACAGACAAGAAACGAAAGAGGACGCTCCACAGAAACCATCTGTTACCCATCGGAGGAACACCAACCACTCAGAGTGAAGAAGCTACCCAGGAAAGAAAACGACCAGTACCACCCCCAAGAAGAAGCGTGAGAAGTCAGTTTGACAGTTCTCACAGACGGAAGAAAGTTGATCACCCCACACATGACTCAGATGATGATACGGAGACAAATGAGGACATTGAGGTCCAAGTTATGAATAAGGCGCCTGACTCTCAGAGAGAGGATGATACTGCAGCGACACTCACTGCACGAGGAGGGGAGCAGGGCCAGGATGTTACGTCACAGCCGCTGGATGACGATCCTGGAACGACTGTGGGCGTTGGGAGCACCGACTTAAGTGGTGACGACCACCTACCCATAGATGGAGAAAATGGGAGGTCGGATGTACCCAGTGAGACAGAGACAACTGCAGCAGATCAGGAACCGGACACCGCCGTTGATGTAGACGAGCTGTCAGTTCCACGAAGATCTGGGAGAAGCAGAAAACCTCCAGACTGGCAGGTTAGCGGAGAGTATGTGATGGCCCAGCAAGATGTTAGGTCAAGAGGGGATCAACAGATTAGTTTGATGGAAGGTTTGATAGAAGCAGGTCTTATTGCACCCAGTATTGACAACATGAAGAAACTTCTGTCATTCGTTTCTCAGTCTAAATGATGAGGACATCATTTCAGCTTGAGGGGGTGAATGTCGCAGAGTGATTAAAATCTGTATGAATGTGTGCGTGAATGAGTGAAGACAGAGGTGGACACAGTGTGTTTAATATTGTAGTAGTCAGTAGCAGTAACCTGACTAGATATTTACAGTGAAAGTTAGCTAGAATAAGTTAGGTAGTTAGGCAGGTTAGTTTGAACTTCAGTGGTCTTTTACCTTTGGTTATGTTTTAAGTTTTAATATTAAGCTGCTAGGTGATTAAGGATAGTTAGAAAATAGTATTAGAGGTTCCAGTACAGTTAACTGAGTATTGTAGTGAAATGTTCTGTGAGGTGCAAACACGGAATTAGTAATTATTAAAGATAACTGGTTACTATTATGCCAGAGTTAGTATGTACTGGATGGTAGCATCTTGCATTGGTGATCTGCTCTTGGTTACTGAGTAGTCAGACATGTATTCAGACTAGTAAGACCAGTTCTGGTCATGCTTTTTGCATGTGTGAGTATGAATACAACTCAGTTAGTGTTCAGTGTTGCTGCTCATACAGCCTATGTACATGTATTCACTTTCTTGCAAAATTTTGTGGAAGCATGATGCTGTAGTCCTGTTTTGCTGAGACTTGGTTTTTGCACATCTTTACACCTTGGTCACACTGACAAGGTAGGCATAATTATTGTTAGCATAATATGATTACTAGTAATATGTTTTTATGAAATTCAATGTTTTTAACCAGAATGGAAGATGTTGTAAATGTGAGTAGTCTTTATGAAATGTCAAAAGCATGTGTGTTAGACTGTCAGTATTAACAGTGAAATTTGTAGTGCAGTTGGTTATGATAACTGATTTTGATAAAGAGTAACTTTCTGTTGCTGTTGGAGGAATCATGTTCAGTATCTAGTTGTATAATTATGGAGTAAGTTCTACTTTCATGTAGGGCTAGTTTGTTAGAAGGATGTGAACAGTTAGTGTAGTTTAGTGACACAATTGTTTGTGTTTCAGGGTCTTTCATTTTGGCTTCGCTTTTCGCTTCATTGTCGTCTTCGTCTTTCATTGTCATCATCATCTGTATATATTATCATCGAATCACGTAAATAAAGACTTGAGAGAGACATCGGCAGTCGCTAGTCCTTCAGCAGAGAACCCTATACCCCTGGGTGGGGATTGTGTGCAAGTGTGGGCTATACCTCCCAATCCATACACCCTGCAACATGGGCTGAACATAATCTAACGCAGAAGGGAAAAAGTCGCAGTACCTGGAGAGAACCCCAGATGATCGGACCCGAATGAACGGTGCCACACACGAGATGGAAAAATTCTTTGGCCCAAGTGGGACTCGAACCTGACCGCTCACATTGGTGATGAAGTCGCTTCACCACTAGACCACCGGCCGCCCCGTATAAATGCCTAAACTCTACATGGACTAATCTTGATAAAAGACTGAGAAAGACAGAGACAGGTATGTGTATTTACGACGGCTGATTACCTGCAAGGGACTTAAAGCATACAGCAGACAGAAGGAAGGCAACCTGAAACACAAAATCAACAAAGTGAGATGCGACTGATAACCTGTTTTCTATGCAAGTACCAGTTTAGCTTTCAACACCCAACATATCCTTTCTGTGTTGAGGTTCAAATCTAATGCATTCTCATGTCAGCAGGTGGGAAAATGGTCTCAAAAACTCGAACAACACTTCAGGTAACGCTCGTATTAAAATTATGGCACAAAAATGTCTCAAAGTACTCAGGAAGAGAAATCTGCATTTGAAAAATCTTTCCAGTTTTTGTAAACACGCAAGCTTGCTGTTCAGTTACAAGTTCTACACATCGTTGCGATAATCACTGTCCTTGTGACCTTTCCCAGAACAAAGCTACTATCAATTTCATTTTCACTGATGAAGTTTTGTGTGGGGTGGGTGGGTGTTTGGGAGTTTAACGTCCTTTTCCACCTCATAAGGGTGATATCAAAGACGCGGCAACGAAAGAAAGGCCTGCACAAATATTTGGCCTCAGCCGGGATTCGAACTCATGACCCGAGCATTGAAAGTCCAGCGCTCTACCATTCGACCACCCCGGCTCCCCTGACGAAGTTTCAGACGGACAGCTGTTCAATTAAGCTGTTTTACCCCCCCCCCCCTCCCATTCAGCCTGCACACAGTCCTTTATGAAATTGCACACACACACACTGTTACGAAAGTGGCTGTGCCTCTTGTTTATATTTTGTTTGTATGCTGTAGGATAACAGCTGTAATGGGTTGGGTTTTTTTTTTTTTTGTACTTTTGGTGAGATAGAGAAGTAGCTATGTTTAGTTTAGTTCTGTTTTGGTAAAATCTGTTTCCCATGATTTAGAAGTTTCTATCGTTATCAGGAGTATTCGAGAAGTGGTGACCTTGTTTTGACTGTAGCCTAGTTTGCCTCGGGCGACGGTATGCACTTAGGGCCTAGAGCTGAGTCGCTCGGAATTCTCGTGCAATTCGTTTTGTTCTGACCTGTTTACGATTAGAAGGTGTTATATAACGCGCTAGGGTTCGGCGGGCAAGTACTTGATTATTCTGGATTCTTCTTTAGTTTTAAAATAGCAATAAGGTGATTCACACTTTGATTTTTGATTGGTTCTGTTATTCGAGTGGTCCAGAATGTACTAGAATGCCGTTTCTGTATATAAGGCCCGGAGATGTTTGCGTGTGTGTGTGTGTGCACGAGAGAAGCTTGTATTTGCGAAGCTTGAAAGTGCAGTGTAACACCAGAGAAGTGCTGTAATAAATTCCACACGGTTATAACTTTTCTACGCGCTCACGTGTTTTCTGTGAGTGACAGACAACGTGCGGTCCACAAGAACTCGCTACGTGAGGAAGTGTTCGCCTGTGTATGTCATCGTATTCCCTCGATAAGACGACGGGCTCTTCAACACATCTCCATACGTAACACACACACACACACACACACACACACACACACACAGGGGTCGGCCCGCTATTGCGCGGGGCTGCTAGTGCGCGGGTCCGGGTCCGCTAGTGCGCGGGTCTGGGTCCGCTAGTGCGCGGGGCCGCTATTGCGCGGCTATATCATCTATAAGAAGCAATACTTGCCAAGGTGACGGGGCCTACCGTGCACACCCCCCCCCCCCACCCCGGGAATGTACTACGATGGTGCCAGATGTCTTCCTAGGATGTCCTGATTGTATTTCAAAAATGTTCCCAAGAATCCATAGGGATGCACCAGAGTTACAGCCCTTAACTTAAAGGCGCGCTTTCACGCTTCGACGACTTACGTGATATTCACAAACAGCTGGTCTAAATCATAAACAGATTCTTGTACTACTTAAATCAATTATTATGCCACTTGCCAATGGTTTATTATCATTTAAACAAACAGAAATGAAGTATATATCAAAATGCTTATTATATACGGTGATGGTCAATGTACGCGTAGTATTATGGACGACTTGCCGGTATTGGTAAAAATCTGACAAATGAGTGTTTTCATTGGTTGTACTTCTTTATAATAAAATACATCATAAACTCTTTATTAAATGGCCAAAGTAACATTTATACATGTATATAAATTTGAAATTTGTTTTGTATCACTTTGGTGCTCGTGAGTCACAGCACATGATCTGAGATATTTTCCTCGAGCTACAAAAGTATATGACATACATTATGACAGATGAAAATAAGAGCAATGTTTTGATCTTCGAAAATGTCAGGTTCATATCACATGAAAAATAAGCAGGAATCCGTAAATGTGACATGTCAAACACAGTGTGTATAGTGCCTAATCACGAGCCAGAATATATAGCATGTCTGAATTTGTCAACATACATTCATCAAGTGAATCACCCAGCCCATCCTACACAAATATGAGTGATTTAATGCTTTAAAACTTCCACATTAGAAAAGCATGATCACAGGGCTTTCCTGTGCCACCCCCCCCCCCCACCCATCAACCCATTGATCCAACACACACACACACACACACACACACACACACACACACACACACACACACACACACGTCCCTATATATATACGAGAAATTTCCATTTGAAAAAATGGGTTTCACAAAAACAGTGGGTTCCTTGGAAAATCGTCAATATTTTCCATATAATTATACTACTTCACATTTGCTTTGCATCACTACAAAGACAAAGACTGTTGAATAGACAATCTGCTTTTATTTCATTAAGGTAATTACATTGCAATCCTCGCGCATAAGGCAACAAAACAGAACAATCATAACCGAACATTTCATTCAGAAAACAGTTGAAAAGACAGAAGTCTGTTACACTGTCTTGAGAGACTAGTTCAATGAGTTCAAACTAGTCACCGCGCAATAGCGGCCCCGCGCACTAACGGACCCGCGCACTAGCGGACCCGCGCACTAGCGGCCCAGCCCCCTTTATTCCTTGGGGAACATAGGGCTGCAACCACACTCCGCCAGCGCACTCGGTTCTGGGACGCCCTCTTTAGTTCGGCCCACGTCGTTCCAGCGGCCTTGGCTTCAGCGTCCGTACTCCTCCGCCAGGTCTGCTTCGGTCGGCCCACTTTGCGCTTTCCCTGGGGGTTCCAATCAAGGGACTGCCTGGTGACATTTGATGTTGGCTTTCGCAAAGTGTGTCCGATCCATCCCCATTTCCTTTTCTTGATCTCCTGCTCGATGGGGACCTGTCTTGTTCGCTCCCAGAGGTCTTGGTTGGTGATCACCAGTGGGTATCTGATGTTGAGAATGTTGCGGAGGCATCTGTTGATGAAGGTTTGCAGCCTGTGGGAGCCTGTCTTGGTGGTGCGCCATGTCTCCGAGCCATAGAGTAGGACCGACTTCACATTTGAGTTGAAGATCCGGATCTTGTTTCGCAGGGATAGGGCTGTTGATCTCCAGATGGGGCGCAGAGTGCGAAAGGCATGTCTGGCTTTGTTGGTGCGGCTCTTGATGTCTTCGTCCGTTCCTCCATCCTTGCTGACAACGCTGCCGAGGTAGATGAACTTGTCCACCTCTTTGATGTCTTCCTGGTGCAGCTGGATGGGGTCGTGCTGTTTGTGGTTGACTCTCATGACTTCGGTCTTGCTGATGTTGATCTTGAGGCCGGTCTTCTCAGCTTCTTCGGCGACTCTGTTCAGCTTCTCCTGCGCATCTTGTTGCTTGTGGGAGAGGAGGGCGATGTCGTCCGCGAAATCCAGGTCCTCGAGCTGTTTGCTGAAGGTCCACTGGATCCCTGTCCTCTTATCGTCGGTGGCTTGCCTCATGACCCAGTCGACCACCATCAGGAAGATTGTGGGTGAGAGGATGCAGCCTTGACGAACGCCGGTCCGTACTGTGAATGGTTCTGTCAGTTTCCCGTCGTGGATTACCTGGCAGGTGGCATCTTCGTACAGCTGTCGGATGATGTTGACAAACTTTGGTGGAAAACCGTAGTGAGACATCAGCTTCCAGATGACCTCCCTGTCAACACTGTCGAACGCCTTCTGGAAGTCAACGAAGGTGCTGTACAGGGGGGTCTGCCACTCCAGGGACTGCTCGATGATGATCCTCATCGTGGCTATGTGATCAGTGCAGGATCGGTCGTTGCGGAATCCTGCCTGTTCCTCCCGGAGTGTCTTGTCCAGCGCAGTCTTCAGCCTCTCCAGGATGATCCTGGTGAGAACCTTCCCTGGTATGGACAGGAGCATGATGCCTCGCCAGTTGCTACAGGATGAGAGGTCCCCTTTCTTTGGCAGCTTTACCAGGTGTCCCTTCTTCCAGTCTTGTGGCACGCTCTCGCTCTCCCAGATCTTCCTCAGGAGCAGGTGCAGCATGTCGGTGGAGGTCTGGATGTCGGCGTTGAGGGCTTCTGGTGGTATGCCGTCGGGGCCTGCTGCTTTGCCAGACTTGAGGGACTTGATGGCTTTGATGATCTCGGTCTTGGTAGGGGGGTTGGTGCTGATGTCGAGTAGCTGGGCTGCCGGTGGTATGTCTGGTGGGACTGGTGGTGGAGGCCTGTTGAGCGTTTCCTTAAAGTGTTCAGCCCACCTTGTCCTTTGGTCTTCCTCTTTGGTGATGATTTGTCCGTTCTTGTCTTTGACTGGTCTGGTGGGGTTGTTATTTTTCCCAGAGAGTGTCCTTGTTATTTCGTAGAGCCGTTTCATGTTCCGTTGTCCTGCTGCTGTTTCTGCTTTTTCTGTGAGGTCGTTGATGAAGTTCCTCTTGTCGTTCCTTGCGCTCCTCTTGACCTGCCGGTTGACGTCCCAGTATTGAGCCTGCAGGTCGCGCTTGTGGTCTTGGTCGTCAGTGTGGTTGATCAGGTCTTTCAGGCGTTTCCTCTCTGTGATGAGGTCCCAGGTGTCAGATGTAAGCCACTCTTTGTGTTGTCTCGTCTTCTTTCCCAGCACTTCCCTGCATGTTGCTGTCCAGGTTTCTCGCAGGTCGTGCCAGTGCTCCTCGATTGTCTCTTCAGGTAGTGTGTCGAGAGCGCTGAATCTGTTCCTCAGCTCACATCTGAAGGCGTTGGTCTTGACGCTCTCCTTCAGACTGTGCACGTTGTACTTGTGGGATGGTCTGTCTGCCTGGTCTCTGTAGGCCTTCAGCTTGATGTTGATCGCTGCAATGACGAGGTGATGGTCTGAGGCTGCATCAGCTCCCCGCTTTGCTCGGACGTCCAGCAAGCTTCTTCGCCACTTCCTGCCGATGGTGATGTGGTCGATCTGGTTTACAGTTCTTCCGTCCGGTGATGTCCAGGTGGTTTTGTGGATGGTCTTGTGGGGGAATATGGTGCCTCCGATGACCAGGTCGTTGGTGGTGCAGAATTCTGTGAAGAGCTCTCCGTTCTCGTTCTGTGTCCCTGTTCCGTGTTTGCCCATGATGAGTTCTCTGTCTGTGTTGTCGGTGCCCACTTTGGCATTGAGGTCTCTCATGAGGATCTTCAGGTCTCTTCTCGGTGCTTTGTCGAGGACGGCTTGGAGCTGCTCGTAGAAGTTGGGTCAAGGTCATTAAAATGAGATCACATCAATGTCTATTATTATGCCAAGTTTGACGCCTCTAGTATTTGTAGTTCCTCTGAAAACAGTAATGTTAAAATTCACAACAGACAGCTTTAATGACCTTGACCTTCAGTCAAGGTCATTCAAAAAGGTAGGTCTCATTGCGGTCTATCATCGTGCCTTGTTTGGTGCCTCAACTGTTTGTTGTTTCAGAGAAAATGCCAAGAATAAAATTTCCAAAAAACAGCCTGCATGGCCTTGACCTTGACTAAAAGTCATTGACCACAGATATGTCAGTGAACGTGGTGCCAATATCTATCATTATGCAAAGTTTGATGCTTCTGGTTCTTCTAGATTACGAAAAAATGCAAATGTAAAAATTTCCAGACTGCTTTAATGACCTTGACCTTGGGTCAAGGTCATTTAAAATGGTTTGTGTGCATAGGTCTTTTCACTGTCTATCAGCACGCCAAGTTTGGCGCCTCTGCTATTTGTTATTTCTGAGAAAATGCCAATGTTAAGGTTTCACAAAAATAGCTTGTATGGCCTTGACCTTGACACAAGGCCATTGAAGACATGTCTATCTGTAAAGTTCTTATCAATGTCTATCATCATGCAAAGTTTCAAACCTCTGGTCTTTGTAGATTCCGTGAAAATGCCAATGTAAACTTTTCAAACAGACAGCGTTAATGACCTTGACCTTGAGTGAAGGTCATTCAAAATGATATGTTTTGAAAGGTCTTATGGTTGTCTATCAGCATGCCAAGTTTTGTGTCTCTGCTCTTTGTAGTTTCTGAGAAAACGACAACGTTAAAGTTTTCTGGACACACACACACACACACACACACACAGACAGACAGACAGACAGACGACGGAGGGTTATTACATAGACTCCCATTGTTACACAAGGGAGCAAAAAATGGATTTATACCAGTCCTTGAACGTCCACAAATTCATAATAATTATACAGATAATTAATGCTGACAAGTGACATACATGAACATGTAAAAAATAAAAATTAAAAATAACGTGCCAAAACGTGGGGTACACATTACGGCTCATCTTTGTGCGCACTTTTTTCTTTCCATGAACAACTTATCATGACAAACTTGTGCTTGATTGATTCTACATGTTTCAAAGAGATAATAAAGACAATTTCGTTGGTTGTGTTCTATTCTGGTGGCTTTTGAAGTAAAACAAGATGGCCACTGACCAGCCCAATATGTTGTTTCCATTTAATCACCTGCTGTCGTCACGGTCGTTCTTTTGTAATGCCATGTATTCGGGAGGACACACACACACACACACACACACACACACACACACACACACACACACATTACACACACTCTCTCTCTCTCTCTCTCTCTCTGAATGGAAACAACTGACCGGGCTTGTCAGACCAATCTTGGTTTTGGAAGAGAGACGTCAAGTTGTTTTCTTTGAAATCTATGACGTTTTCCTCATTGGGATGACGCATAATACATTTGACGTAATAACTTTGACTCGGATACAATTCTTGCAATGAAAGCAGCCCCATGAAAATTGAAGTGTTGCTGCTGCGCAGTGTAAAGATCGAATTTATACCGGCTCAATGTGTTTAACAGACAAGTCTGCGCGGCGAACGTTTTTTTCACTATGTGTTATGTCTGCTGCGTGCGCGCGCACACAGACACACACAGACATACGCGCGCGCGCACGCACGCACGCACGCAGACTTGCGCGAGCCGCGTTTGTGCATGTGCTCCATTGAGACCTATGTGGTGTTCTCTCACTCTACTATGCTATTGAGTGAGAGTCAGTAGGAAAAACAAAGCTCACTACATCAATGAAACTCCCGCTTTCCCCGTCTACAAATAGAGAACTTCCGAAAAGTGACGACACACCCCCACGTCAATCAAACATGACGTCGGCAAACTGACGCTGATACAGTTTTGCGTCAGTGCGCGTGTGCCTTTTCTGCGATGTTTGTGAGGCGTGTGGCTTGTGTAAAGGAAATGTGCTTCGAGTACAACTGACGATAACGGCTGCAGTGAATTTTTCTAATTTTTTTGTATATTTTTTATGGCACCCCAGGCTCATTATCTATGTATAGTAGGAGCGATTTTGAGATCTAAAGTGTGTTCACCAGCACTTTCATCAGGTACGGCTTACGCCAAAAGTATAAAAGCGACAACCTCCAAAATTCACTCAGTTGAGAGTCCGTATTCATGCTATCTATGTCCCAAAAATGGAGTGGTTTAGGTAAATATTACGCCTTTAAACGCCAGAAAGCCACTTTTTTTGAAAAGGGCGATAACTCGCAAATCATGTGTGCAATCGTACCTGGATCGGGCCGTCTATTCAACAATCTTGATTCATTTAGAAACCCCAAATTTGAAATCGATCGGTTTAGTATTTTCGGAGAAATAGGCATCTGAACTGGGTTCACATGCAATGTCAACTCAGGCTCGGTTTACATGAAAACTATAAGAGCGACCATTTTCTAGTAGTGACTCTGTTCAGAGTCCGTATTCAAGCTATCTACTGCCAAAAAATTGAGTGATTTAAATAAATATTACGCCTGTACACGAAAGACAACCAACTTGTCTCAAAAGGGCGATAACTCCCAAATCACTTAAGCAATCATCACACGCTTGAATCGTCTAATGTAACATTTTGATATATTTGGATACCCCAAATTTGAAGCCATTCGGTTGAGTATTTTTGAAGAAACGGGCCTGGACACAATTCACACACACACAGCCGCACGCACACACGCACACACATCCGCACAGACGGCACTCACTGAGGAGGAGAAGTGCGTTCGGAACACCATACGCGTCAGCATTGATGACGCAAGTTTTCTTACGTCATTGTCAGAGTTACACTTGCAAAATCGTCTCTGCGGGAGATCGGCAGTGACGTGCGTTTGTACCACAGATGCTTGCCTATGAACGTGGAAATTTTAGCCCGTCCTATTATGTTGTTTCCATTACTATGGAAACAACATAAAAATGAGGCATGAACCTACCGAAAGTTCCCGTTGTGAAACGGGACACAGATGGGTGGTTGCACATGTCTGAAGAAAAAAGCCTTGAATGTTGAAAAAAAATCGTGAATTTGCTCAGAGTTGTAGAAAATACTTTCCACAGTTTATTTCAATGTCCGTGTGAGCAAAATTGATTAAAATTTTGAGCAAAGCGTTACTTTGAAAACACCGCGAACGATCGAAACACACTTTGTCGGTCAGCCCTAGACAACAAAACGACCGTCTGCAGGAAACAGTCGCCAAACGTGTTTCATACACTGATTCATTTCACTTTAAAACGACCTCCTGTTCCAAAAACAAAAGTTTCGCCTGTTTAAAGCAATTTTCGTTGATGCTACTCCAGATTTTTGACGGTCGGGTGAATTTTTGTCGATTTGTTGCGATCGTTCAAATCGGACCTAAGTACACTGTCAGTCGGGAAGGGACGGCCTTTCCAGTTACTATAAATAGTACTTCATCCGGGTACTCTTTTGGTGCGGTCCTACGGCAAGATGGCCCCCACAAGGCGAGAAGGTAAGTGATTTCCGATTATTGTCCGAAATTAATACATGTTGCGTCCGTTCTTGTTTGTTCTGGTTGTTGCGATCGTTCATTTAAATCAAGTTCTCATGATCAATATTCACCAAATGCTGTGAAATGCGTGTAAGTGGCGGTTTGTTATCAGCAGTTCTGGCGACATGTGGTCTGTGGTTGCTTTGATCAGACACGTGGTCTGTCTTTGTTTGACAAGTTGTTCATTCGGACAACAACAAAAATTGTGTCGCTGTTTCAATCGTTCGTGGTTTCATTGTGTCTCTGTTGCGTCCGTTCAGTAAAAAGTTGGTTTGTTAGTTGAAATACTTCTTCCGATTTTGTTTGAAACTTTTTTTGTGTAGTGTAATGTTTTGCTTTGGTGTAGCTTGAAAGTGGATGCCGAACACAGCCACGATCAATGAGACCTAAGCAGTTTAGGGAACGATCGTAACTCTTGCATGGTCAGACAAGAAAAGAGCAATGTCAGACGTTACGATCGTTCTGTGTTGAAGTAGTTTGTAAGAAATATTATGTTCATTGTTGTTGGGGTTTATTGGGGGGGGGGGGGGGTATAAACCTGAGATAATGATCTAGACAAAATCTTTTTTCACTTAAAACAACTCTCTGTAGCTTGAAGATTAAAGCAATGCCAGACGATTGCAATTAGTATGACGTACACTGGAAACAGAATAATGTGTGTTATTATTATTTTTAACTATAACTTCACACTAGAAGTTGTTGTTTTTCAGGGGGGGGGGGGGGGGGGGGGGGTAGTGGATTTATTTCCACACACAGTGGAAGTCTTCTGTTAGTTTTACCATGTAACTTAACCCCAAAACTTGACAGTTCAGGTTACACTGAGTTCCATATCCGCATTTTATTTCACTTTTCAGGTTATCGTGTCTGAAATATGAAGGTAAGCTGTGTAATCATTTCAACTCTCTATTTCAGGTCTTCGTCTTCGGATTCCTCATGCAAAGAAAGAGAAACGTAAAAATGATGCTGAGAGAATGAGGCAGTACCGACAAAGAATCAAGGAAGACCCCACACGATATCAGCTTCAACTGGCAAAGGATGCCGAGAGGAATAAAAAGAATCGTGAGCGGCCAAAAACAGATGAAGAAAAGGCAAGAATCCGTGAGCAGGCAAGGCTGCGTATGCAGAAGACCAGGTATGACAGACATTTCAGAAAATCTTAAATCTTTCTGGGATTGTGTTTGTGTGACTGATAGGGCTTAGATTTATCACTCAGAACTCACCAATTGCTTTGCCATGTATTTAGTATAATTTTTTTTCTCCAAAAAGGGAACGTCGAAAAGCTGAAAAAGCTGCCGAAGCATACATCAGCCAAGCTACTGAGATTCCTGAGAAATGGAAGACGAGGGCTTGCATACGAAATGATGCTGCATCAGTGGCAGCCCAGAGGCAGAAGTGGGCAGTACAGAAACGCAAGGAGAGGGAGAAGTGGTCATCGCAGAAATGGCGACGGCATCGTGAAAAGTCAAGGCAACGATACCACTTGCTTAAGGCTGACAGGAACCCAAGTGTTTCTACATCTACAGGTTGGTGTGAGGAGTACAAAACAGGGGGGCAGCTTTGCAAAGGAAAAAATTCACAAAAAAGTGCTTTTTTTTTCTTTTCTTTTTTTGCATTTGATTTAAATCGAAATGTTTGTTGCTGGTTTAGTGGTTAATATCATGTTCTGATTGTGATTTTGCTCTTTTGGTGTTTGAATTAGTGGTTTCGAATGTGGTTTATTCTATTGTTTATTCTTTTGTTGAAGACCCTCCCACTGATGCAGAAGACGCCCCAAGGACGCCTTCAGCTTCCCCCCCAAGAACTCCAGATTCTCATCAAGGCCTGCACATACCAGCTGCAACATCCAGCTCAGAAGCTACACGGAAATCCCGCCAATGTTTGCGGAAGACACTTTTGGGATTGGGCAAGTCATCAGGTTTGGTGGATAGTTTTCTGGGCCAGAAGCAACGACAAGCTCCTGAGACACCAGAATCAAAGAGAGTGAAGCTGTCTACCTTGAAAAAACTCCAGGAGCTTAGCAGGAAAAGGGACAAGAAATCCATGGCTGCTAGGAATCTGCTACTGGATATCATGGGAAAACGAGTGGAGAAGAGGGGCAGTCCTTACAAGAGGAAGAAGATGCATGCTGGCACTGAAGCAAGTCTTCGTTTTTTTGAAGAGATTGCGGTCAATCTTCCAGGGAAGCGGACTGTTAACAAAAAAACACAGAAACAAAGGAAAGTCCTGCCAAAACGCCTGTGCAGGCTTTATCGCGAGTTCAAGGAAAAGAACCCAGGTGTGAAGACCTCCTTGCGGTCTTGGTATCGCATTTTGCCAAGCCACATCAAAACCAGCAGACATCAGACATACAGGACAGCCTTATGCGAGGTTTGTGTTAACATAGATCTGAAGCTGGATGTTGTTAACCGACATCTGAACCCAGTCGATGGTCGCGATGTCCTCTCTGAAGTCTCCACCTGCAGCCCTGCAACATTGTCCTGCATCGAAAGACAGTGCAAGGAGTGCGGGACCAAACTTGCTCGCCAGTTGCTGTATGAGAGGTTGACGAGCACCACATCGGCACCTGTGACATGGTCCCAATGGGAGATGGTAAAGAAGGAGAAGGGCCAAAGAAAAGAGAAAGTGGAACACACTGGCACAGTGACAGAGCTCATTGAATCCCTGCTGCATGACCTGGCGCCTTTCACCAAGCATGTGTTTGTGCATCGCTGGCAGCACATGCAGTTCCGGACAGTGGTGTCGAAGGTGACGTCACAGAGGATTGCAGTGGCTGTCTGCGACTTCGCAGAAAACCACCTTTGCCGTTGGCAAGATGAAGTGCACTCGGCCCACTGGGGCTACAGCCAAGTGACAGTGCATCCGACAGTATTGTACTATGCCTGTCAGAACTGCAACGGGCTTGTCACAGACTATCTGGTATTTCTGTCGGATGACCTGAATCATGATGCCCATATGGCGCACACCATCATTATGGCAAGTCGCGAGCATGTACTGGTTGAGACTGGCATTGAGCAGGTGGTTGTTTGGAGTGATGGTTGTGCTGCACAGTACAAAAGCAAATTGCCTTTCTTCCACTGCTCCAATTCCAGTCTTGAGAGACACTATTTCGGCTCCCGTCATGGGAAGTCGGCATGTGACGCCTGCGGTGGAGTCGTGAAAGCGATTGTGGATGATGATGTTAGGTGTACAGGGGCAATTATCCAAAATGCCCAGCAAATGTACGACCATCTGCAGAGCAGCTATCAGATGCCTGAAGGTAACCTTGAACCTGGAACCTGCTGCCATACCAAGCGATCATTTCGCCTTGTCAGAACCAGTGACATCGACAGGTCTCTGCCCTCTTCAGCTCTGTCAACAGTCCGTGGCACAAGACAGCTCCACAGTATTCGAGGGCTTGGAGAAAACACCTTGGCCACCAGGAATCTCTCATGCTTTTGCAGCTTCTGTCTGGAAGGTAAAGGGAACGAGTGTGCATCAGCAGACTATGTGAATGGTTGGGAAACAATTAAAATAGCCAAAACAAAGTCATGGCAGTCGCCGGATTCCAGTCCAACCTCCGTGCCATCACCACACTCGTCTCAAGGCGATAAAGAGGAACACAGAGATGAACTGTTTCAGCGGTTATCCAGTCAGATGGCTGGGACACGCACCTTTGCGGAATTGCTGCAAGTTTGCAAGACAGCTAATGACAGTGTTGCGGCACACGTCATGCCCCACAACATCCACTACATAACATCTGTATGCAGAGCAGTTGTGGATGCGCAAGCCCGAGACCTCCTGCCCTCGGATGCTCCACCGAACCACCTGCCTCTTGTCACTGTGGGGGATGGAAATTGCTTTCTCAGGGCCCTTAGCACACTGTGTTTTGGGACTGAGGAACATCACCTGGAGATGCGGGTCCGACTTGTGGTAGAGATGGCCCTGAAGCTCCACCTCTACACTGACCCCGGCTACATTGCAAAGGGCACAGCTGAAAACGGTGACCACCTTCTGGGGCTGTTGAAGAAATATGCGGTGTCGGAGACGTACACTGCCTCCCATGACAGCATGCTTGCCTTAAAAAACGAAATTTTTGTGGCACGAAAGCCTGGCCAGGACTGCTCCATGTGGCACGTGTATGGAGCGTGCAACGTGGTGCAGGCACCTCTGGTCAGCGTATACCCTGACTTAGGGGTCGATGAAATGCGGCAGCTCTGCAAGAGGACCATCTTGCCTTCGGGCCAATCGCAAGGTCCTGAAAAGGCTATTATGTGGACAGCCAGCTGTCCAAATCAGAGACCAGAATATTGGGCACCCCACCACTTCGTTCCTCTACTCCGCATCCATCCAGAAAGTGTCCCTACAGTGGTGTTGGAAGATGCTGTCAGTGGCTCCTCAAGTGATGAAAGGTATAGTGTGGGATAAATTACTAAGAGTAGACTAATTGTAATGTTTTGGAAGACCTGTTGAAACGATACCATACTCTTAACTATTCAGGGAATTTTTTTGTAAACAACAGTTTTTAAGTTTTAATGATAGGGTGCTACAGAAATAATTTGTTGACTGTTGTGCAGTACTGACGTGCGGCTGGACTGGAAGGAGCAGCTTTGATCCTAATTTGGACGAATCAACTCAACCTTCCACTGCTGGGGAGGAAGAAGTCTCCAGGGGAACAAATGATGGAAGGTTTGTGAAACTTGCTCTCTCTTGATGGAGTACCCCCTGCATGACTTGTTTCCTTATCGTTTTGAGTGTGTATAATGACATTGGTGTTCATCTGACCAACATTCTTTTTAATGATTTACTGTTTCAGGGTTAACGTGGCAGAATTTTACAGCGTCACATGGACGGATGGCAAAGACTACGTGTGTCAGGTATGTTTATGTGTACCTTTTGAAGACAAATTCTATGTGTTTTATTAATTTGACATAATTAAAGTCTAAGGTCTAGTTTGGGGGGGGGGGGGGGGGAGGTAGGAAACTATCCCTTTCTTCTCACCAGGTCAATACTCATTTAACATTATTTAATGACCATGGTCTGGAGTTTCAAAATTGAATATTATGTCCATTTCTTCTCACCAGGTTAAGCAGATTGACGTAAAAACGGACCTCGTCAATGTGCACTTCATGGTGCAGGTTGGAAGAGGGAACCTGTACACATGGCCGACAGACACAGATGAATCATGGGAGCCTCTGGGTCTGTTCAAAGGACCACCCTTCCAAATGAAACTGGATGAGGGCAAGAGCACTCAGAGAAAGCAATATTTTTCTATCAATAGGTAGATCTATCAGTTTGCAATCTTTCACTCTAAAAGAAATGTAACTGACAGTTTTGAAATACTTCCTCGTCTCGCTGCATATCCCTCAGGTAATGTGTTTAAAACAATGGTTTGAAAGATAAGAAGTCTTTGGAAAGGGCATCTCTGATGAATCATTAAACAGAAGACAGATGATTTGATGTGGTATAAATACTTCAGGGTTAGATTACTTTTCTGTTTTTGTCTTTGGCAAACTGCTTACATCCGTTACACAAAATTGTTCAACTAGGTTATTTTATACCAGGGGAGGAGCTCTGTGTTTTGTACTGTTTTCTGATACCACAGCAAGCAAATAAGTGGAGAGCTCATTGTTCCTCCTACAGGTACAAGACCTGGATTTTAGTTTTTGTGATGAAAATTTTGTCTTTAATACAATGGTTGCATCCGTTACATGATATTATGCTATGGGGTCAGTAGGCTCCGGAAGAGGAATCTTTGCTTGTTTCATGTTTTCTTTTACCTGTTTCATGTGAATAAATGATCTGTTTGCTTTCCTACTTCTGTTTTTTTATTCTGTGTGAAAATGTGTAAGTTGTGAAAGTGTAACGGATGTAACACGGACACAGAATTCATCAGGAAACAACACTTTTCCATGCTGTTAAACTCGTTTTTATATTCTGAAATAGTTTGTGTAGCTGTCTTTAATAAAAATGTATGATGGAGAGAAGATCTGCATGTTAAAATGCTTGTTTTTAAGGCCTGTGCCTATGTCTGCTGTTGCATCCGTTACACCCCATATAATAGTGTTCAATCAAACGTATCTCTTGTCATAAGCACACAGTTATCTTTTTGATGCCTGAAAAGGGCTAAGGAAAGGTTGAAGATTTATTGGTTAGAAATTGAAAAGTGAAATTTAATATTTTGTTTTTATCCTAATGTCCCAGTCAGCCTAGTCACCTTTTGGCACAGCCTCTGATCAATACTATCTGACCCAGGGCACAGCTCTAGCAATTCTCTCCCCTTACCCACACACAAAATCTCTCTACAACACTGGACATTTGGAAAGAAATTTCGATGCAGAAATTTCGTGAATTTGATCCAGACAGTGTGAAAGTTTTTTGGTTTTATTCTTTCTCATTTTGTTGTTGATGATGTTTTTCAGTGCCCCACCTTTGAAGCCAACATGCCGGTGGACAGAGTACGTGAAACCTCCGAACACCTAACCGCCATATTTACTATTATTTACCTGAGACGTTCAGATGGCATGGTTTACATTCGTCTTCAGATGTCGTCTCTGTCTCACAGATGTAGTTTCCTGCGAAGTGCTTGCTGATGTTATCGATGTACAAGGTTTGTACCTTCCCAGGTTTCAAGTCGTACCTGACTCCGCTCGACATATCGCAGTGTGGTTTGTCGCCCTGCTGGTAGCAATCAAGCACGGTTTCTGCGAATAATACAAAAAGTACGTACAAAGAGTGAAGTGCATCTGCTGGTGCACAATGCCATTCCCCGTGACTGACAGATGATGATGATAATAATAATAATAATAATAATAATAATTTGGCTTGAAACGTTTTTAGGGGAAAATTTTCAAAACCAAACGTGCGTGGCTGTGTCCGACGACAAACGAAGCGCGTGATTTTGAAACAGCGTACTTAAAATTACTGATCAATGGACTCGCAAACCGACCTACATGGGTGAAAGGAACTGTTGTATGGTCTTGCTTACGTACCACAACCAACTCCGTCACTGCAATTTCGACGCACCATGAACTGTAAACCAGAGACATCTGTGTCAAAAGTACAGGTTACACTGGCTGTGGCTCCAGCTTCCACGGTCGGAGCAACACAGGTTGACCCGGAACCTGCAAAGGGGCAGTAAGGATCTACAAGAATGTGACAACTCCCACATGCACACACACACACACACACACATAACAACAACAACAACAACCCCTCCCCTATTGGGTAAAGATCATGGCAGAAGTTTTCTTTCATTGTGTATGGACACATTACAGGAAAACAGTATAACGAACCAAATCGCACTTGTACAGTACAAAATGTCCAACAACTGCCAACCCAAACACTGGGTAAAAGTAAGATTAAAAACAGTTTCACTTTCAGCTGTAGAAACTCTTACCAGTTCTTTCCCTTTAATATCCGACTCTGAAGTCGAATGATTCATATAATCCAGTTCCTGACAAAGCGTTACTGTGTAATTCTTGAAGCTCTGTTTAGATGTACTGAAACTACTCATAGAACACCAGCGAACCGTTAGGTTGAGTAAAAATGACAAAACATGAGTCTACAATGTTGCGTGGTGGCATTTACGAGTTGTTGTGTGTGTGTGTTTTTTGTTTGTTTGTTTTGTTTTGTTTTTCGTAAAAAAAAAAAAGGCTGAACTGGTGAGAGTTCAGGGACATGTATCGTTCTGAATACAAAGTGTTCTATCCATCTGCGTTTTACAACGCTTGAATTTTTAAACAATACGCAATACGTTCAGCAACACCAGCAGCAGTAAACAACAACAACAACAATCAATAACGCCGCCGCAGAAACAAAAGATGCATATTGCGCGCTGATTTTTTTCTTTGGCCATCTCTTGACAACGCCACATACCATGAACAGGTTCTGCGAGCCAAATGACGAGAAAGACCAAACCCAGCTTCATGTCTACACCTTTCCAGGTGAAGCTGTAAAAAAAGAAGAAAAAAAAATGACACACACACACAGGCACAAACACACACACACATCTTTATCAAGGATTGTTAAATACGACAGGGTTTATTTTGACTAGACTTTTGCCAGAAAGTAATTAAAAACTGTAAAACAAACCTAAACAAGTTGTTGTAAAACGGAGATTACCTTCCACAGTTATGCAAAAATTCTAGCGTGGATGCTGTCTTTTAAAATCCTCTCAGTGTCCATTTGTTGAAATATGAAGCTCAAGTTTGATGTATGTGTTCAAATACCTGATACAGTATTTGTACCTGTTAATTATCATTCAACTTGTATTGTGTCAGATCCTTTTTCAAAACATTTTGCTGGTGAGACTAAATAAATGAAAAGAATAAAACGGTGTAAGAGATTATAATTTATGTGTTGTCATAGTTCAACGTACTGTTGATGAAAAATATATACCACACGCTGAAAGTGAAACACATAACCTAACACAAACACACCATCATGATAGCTAATCTGAAGATTTTGTCGATGTTACTACACCACCAACCCCCTCCTCTTTTCTCTGTAATCCCCCCCCCCCCCCCCCCCCCCCCCCCCCCCCCCCCCCCCGGTCAAATTTTCTATTTTAATTAAAATGTTGTGTATTGATTGAACCGTTTCGTTCAAGAAAGAACCAATGGAGAGAGACGCAGGTTTTTTCCATGGCGCTCCGCCTACTTTTGAATCGCCTGTGACGCATGGGTACTGCAAACTAGACAGTCTTTCTTCACCCTCGTGAAGCGGCGAGGGCGCAGTTGATTCCCCCCACTACACACACACACCACCACCACCACCAATCATCAGCACATCTCTTACCTTAAGGCCTCAAAGAATAAAAAAGACCCGCATTAAAAGTATAGATCTATGTGTTCAGCAGTCTAATTGCTGACGGAATTGGCAAAACTGAGTCTGCCTCTCCTGGTATTAAACCGAGGGACCCTGAATCTCCTGCCAGAGGGCAGATACTCAAAATGCCTGGCAAGAGCATGAGTAGTGTCCTGTGTGATCTGAAACGCTTTCGTCAGTGTTCGTTCTTCATACAGGGCTTGAAGCCCTCTAACTTCCATCCTGCAGAGTTTTGATGCCTGACAGGTAATAGTTCTTAACTTGTTGATATTTAGCACAGTAAGCGCACCATACCAGCAGAGGAATGAAGACAACACTTACCACATAATGCCGGCAAGATGAGAAGTGCAAGAAGCAGCGTAAATATTCCGTGTGGGAACACTCTCGATCGTACAGTTATGGTCCAAGGCCGCTACAGCTAGAATAGACTCTGTTGCAGTGATGACAGCGATGCCCGTTGCTTCCTAGACGCTCCCTTCGCTTCGCGCTCGCGCTGCGCTATGATTCATCTCAGCGTATGCGTCCGCCTGGAAAAATAGTTCGATCTTGTTGACCTCTGTTTTGCGCGCCTCAGGGCGTATGTCTACTCTTGTTTGAAGACATGTCGTGCAAAATGCTTCCTAGTACTTTATTTTATCGCAGTTACATATACATCTGCATTTTAATTTAAAATGAAACCTGCACATGAATACACCGGAAAGCATTGCTAATGAGTGTGAGCAGAAAGAGTTGTCTTCCTTTCCTCGCTACAGAGCCTTTGATATCGTGCCGCCCAGACAAGCCCATTGTATTTCGGGGAAAAGAAAGTTGACGTAGAAAACGCACTATTAGTGGGGGAGCCAAGGCGAATAAAACAGGTCGATTGTTCACATCATAGTAGAGACATGCCGTTTGGAATATAAGTACATAACACATCTCTGAACAATATTAGCGACAGTAACACCTGGACCGCCCCCTCTGGTGGGCGTGGCCGTCTCAGTAAATTGGGTCGACCCAGAAACAAATTATTACCCTTTTTCATCTTTAGCTTGGCCTAAATGGTTATTATGATGAAATGAACGAAAGAGAAACTTAAAGAACATGACAGGGAACCATCTTATGTCATATTTGGTTCCAAAGTATCAAATTATTATGTTGGAGGACTTAATTAAATTCACTGAATAATTATTGGCCATCATGTTCTACACTTGTAATGTAATTAGCAGAAAGGCCATTTATTTTGTAGTCACAGGTATGAATCCGGTCTCAGAAGCATCCTAACTGTTGAATAAAGCAAGTTATATTTGTATTGTTCAAAAGAGATTTAATCTTTTTTATTATTATATTTCTTATTATGGAATAATTAAGAAAAAGTAGGTCAAATGGGCGAATTCAGGACTGAGTCATACCGACTGCTTGTAATGGTTAATTTCCATCTTACATTGCAAAATGCAAAACTTTTACTGAACAGTACATTTTGACGTAGAAAACGCACTATATACATTACGTTTTGGGTGAGAAGTACAGATGAGCAATGCGCACGTCACTGTCTTCTTGATACGTGCGTGAACTTACACTGACAGCCGAGACGGTGGCCTGTACTGATGACACGAACTGAACACGGACCGCTCAGTTCATTTCTGAAAAACTGTGCGTGTTTCTAGTTACCGAGGGTTTCTTGAAGGTAAATTTATTACTTGTACTGAGCAGGTAAACTCACTATGACATGTACACATAACAAGTTTTCCAGTTGTAATGGTTTTATTTATGGGTGTTTTTTTTTTTTTCATGTGTACTTTTTGTTAAAAATAATAACCTACATTTACATATCTTGCAAATTTGAATATACATGAGCTTTAGAGGGTCTACTGCGCTCGACGAGTTTGGAACATGTGCACACTACCGTTTGTCACCGTACGTACGTACCGATTGCATGGAAAAACGTCTACCGTGATGTCGGTAAACTGCTACCGCTCCGGTAGCTACCGGCGGTGTCCGGATGCTTTGAAGACATGTGCGGCGAGTTGGTTGGCGTTGACCGTTCGACAGCTTGCCGAACAATACGCAGAGTTACCGAGGCCTTCTTGCAATGGGTACCACTGACAGTGGATAACATTTCCAAACCAATACAAATCTCTACAGCAGTGTGTGTGTGTGTGTGTACACACACACACACACACACACACACACACACACATCAATAGCACTCTCTCTCTCTCTCTCTGTGCACAGCTGCCTTCCAAATTATTGTCGATTTTATAAATGGCGGCATGTACGATGCTCGCTGACCGCATACGTGGGTTGCATGAGTCCGGCGGTAGGCTTACCGGAGGCCCTTATCCTCCGGTAAATTTACAGGCACCTCTCAGCCCCCGTAACTCTTATCGTGAAGCTGGTAAATATGGCCGCACACATAGTTATTGCAAATCATCGCAGGCAACAAATACGAAAAAACCGCATTTTCCGGGACCGATTGCGGTACGAATACGATACGAGAGTGAAGCTAGCAGCCACCTAAAACATACTGCTCAAAAATACGTAACAAAGGACAAAACGGAACACAAAAAGGTTGTATGTGTTGTACATTAACCCCTTCAGTCATCAATACATAAAACTATCGATAGGTGGTGTTATCTTTTTCGCTACACGCCTTCAACCGGACCCACTATCAAAACCAGTGAACCTAGCAGCCGATTTCCAAGATGGCGGCGGGCGGACGCAACCAGACATTTCTCAATTAACCGTGTTTGCCGCGCGCCACTGGGCTGAACACAGCAGCCAAGTCGCGTTCAGCGACTTTCGAGCTCGCGAGCGCAGTAAATCCTCTACAGCTCAGCGGGTAGAGCCCTGAAGTACGTACGGTGACAAACGGTAGTGTGCACACGTTCGAAACTCGTCGAGCGCAGTAGACCCTCTAAAGCTCATGTATATTCAAATTTGCAAGAAATGTAAATGTATGTTATTATTTTTAACAAAAAGAACACATGAAAAAAAAAAAAAACACCCATAAATAAAACCATTACAACTGGAAAACTTGTTATGTGTACATGTCATGGTGAGTTTACCTGCTCAGTACAAGTAATAAATGTGGGCTGGGAGACCCAGGTTCGAATCCCAGCCGAGGCAAGCGGTATTTTTCCTACCTAGGTCGGTTCCTACCCCGCAGAGCGGGTGTGCTATGGGCCCGATGGGGAGGCTCTTGCCACACAGCCGAGTTTCACCCACGGGTGCGACTTTGGGGGTGCTTCCCTTAATAGTATGACACGTCTTATGATGTGGATGATTAGACGGCCGGCACCGCAGGTGCTGTAGTTCCCGCGCCTGGTCTTAATGCCGGGATATTTACGACAGGAAGCGTGGAATGCGGCCCTGTCCCGCAGTCCCAAACCACATGGACCTCCATAACATCATCTTACTATCATCCTCATCTCCATCATCATGCATAATAAAAATTGTCCCAGCTTCTGAGTCCTCCGTGGGTTCCACCAAAGACCTGGGAGGAACACCCTCACTGGAGTTGGCAAAGAGTTGGGGCAGCCAAAAAAAAAAAAAAAAAAAAAATTGTGGGCTGCGATGACACACTTAAATGGACAAAAGTAAAACTTACTACTTTTGTCCAAAACTGAATTTGTTTGTTGGACCAAAATTGATTTTTTTTTAAGTTTCAAAAAACCAGGGTGTTGGGTACAGTGGTACTGTACCTGAACTGAACATGAGATTAAGTTGAATGTTACTGTCTCATTTATACAGTATGTAAAACTGAAACATTTGATATGAGGATGTCTTTCTGAGGACAATAAAGTATTCATACTGACTTGAACTGAATTCAATTGATTAAGTGAACTAAACTGATCAGATCACGTGAACCTTACCACCATTAGCAGAACACCACACCACCACACCCAGGGTGCGGGGGTTGGGACAGGTGAGTGGTGTGTGTGTGTGTAGTCGACTAAAAAGGTGGTGGTGGGGTGGGGGAGTTGGTGTCTAAGAGCAGGGCCAGGGATCTCAAAAACAAACAACAAAACCCACAGTTAAAGAATATTGCGCAGGTCATTTACAGATTTGACAAGGCCGGTCAAGTTTATTTAAAAAAAAAAAAAAGTATAACAAAAGGGCATAGCATAGCTATAACTGAGATTCCTCGCAGTGCGGCATGCCATAATTATCATAACTTGATAAGCAGCACAAAACACAACGTAGGTACAAATCCATATTTAACAGAGTATGTGTGGGACAGAGGAAAAGAAAAGGAGAGTGACATGACAATAAAACAAACAAACAAACAAGAAAAAGTAAGTGTGTGTGTGTGTGTGTGTGTGTGTGTGTGTGTGTGTTGAGGGGAAAGGGGGGGGGGGTGTTAAGCTGGGGTGAAAGGTTAGTGGAAACCTGGTCAACTGAATTTTATCATTTAAAATATAAATTGAAAACTGAAAATGTCATGTACTTTCTCACCTATCTGCCGTATCAAATCAACACAAAAAATTCAATAAAATGTATCGAAGCCACACACATAGTTGTAAGTACATGTATAAGGCAAGGCCTGCTTGTGTGAGTGACAAAAGATTCCAACACAAGAAACCAAAGGGAGTTAATACCGAACGGAACTAATATCAGATAATACGCGGTTGTCTCCCTTTACCTGCTACCCGTCCTCTCCTCCCATTTACATCGGTACGGCGAGATAGTGAATCCGGCAACCAGCGCAATTTCCGAAATGCAAAATATACCTCAGTGGATAACTTAGACACCCAACTACTTAACCAGATTCTCATTTTACGCCTGAAATGCCCTGTGCCGGTTCCATCTGCTCCAAACTGTCCGACTCGGTCTTCACATTGTTCGTCCAATCTCGCCTACATGCACTGACCAAATTCCGAAATCATTACAAAACATACCTCAGTAGAACGTTTAGATACCCAACTACTTAAGCAAATGCTCAAGTGTACATTACAATGAAGGACTGTGAGATCAATGGCCAACATCTGTGTGTTCAGTGCTGACATGTACATTTGTGTACTTGCGTCATGACATTGACATGAGGAGGAATAAAGTTGTTTCGAATGACTGAAAATGTACAACAACAAAAAACCAAAAAAAAAACCCTCTGTTTTTTCTTCATCTGATTTTGTATTAATCCAGAGAGGGAGTTAGGTTTTTTAAGTCTTGTAGGTTCTAGTAGTTGTGGGTTATCTTCATAATTATGTGGCAATTTGTGGCTCTTGGCACAACTACTCCCAAAAGGGTTTGACGAATTTGCATATTATCTTACCTTTTATTATCACTGGCAAAATTGCTTGTACCTTGTTTTATTGTGGCAATATTTCTTCCACCTTCTTTTATTTTGGCAAAATTACTGTGGCCTTGCCTTGTTATTTTGGCAAAATCACCTTCATTGCATTTTGTGGCTATGAACGATAAGACTCATTCGCACTTTTTACACTTCAGTAGATAGCTAAGACACTCAGCTACAAAGACAAATGCTCATTTAGCCGTCACATCTTTCTTAAATACCCAGCAGCCACCATTTTACATCCCAAGTACCCTCTCCCGGTAACGTCTCTTCCAAACGACGAGACTCATTATTTTCTCCGTCCATTCTCGCCTATACTGAACAAATTCCGAAATACAAAACACACTTCAGTAAATAGCTTAGACACCCACCTACAAATATAAATGCTCATTTGGCCGTCACATCTTTCTTAAATACCCAGCAGCCACCATTTTACACCCGAAACACCGTCTGATGATCCCATCTTTTGCAAATGGTCCGACTCGTTACATTCTCCGTCCATTCTCGCCCACACTAAACAAATTCCGAAACACAAAACACACTTCAGTAGATAGCTAAGACACTCAGCTACAAAGACAAATGCTCATTTAGCCGTCACATCTTTCTTAAATACCCAGCAGCCACCATTTTACATCCCAAGTACCCTCTCCCGGTAACGTCTCTTCCAAACGACGAGACTCATTATTTTCTCCGTCCATTCTCGCCTATACTGAACAAATTCCGAAATACAAAACACACTTCAGTAAATAGCTTAGACACCCACCTACAAATATAAATGCTCATTTGGCCGTCACATCTTTCTTTAATACCCAGCAGCCACCATTTTACACCCGAAACACCGTCTGATGATCCCATCTTTTGCAAATGGTCCGACTCGTTACATTCTCCGTCCATTCTCGCCCACACTAAACAAATTCCGAAACACAAAACACACTTCAGTAGATAGCTAAGACACTCAGCTACAAAGACAAATGCTCATTTAGCCGTCACATCTTTTTTAAATACCCAGCAGCCACCATTTTACATTCGAAGTACCCTCTCCCGGTAACGTCTCTTCCAAACGATCAGACTCATTATTTTCTCCGTCCATTTTCGCCTATACTGAACAAATTCCGAAATACAAAACACACTTCAGTAAATAGCTTAGACACCCACCTACAAATACAAATGCTCATTTGGCCGTCACATCTTTCTTAAATACCCAGCAGCCACCATTTTACGGCCGAAGTACCGTCTCCGGGTAAGGTCTCTTTCAAAAGGTCAGACTCATTATTTTCTCCGGCCCTTCTCGCCTATACTAAACAAATTCCAAAATACAAAACACACTTCAGTAGATAGCTAAGACACTCAGCTACAAAGACAAATGCTCATTTAGCCGTCACATCTTTTTTAAATACTCAGCAGCCACCATTTTACACCCAAAACACCGTCTCCGGGTAAGGTCTCTTTCAAACGGTCAGACTTATTATTTTCTCCGTCCATTCTCGCCTATACTGAACAAATTCCGAAATACAAAACACACTTCAGTAGATAGCTTAGACACCCACCTACAAATACAAATGCTCATTTGGCCGTCACACCTTTCTTAAATACCCAGCAGCCACCATTTTACATCCGAAACACCGTCTGATGATCCCATCTTTCGCAAATGGTCCGACTCGTTACATTCTCCGTCCATTCTCGCCCACACTGAACAAATTCCGAAACACAAAACACACTTCAGTAGATAGCTAAGACACTCAGCTACGAAGACAAATGCTCATTTAGCCGTCACATCTTTTTTAAATACCCAGCAGCCACCATTTTACATCCGAAATACCGTCTGCAGGCAACATCTCTTTCACATGGTCCGACTCATTAACTTCTTCGTCCATTCTAACCCACACTGAACAAATTCCGAAACACAAAACACACTTCAGTAGATAGCTAAGACACTCAGCTACAAAGACAAATGCTCATTTACCCGTCACATCTTTTTTAAATACCCAGCAGCCACCATTTTACATCCGAAGTACCCTCTCCCGGTAAAGTCTCTTTCAAACGATCAGACTCATTATTTTCTCCGTCCATTCTCGCCTATACTGAACAAATTCCGAAATACAAAACACACTTCAGTAAATAGCTTAGACACCCACCTACAAATACAAATGCTCATTTGGCCGTCACATCTTTCTTAAATACCCAGCAGCCACCATTTTACACCCGAAACACCGTCTGATGATCCCATCTTTTGCAAATGGTCCGACTCGTTACATTCTCCGTCCATTCTCGCCCACACTAAACAAATTCCGAAACACAAAACACACTTCAGTAGATAGCTAAGACACTCAGCTACAAAGACAAATGCTCATTTAGCCGTCACATCTTTCTTAAATACCCAGCAGCCACCATTTTCCATCCGAAATAGCGGAAATATCGTCTGCAGGCAAAATCTCTTTCACACGGTCCGACTCATTAACTTCTTCGTCCATTCTAGCCCACACTAAACAAATTCCAAAACACAATAGACACTTCAGTAGATAGCTAAGACACTCAGCTACAAAGACAAATGCTCATTTACCCGTCACATCTTTTTTAAATACCCAGCAGCCACCATTTTACATCCGAAGTACCCTCTCCCGGTAACGTCTCTTCCAAACGATCAGACTCATTATTTTCTCCGTCCATTCTCGCCTATACTGAACAAATTCCGAAATACAAAACACACTTCAGTAAATAGCTTAGACACCCACCTACAAATACAAATGCTCATTTGGCCGTCACATCTTTCTTAAATACCCAGCAGCCACCATTTTCCATCCGAAATAGCGGAAATATCGTCTGCAGGCAAAATCTCTTTCACACGGTCCGACTCATTAACTTCTCCGTCCATTCTAGCCCACACTGAACAAATTCCGAAACACAAAACACACTTCAGTAAATAGCTAAGACACTCAGCTACAAAGACAAATGCTCATTTACCCGTCACATCTTTTTTTAAATCCCAGCAGCTACCATTTTACGGCCGAAGTACCCTCTCCGGGTAAGGTCTCTTTCAAACGGTCAGACTCATTATTTTCTCCGTCCATTCTCACCTATACTGAACAAATTCCGAAATACAAAACACACTTCAGTAGATAGCTTGGACACCCACCTACAAATACAAATGCTCATTTGGCCGTCACATCTTTCTTAAATACCCAGCAGCCACCATTTTACATCCGAAACACCGTCTGATGATCCCATCTTTTGCAAATGGTCCGACTCGCTACATTCTCCGTCCATTCTCGCCCACACTGAACAAATTCCGAAACACAAAACACACTTCAGTAGATAGCTAAGACACTCAGCTACAAAGACAAATGCTCATTTAGCCGTCACATCTTTCTTAAATACCCAGCAGCCACCATTTTACATCCGAAGTACCCTCTCCCGGTAACGTCTCTTCCAAACGACCAGACTCATTATTTTCTCCGTCCATTCTCGCCTGTACTGAACAAATTCCGAAATACAAAACACACTTCAGTAGATAGCTTGGACACCCACCTACAAATACAAATGCTCAATTGGCCGACACATCTTTCTTAAATACCCAGCAGCCACCATTTTACACCCGAAACACCGTCTGATGATCCCATCTTTTGCAAATGGTCCGACTCGTTACATTCTCCGTCCATTCTCGCCCACACTGAACAAATTCCGAAACACAAAACACACTTCAGTAGATAGCTAAGACACTCAGCTACAAAGACAAATGTTCATTTAGCCGTCACATCTTTCTTAAATACCCAGCAGCCACCATTTTACATCCGAAATACCGTCTGCAGGCAACATCTCTTTCACACGGTCCGACTCATTAACTTCTCCGTCCATTCTAGCCCACACTGAACAAATTCCGAAACACAAAACACACTTTAGTAGATAGCTAAGACACTCAGCTACAAAGACAAATGCTCATTTACCCGTCACATCTTTTTTTAAATCCCAGCAGCTACCATTTTACGGCCGAAGTACCCTCTCCGGGTAAGGTCTCTTTCAAACGGTCAGACTCATTATTTTCTCCGTCCATTCTCACCTATACTGAACAAATTCCGAAATACAAAACACACTTCAGTAGATAGCTTGGACACCCACCTACAAATACAAATGCTCATTTGGCCGTCACATCTTTCTTAAATACCCAGCAGCCACCATTTTACATCCGAAACACCGTCTGATGATCCCATCTTTTGCAAATGGTCCGACTCGCTACATTCTCCGTCCATTCTCGCCCACACTGAACAAATTCCGAAACACAAAACACACTTCAGTAGATAGCTAAGACACTCAGCTACAAAGACAAATGCTCATTTAGCCGTCACATCTTTTTTAAATACCCAGCAGCCACCATTTTACATCCGAAGTACCCTCTCCCGGTAACGTCTCTTCCAAACGATCAGACTCATTATTTTCTCCGTCCATTCTCGCCTATACTGAACAAATTCCGAAATACAAAACACACTTCAGTAGATAGCTTGGACACCCACCTACAAATACAAATGCTCAATTGGCCGACACATCTTTCTTAAATACCCAGCAGCCACCATTTTACACCCGAAACACCGTCTGATGATCCCATCTTTTGCAAATGATAGATATGATGACGTCGAACTGTTTTCTAAGTTCAGATTTCGACGAGTGGACATACTGCAAATGACAGATGAGCTGAAAGATGACGTAGAACACGCCAATCGGAAAGGCGCCTTGCCGCCAGCACTACAGGTACTGTTAACTTTTACGCGTCCGGATGCTTTGAAGACATGTGCGGCGAGTTGGTTGGCGTTGACCGTTCGACAGCTTGCCGAACAATACACAGAGTTACCGAGGCCTTCTTGCAATGGGTACCACTGACAGTGCATAACATTTCCAAACCAATACAAATCTCTACAGCAGTGTGTGTGTGTGTGTGTGTGTGTGTGTGTGTACACACACACACACGCACACACACACACACATCAATAGCACTCTCTCTCTCTCTCTCTCTGTGCACAGCTGCCTTCCAAATTATTGTCGATTTTATAAATGGCGGCATGTACGATGCTCGCTGACCGCATATGTGTATCTGTCTGTACTGCATTGTCATGTCGTTACAAAGGACGTAATGACCCACAGCGGGAGGCGACTGCCGTTTACACAGACCGGCTGCTTTCTTCAGTGTGTAAAAGACAGTTGCTTCCCGTTATCTGTCGTCACGTATCTCGTAGCAACGTAGCATTGACAGCATAAACAGAAACAAACAGCGCCTCGGCTACGCGATACAGATGCAAATCTGGAGGAAAACGCTATATATTCCTCTTACACATAACGCTGCAGATGACACCCTAGAAATGCTTTAAAATTCACCAAAAGATTCACAAAAATCAGGCAGCCATAGACTCATGCGTAGAAGAAATTTAAACAAATTCCAATATTCCGTTTTTTGGCAATGTTGGCAGCGACCACATACCCCCTCATTCCACGGTCGTCTGCTGGCTCCTGTGCCAGCCGCGCATGAATACAAATAGTCCACAAGCCAGCCTCATTTTTCCCTAATTTTACTATTACCTGGCATGAAACTTGTTTACAAAGCCAACAAAAAGCACCAGATTGCCATATTTTACTATGCACACAAATTTTAAAAGGGGCAAAGATTTTATACTATATTTAGCCGAGTTCTTACTACATGCCCCGGAAGCTAATACTATCACGTAGCCTTTACTGTAAACACCCCTTAAACTCATTTTTCTAGAAAGATAATTTGCCACTGCAAACCTCATCCATTTTCAAGATACACTGCCAAAGATTAGCTCTCAAAACTTCTTGGTTCTCTTACAGCAGCACCTTTACTGATCCAACCCATATATGAAAAGTCAAGCAGCAGAGGCACACTTTTTTCATGACTGCACAACTATTGAGACCACTAAAACACAAGTTCTTTTCAAATTATCAACTCAATTTTTTCACAGCAAGTAGCTACACATGTCCTGTGTGTAATGAACCTAACAAGATAACTTTTGGGCAGTTGATTATTTTTTGGTGCTTTTTTTTCCTATACCACCCCTCAAAACTAGTCAGATTTCACAGCTGCGGGCTAACTGCTTCAGTTCCTGAACATAATCAAAATCATCTGGGATCTTCAAAATCAGCCAGTACAGTCTCTCAGGCCATGTTTACAGCATGCAATAGGTATTTTGAACCTACCCCCTTTGGAATCACCAAAACAGTTGCCACATTCACACCAAGTATGCAGCCAATCTACTGGCAGGTTTTTCCTAGTTGCCTAAGGAGAACAGCCTGTGTGCCAGCTGATTTCTCATGCAGACCATGAAACCTGCTGAAACCACTTTTAGGATAAGCATGCTGCTGCATCAACAGTAAAATGTGTGAGTATCTGTCCTTGGAACTGCACATGCTGCCCAAATATATAATAAAATGCATGAAATTTCACAAAAATGCACTGGAAATGGGGACGGGGGGGGGGGGGGGGGGGGTTGGAAGGTGTAAAGGTGAGGGTTAGGGTTGCAGGTTAGGGTTACTAGGGTCAGGTTAGGGTTAAATGGTTAGTGCTGGGGTCACATGGGTTAGGAGTGAGAGAGGAGGTGGGGGAAAACAAGAGGGTAGGATGGGGTAGTGCCAAACTGAACTGACCAGAGCTCAGGCTTCATGGTGTTTGTGTGGACTGGTTGTGGGGTGGGGGTAACCGGGGGGGGGGGGGTAATGGGGGTAATAGGGGGTAACGGGGGTGGGGTGGGGTGGGGGGTGTGAATGGAGTACATGTACTTCAACTATACTGCTTATCATGTGAAAATTAGGAATTAGATGCCCAAACCCGAAATGGACAGATTTGCATTTTTGCCTCAAAAATCATCCTAAAATGTCAAAATTGGCGATTTTTAGGCAATTTCAAGGCAAAATTGAGAGTTTTTAGATTGGCCAAGCTCTGTGTAAACACCCCTTAAACTCATTTTTCTAGAAAGATAATTTGCCACTGCAAACCTCATCCATTTTCAAGCAGTTAGCCCGCAGCTGTGAAATCTGACTAGTTTTGAGGGGTGGTATAGGAAAAAAAGCACCAAAAAATAATCAACTGCCCAAAAGTTATCTTGTTAGGTTCATTACACACAGGACATGTGTAGCTACTTGCTGTGAAAAAATTGAGTTGATAATTTGAAAAGAACTTGTGTTTTAGTGGTCTCAATAGTTGTGCAGTCATGAAAAAAGTGTGCCTCTGCTGCTTGACTTTTCATATATGGGTTGGATCAGTAAAGGTGCTGCTGTAAGAGAACCAAGAAGTTTTGAGAGCTAATCTTTGGCAGTGTATCTTGAAAATGGATGAGGTTTGCAGTGGCAAATTATCTTTCTAGAAAAATGAGTTTAAGGGGTGTTTACAGTAAAGGCTACGTGATAGTATTAGCTTCCGGGGCATGTAGTAAGAACTCGGCTAAATATAGTATAAAATCTTTGCCCCTTTTAAAATTTGTGTGCATAGTAAAATATGGCAATCTGGTGCTTTTTGTTGGCTTTGTAAACAAGTTTCATGCCAGGTAATAGTAAAATTAGGGAAAAATGAGGCTGGCTTGTGGACTATTTGTATTCATGCGCGGCTGGCACAGGAGCCAGCAGACGACCGTGGAATGAGGGGGTATGTGGTCGCTGCCAACATTGCCAAAAAACGGAATATTGGAATTTGTTTAAATTTCTTCTACGCATGAGTCTATGGCTGCCTGATTTTTGTGAATCTTTTGGTGAATTTTAAAGCATTTCTAGGGTGTCATCTGCAGCGTTATGTGTAAGAGGAATATATAGCGTTTTCCTCCAGATTTGCATCTGTATCGCGTAGCCTTGTGGAGTTGACTCGGAAAACAATGCAACTACAGCTTGATCACACTACTACGCTACCGTAAGGATGACAGCGGTAGAGGAGAGTCCAGTCCTCATCCCATCAGAAGGTAAGTGGTCAATGATTTTGTTCTGCTTTGTCCGATCTTCAGCATTCTCTACAACTGCACAGTGGCGATAATACGTCACAACATGGCGGAAAATTTAGTGCCGGTGCGAGCAAAAATACCGATAGTTGGCCCCAAAATGGACAAATTACTCCACGAAAGGGACAGGTTTGTGAGTTTGAATGAATGAGCGTTCCTTTCGAGGAAATTCATGAGTGTTTTGAACCAAACGGCGTGTGCATATCGCCTACAGTTGCCACAAACTCGACCGGAAACGGCCGTTGCTCAGTACAGAATTTGAAAATGAGGACACAAATCCATGCCAAACGCCTCAGCTAACCAACAACGAACCTAAACCTCTATTGCAGAAGAGAACCTGTGTCCGTTACTTACTAATCAAGCTGCACTGGCATGCCTGTGAAGGCTTGTTTTGTCTCAGGCTTCCTTTCTTTCCCTGCCCTCGGCACACAATGCGGTGCTGACTGCTGTGTGGACAGTTTGTGTGGTCGGTGGCGATTTTGTGAGCACAGCGTGTGCACTGAACGATCCACAAAACAAGTCCATATCGAAGAAAGGACAATTTTTACACATCAGTACACTGTCCAAATTCGGTATTAAAGTTTTGATTTGGGTTATACAGCTATTTGCTATTATATTTCAAGTAAACACTTACCAACCACCCGAATTCTCGATCCTCCCTTGTATATTATCTTTGCTTCCAGCAGGACAAAATGACTGCATGTCCTGAAAACACGCGCACAGTTTAATTTGGAAGCAGATTTTTTTAATTTATAACTAAATTACTCCCCTCCGCACACAAAACTTGCATTATTATGACAAGTGCTCCACTTTTACCTTTTACGTCAGTTCTGTGTTTCTCATTGCAATGAAGCCTTTCTAAGGCACGTGGGCGCCGAAATGTTCACAACGTAGTGTTGTAGACCTAAAAAAAAAAAAAAAAAAAAGCGCCGAAAATCCGCAGTGACTGATGAAATACGATAAAAATTTACTAACGCATACTGAAAAGGCATGTCTGCATAGCTGTGAAAAGGAAAACACAGTTTCGTGGACACACGGGCTCTCACAATGAACACACAGCTTCTGTGAAATAGATGGTGAGAAGTGTCTGGATTTTCAGTGGTCATACCATTAAGGCTTCACAGAGGATAGCTGGGGTTTTAGGCTGCTTCTTTCCAGGCGAAATATACGGCCGAATTTTCTTTTCCGCACACGTGTACACACATGACGAATGCCATGCATACGCTGAGGGCTAAGTCTGGTGGTCAGGTGTTTTCCTTCATCCCTCATTTCCTCTCTGCCCCCTTCCTCCTCTTTCATCTCTCTTCTGCTTGCTTGTGAATACCGCCTCGTTTGATCGTTAAACAAACCTTGACATCAGAAAAACCCAGCTCCCGATCCACCCTATCCCTCCCAGCTTCCACCAACCTCCCCTATCCTCCCGCCCCCGCCCCCCAAATCAAAAGAAAACGATTGCCGTGGCTGTGTTTTGCTATTCTGCAGCAGTCAGCAGGGATCGATTTTCTCGTGCGCCGTGCGACTATGTCTCATATTTTGATAAAATGTCGCATAGAAATTTCGCAAAATGCATCATATGTCGCACGAACATGACATCACAAGCGCACTTGACAACGCGAAGCAGAGATGCGCTGTCCGTGTCAGTCATAGAGTCTGTTGCACTAATCTAACAATTATTAGTGATGAGGCTGCTCGCCGCGCGCGCTGCCAGGAACTCTCGCTCGAAAGAGTTGCAAAAAATATTGGCGCGTTATCAGTTTTCTCAGTTCTGCGATCGAGAGCTCCTTTTCCGTTCAGAACCTGAACGTCACTGCACTTAGGAACAGGCTCTCGGCACAGACATGTGACAGAGTGATGCAGGTGAACTTGATTGTCTCATAGAAAATGAAAATGTCTCATAAAAATGACGGGTCAAGGAGACAATGTCTCATTGGCATATTTGAGTAAATCCATCTCTGACTCAGCTCTCAGTAGTTCATGTTTTTAAAAAGAGTTCCTAGTCTTATACTTTGTTATAGTAAGTTATGCGCCGTTGAGACCACAGATAGTCACCCCCTGTGGTTCCCCTTGCCTGAGCAGTCTGCTGTGTCACTTGAAGTTGAACAGTTGAAGTAGTATGACGCAGATTTCGTTACGTCACTGTGTGGGGGAAAGAATGTCACAGTCTTGTTTTGTATCACTAAAACTTGCTGCTGCGCGCAGCGAAATCAGCCCCAACTGTTTACGTGTGGGCTTCCTAATGAGCATAACAAACTCGACAGCCCAGTCGGAAAGTGAAAAAAAAAAAAAGTCTAAGCGTGAACATCGTATCTTTAGCAAAGTGGGGCCCAATCGAGAAAGAAAATTTGTCTAAGTGTAAACCTGCTAAGGACCATAACCAACTCGGCCCTGTCGCCTAAACAGTCGAAGTGTAAACCTCCTAATGACTACAACCAACTCGGCCCTGTCAGAAAGAAAGAAAAAATGTCAAAGTCTGAACCTTCTAACGAAAATAACCAACTCGGCCCAGTCGGACCTAAATGGGACATAAAAAATGTTTGCGTGTGATCCGGGAAAACTACTTACAAATATATAGCATTGTAAACCTCCTAACGACCGTAACCAACTCGGCCCAGTCGGCAAAACAGTCAAAGTGTAAACCTCCTAATGACCACAACCAATTCGGTCCAGCCCGTCAGAAAGAAGAAAAAAAAAAGAAGAAGAAGAAGAAAACTCTAAGTCTGAACCTCCTAACGAAAATAACCTCGGCCCAGTCGGACCTAAATGGGACATAAACAAGGAGGAACGGCCCCGTCCTACAAAGTTGTTTCTCCAAACTTCATTTTATTTTGTCTGTTTTGTTGTTATTGTTGCCGGTTCTCCCTTCTCCAAGTTCTACCGATGACACTAGATCCTCTACGACCTCGACCGATTAGCCACGTGACTGGGGGTGGGGCCGGGTGTGGGAAGAAGGGAGAGAGAGAGGGAGAGGGTGGGTAGGTGGGTGTTTAGGAGTTTAACGCTCTTTTCCACCACATAAGGGTGATATCAAAGACGGGGCAACGAGAAAAAGGCCAGCACAAATATTTGGCCCCAGCGGCCTGGATTCAAACTCTCGGCCCAAGCACTGAAAGTCCAACGCGCTACCATTCGGCCACCCTGGCTCCCCAGAGAGAGAGAGAGAGAGACGTCAGTTCCGTGAACTAAACATTTGACGTCAGCCTCAAGCAGGTCGTCATACAGAGAGAGAGAGAGAGGTCTGTGAACCAAACATTTGCCGTCAGCCTCACGCTGCTCGTCTGACAGATGATACTTCTTCAAATCTTGTGATTTCCTTGTTGCTTTTGTGACTTCCGGGACTGAATTAATTTTGACATAAAATCTGGAAGATCTAGAGAGCTGATGAAACGTGGACTTAAAGTGCCTTGGATCGTACTTACGAAATTGCAAAATTGGAACTTTTTTGACCGACGCTTCTCGAAGAAACGTGAAAAAATGTGTTTATCTAAAAGCTCTGTTATTCTTAATACTAAAGCTATAATAGTGCAATAGTTCATGTCATATGTGCAGTTGTCACAAGTGACAAACATACCGGAATGATGAGTAATTTGAAGGAGTCTTTTCATAGATATTTGGCCTTATATGCAAACCACCCCTACCTCGGAAACATTTTTCTTACACAAAACCTGTCAGAGCTACGGGAAAAAAAAACAAAAAAAAAAACACACACACAACAACTCGTAAATGCCACCACGCAACATTGTAGACTCATGTTTTGTCATTTTTACTTAACCTAACGGTTCGCTGGTGTTCTATGAGTAGTTTCAGTACATCTAAACAGAGCTTCAAGAATTACACAGTAATGCTTTGTCAGGGACTGGATATGAATCATTCGACTTCAGAGTCGGATATTAAAGGGAAAGAACTGGTAAGAGTTTCTACAGCTGAAAGTGAAACTGTTTTTAATCTTACTTTTACCCAGCGTTTGGGTTGGCAGTTGTTGGACATTTTGTACTGTACAAGTGCGATTTGGTTCGTTATACTGTTTTCCTGTAATGTGTCCATACACAATGAAAGAAAAATTCTGCCATGATCTTTACCCGGAGGAGGGTGTGGGAGCAAGGGGGGGGGGGGGGGAGAGGGGTGGTTGTTGTTGTTGGTGTGTGTGTGTGTGTGTGCATGTGGGAGTTGTCACAGTCTTGTACTAGTTGTAGATCCTTACTGCCCCTTTGCAGGTTCCGGGTCAACCTGTGCTGCTCCGACCGTGGAAGCTGGAGCCACAGCCAGTGTAACCTGTACTTTTGACACAGATGTCTCTGGTTTACAGTTCATGGTGCGTCGAAAACGCAGTGACGGAGTTGGTACGTAAGCAAGACCATACAACAGTTCCTTTCACCCATGTAGGTCGGTTTGCGAGTCCATTGATCAGTAATTTTAAGTACGCTGTTTCAAAATCACGCGCTTCGTTTGTCGTCGGACACAGCCACGCATGTTTGGTTTTGAAAATTTTCCCCTAAAAACGTTTCAAGCCAAATTATTATTATTATTATCATCATCATCTGTCAGTCACGGGGAATGGCATTGTGCACCAGCAGATGCACTTCACTCTTTGTACGTACTTTTTGTATTATTCGCAGAAACCGTGCTTGATTGCTACCAGCTGGGCGACAAACCACGCTGCGATATGTCGAGCGGAGTCAGGTACGACTTGAAACCTGGGAAGGTACAAACCTTGTACATCGTTAACGTCAGAAAGCACTTCGCGGGAAACTACATCTGTGAGACAGAGACGACATCTGAAGACGAATGTAAACCATGCCATCTGAACGTCTCAGGTAAATAATAGTAAATATGGCGGTTAGGTGTTGGGAGGTTTCACGTACTCTGTCCACCGGCATGTTGGCTTCAAAGGTGGGGCACTGAAAAACATCATCAACAACAAAATGAGAAAGAATAAAACCAAAAAACTTTCACACTGTCTGGATCAAATTCACGAAATTTCTGCATCGAAATTTCTTTCCAAATGTCCAGTGTTGTAGAGAGATTTTTTAGTGGGTAAGGGGAGACAATTGCTAGAGCTGTGCCCTCGGTCAGATAGTATCAACATGTTCATGTATGTCACTTGTCAGCATTAATTATCTGTATAATTATTATGAATTTGTGGACGTTCAAGGACTGGTATGAATCCATTTTTTTGTGTTTTTGACTTTCAGCAGAGCCTGCAAAGAGTCTTGTTGACAACATCCAAGCACCCACAGAAATGTCGGGTGAGTGCCGTCGGGTACTGATCTCGAACTGTAAAGTTTAAAAGATAAAAAGGGCAAATCTTGAAGAGTCAAGGATAGAGGGCATAGAGCATGTTACTGGTCGACATTTATTCGACATTTATACTAGACAGTAGGTATCAGACTTTCACGCGCCTATACATTCCAATACGTCTTATCCATTTTATCTGGGGTATTTATCAAGGCGCTTTGATTTATATTCTTTTCATGCAGCATGCACAACCGACAATGGTTTTAAAGTAGACTATGGAATGGGTGAGGGTATGGGGTAAGTGCGTGGAAGGGAGGGGCTGATAAAAGTAAGTAAATAATTTATAAGAAGAAAGGAAACTTCATTCAGTTACACCGGTACAGCACATGCTAGAGAGAGAGAGAGAGGGTGGGGTGGGTGTTTAGGGGTTTAACGTCCTTTTCCACCACATAGGGTGATATCAAAGACGGGGCAACGATGAAAAAGCCAGCACAAATATTTGGTCCCAGCCGTGATCGAACTCACGACCCGAGCATTAGAAGTCCAACGCTCTACCATTCGGCCACCACCCCCCCCCCCCCCCCCCCCCCCCCCGTCTCCCCGTCTCCCCGAGAGAGAGAGATATTTGAAATTTTTTTATCTATTTGTTCAGATAAACCACAGCACAGCACGAGTCGAGCCCCAGACGTGAAGACCCTGTCCCAGTTCCTCTGGTTGTTGGCGTCTCAGTTGCTGCTGTTGTTGCTACTGCTGCTGCTGCTGCTTTGATTGTTGTCTTTCGCAGGTTGAGAAGGCACTAAATCCTTTTTAATTCTGACGCTGTGTGACTTATTTGCCCTGGCTTAAAATTAAAGAAACCGAGGTTCCCTTAGTTTAATGTAGCAATGGAAACGTTTTAGTTGAAACAAACGTCAACAAGACGTTTTGACAAGAAAGAAAACGGAAACTAGGAATTCAGTCGGACTAAACTCAGCGATTTGACACTTAGCAAACCTGCAACGCCGGGATGTCAGTCAGTGTACGTCATTTGTACACGTGTGGGTGCAAGCGCGTGCGTGTGTGTGTGTGTGTGTGTGTGTGTGTGTGTGTGTGTGTGTGTGTGTGTGTGTCACTGCCACCATGACGGTGAGAGAGAGATGGAGAGAGAGAGGCTGTGATGCCGCCGGCTGGGAATTCAACCGGACTAAACTCGGTGATTTGACACTTAGCAAACTGGCAGCGCCGGGATATCAGTGCACATCGTTAGGACACATTATCCGTCGCTCAAATTTAGGTAAAGCCGCACAACCTTGATTACTAAAAGACTCCACAGAAACATCAAACTCTGATACTGAGTCCCATTAAAATTTATGCCATTATCTGTACGGTTGATATGCGCTCCCGGGGAGGGGTCCGGACACTACCGTGAGTGTCTGTGGCTTGGGCGACCAACTGTCGTTAACGACCGTTTCTGTCCGGTCCCGTGGGCGATCGCTCAAAAGAGGCTCTACTGTACTAATTTAGAGCAAACAAAGACATGCGAACTCCTGTAATGCACGTGTTTCTGTATTTTCCTACAATTTCTCTCCTCCTCCTTTTTTCTTTCTTCTTCTTATCTTTCTTTCTCTTCTTCTTTTTAAATAAGATTATAATTATGGACACGCCAGGGTCAGTAACTAATGCAAAACGCTGTTGTCTTTGTTTTAGGAGAAAGCAGCAGAAACGTAAACATGAAGAGAAAGGGAAGATGAAGGACGATGGAGGGAGCGAAGAGGACAAGGTGCCTAGTATCAATGTCGTGAATGAGAACGAAGACATGCAGTCCCCATCCTCATCCTCGTCGTCTGCCTCGTCATTATTATCCAATGCGTCGGAAACAGACCTGTTTACCCTTACGATTTTGGCGTAAAATGTACGATATTCGGGTCGATTTTACGCTTGTACGCCAGGCCTGCGAAAACTACGCTTTTCCGGGAGCAAGATTTACGATTTCTTATTTTTCGGTATTTTGTGGTCTGAAGACATTTCCGCTGAGCCATTGTGCTTATCAGACAGAATCTGATTGGCTTAAGCTCTCTCTTTGTCCAATCAGAATGCTCGTTTCGGTCAGCGCGCGGGCTCTTTGCTTTTCCGATTCGCAATGGCCGACACGCTTCCCGTACATTTCCCTGTGATTAATTCGCGTCGGAACAGCCCGGTCTGTGGTTAATGTTGCAATGGCGTGGAACAAAACATACAAAAATTCTTACACGGTAGAAATGACGAGGATGTGTGCCGGCAACAGTAAGCCAGCGGCGAAGAAACTATCGGCAAGTCCGACGTACCGTGAAATCTTCCTCTGCACTTTCGGTTCAGGATATTTACTATGCACAACGCGGTGTTTCAAGACGGATTTCTGTCTCACTCGGAGGGAGAAACGATTGCATTAAAGTGTGCATTTAGTGAGTGGGTGTGTTTTCTGACTGGGATTTGTTTTTTATGGCAGAGGGTTTTTGGTTTTTTTTTTTTTTTTTTTTTTTTTTGGGGGGGGGGGGGGGGTAACGTTCAAGATGGAGCTTTCATCTCTTAGTTTGTGGTCCCTTAGTACGGGCCCGCTACGGTAGCCGGGCAGTGTAGATCGGATACCTCTAGATGAAAACTAGTGAGTCTTACAAGCTTTTTCACACCCTGGCCGCTCACTTACACTAGTATTTGCACTTGTTGGTTTGTTTTGTTTTGTTTTTGTAAGAGCAAGTCACAGATAGTCATATAACCATGATAATGGCATACCTGACAGTCAGACTTTTTGAAGACTTGTATGTCAGTACTAAGGCATTTTATGGTTTGGAAATGTGCGGCATCTGGCAACACTTTAGGTGTCCAGTATGATATTACACACTTACCCAGTCAGTCAACAAAACTCAGATTTCTCATTCTTGAATATTTTTATGAACAACATGGACCAAATGATTTTGAAAGCACATAAATTGAAAGTCAGCACGCGCATACAGCTTTAATTCCTGGCATTTTGGTCCGTGGTCTAGATTGTACTACTTTTTGCCAAATTGTACTACTTTTTGCTTCTGATCTTACTACTTCTCAATGCTGAGGGTAAACAGGTCTGCGGAAACAAAGTCTGTGATACCGAAAGAACCAGCACACCCTATTACTGTCTAAACCAGCATGTGTAAAAGCCTGCGGTCCCTGCTTGTAGGGATTTGTAAGGTTGTCATTTATTCTGAGAAGGCGATCTGGTCGAGTGTGAGAGAAGAAACAGAGAGAAAGAGAAGTATGTCGTGAAGAATGGGACAGACATAGGGATATCATTATGGTACACATTACTTGACTTACATTCTGGAAAAAGTGTCGTGCTTAGGATTACTTATATTTTTCTTTCCGGGAAATCGGATATTTAATCGTAGCGATTTATCACATCATCTTTTGTAGAAATATTCGCTGGTTGTCCTAAACCGATGTATTACAATGCTGTTGTATGTATTTTTACTTCGAACAATTCAAGGAGTCATAATTAAGTCCGTAAGTGCAAATCAAGAGAGCAAATTAAGATTGCTACCTTTACTTTATTGATGTAAAATGGTGGCTGCTGGGTATTTAAGAAAGATGTGACGGCTAAATGAGCATTTGTCTTTGTAGCTGAGTGTCTTAGCTATCTACTGAAGTGTGTTTTGTATTTCGGAATTTGTTCAGTATAGGAGAGAATGGACGTAGAAAATAATGAGTCTGACCGTTTGAAAGAGACCTTACCCGGAGACGGTACTTCGGCCATAAAATGGTGGCTGCTGGGTATTTAAGAAAGATGTGACGGCCAAATGAGCATTTGTATTTGTAGGTGGGTGTCCAAGCTATTTACTGAAGTGTGTTTTGTATTTCGGAATTTGTTCTGTGTGGGCGAGAATGGACGGAGAAAATAATGAGTCTGATCGTTTGGAAGAGACGTTACCGGGAGAGGGTACTTCGGATGTAAAATGGTGGCTGCTGGGTATTTAAGAAAGATGTGACGGCTAAATGAGCATTTGTCTTTGTAGCTGAGTGTCTAAGCTATCTACGGAAGTGTTTTGTGTTTCGGAATTTGTTCAGTGTGGGCGAGAATGGACGGAGAATGTAACGAGTCGGACCATTTGCAAAAGATGGGATCATCAGACGGTGTTTCGGATGTAAAATGGTGGCTGCTGGGTATTTAAAAGAGATGTGACGGCCAAATGAGCATTTGTATTTGTAGGTGGGTGTCTAAGCTATCTACTGAAGTGTGTTTTGTATTTCGGAATTTGTTCAGTATAGGCGAGAATGGACGGAGAAAATAATGGGTCTGATGGTTTAGAAGAGATGTCCCCGGGAGACGGTTCTTCGGATGTAAAATGGTGGCTGCTGGGTATTTAAAAAAAATGTGACGGCCAAATGAGCATTTGTATTTGTAGGTGGGTGTATAAGCTATCTACTGAAGTGTGTTTTGTATTTCGGAATTTGTTCAGTATAGGCGAGAATGGACGGAGAAAATAATGAGTCTGATCGTTCATAGCCACAAAATGCAATGAAGGTGATTTTGCCAAAATAACAAGGCAAGGCCACAGTAATTTTGCCAAAATAAAACAAGGTGAAAGAAATATTGCCACAATAAAACAAGGTACAAGCAATTTTGCCAGTGATAATAAAAGGGAAGATAATATGTAAATTCGTCAAACCCTTTTGGGAGTAGTTGTGCCAAGAGCCACAAATTGCCACATAATTATGAAGATAACCCACAACTACTAGAACCTACAAGACTTAACCTAACTCCCTCTCTGCATTAATACACAATCAGATGAAGAAAAAACAGAGGGTTTTTCTGTGTTTTTTTTACATTTTCAGTCATTTGAAACAACTTTATTCCTCCTTATGAACAATGTCATGACGCAAGTACACAAATGTACATGTCAGCACTGACACACAGATGTTGGCCATTGATCTCACAGTCCTTCATTGTAATGTGCACTTGAGCAGTCACAATGTGACTGCGAAATGAGCATTTGCTTAAGTAGTTGGGTATCTAAACTTTCTACTGAGGTATGTTTTGTAATTATTTCGGAATTTGGTCAGTGCATGTAGGCTAGATTGACCGTGGGAGATTGGACGAACAATGTGAAGACTGAGTCGGACAGTTTGGAGCAGATGGGACCGGCACAGGGCATTTCAGGCGTAAAATGAGAATCTGGTTAAGTAGTTGGGTGTCTGTTATCCAATGAGGTATATTTTGCATTTCGGAAATTGCACTGGTTGCCGGATTCACTATCTCGCCGTACCGATGTAAATGGGAGGAGAGGACGGGTAGAAGGTAAAGGGAGACAACCGCGTATTATCTGATGTTAGTTCCGTTCGGTATTGACTCCCTTTGGTTTCTTGTGTTGGAATCTCTTGTCACTCAAACAAGCAGGCCTTGCCTTATACATGTACTTACAACTATGTGTGTGGCTTTGATACATTTTATTGAATTTTTTTTGTGTTGATTTGATACGGTAGATAACGCTTTTGGTGCTAACATGATATAGACGTCGAGAGGCATTCATCTCCTGTTTTCCGGCTAGGTATCGACAGCAATAGCGAAGCAGTTATAAATGAATGTACAGGTGCACAACACATGCTTTGTCCTTGTGGGTCTCTGCTAGCAGAGACGACAGGAATGGAATATGCTGGTAGATACAGAGGTGTGTGTGTGTGAAACAGAGTGTGCCCTTCACGGCTTTGCAGGATGGCTGGGCAATGAACCGTGTCATACTGATTGGTTTCGTTTGTTGGATATGCTCGCGTTTTGTAAACCTATCGTGATCAATGAATTGTACATAAGATTTTCTCTTGATGGAGCAAGTGTATTATTCCTAAGTGGATAAAATAAAAATGTACCTAAACATTTACGTCATAACGCCAGTGCTGGCGCACGCGCTAACATTCCATGAATATTAACTAGCGCTGCTTTCATCTCGTGCGACAACGATTTGGAATCTAGACGTTCAGTCTCCTCGTGTAAAAAGCAAGAATGGTCATTAATAAACAAACACGAAAGAGCCGTTCGTAATGCTCTATATATAAGCTCTGAATTTATTTATTTTTTTACAGAACGCGTCTAGTATTCGGAATACACATATTTTACACGATCATTGATGTAAGTTTATTCCCTACTATTTAATGTTCAGCTTACACGAACCCAATATTATACTATGTTTACTTTAGTATTGTTGTATACAGCTTGAGTGATTGGTTCGGGTGGTATTATTTAATGTTCAGCTTACCCGAACCAAATATTATACTATGTCTACTTCATTATTGTTATATACAGCTTGAGTGATTAGTTCGAAAGAAATTCTGGATTTTTCAATTGTTGCCGTAGCTACTGAGACTCCAACTTCGTAGGTAAAGCACTCGAAACTTATTGCGCCTTTTATTCCGGTGGAGAGAGCATTTTCCTATGCAGTTCATCACTTTTCTTTGTTTACAGCGTGTTTTGTTTTGTTAGAGAAGGATTAGTTCGTTTTCCCCTCCGTTTTGGGGATTTTATTCCTAGTGCGATTTCTATTCGTACAGTGACCACCAGACAGCATAGGAGCCGTACACGAGATTATATTTTTCTCCGAATCTGTGCCATAATCAATCGCAATTCCTTTCTTAACTTGTGCCATGATTTACTGAGTGATTACTGTGGTTTTCCCCCTTTTTGTTTATAAGATTTTTGTAATAATCACTATGTTTGAACGTTCCTCTTCTCTCAGTTATTGATAGCGTGTGTTAGGGAGTGATTGTGTGAGTGAAGTGAGTGCGTGCTAAAGCAAGCGTGATTCACACTTTCTGAGAGCTTGCACAGGCCGTGTCCTCAATTACAGACTCGCAGACACACACCAGACATCCACTGCCCATTACATACGCTAACTAAAATCATGCACACCTTTATTTTTATATATGTAACTTACACACGACGACACTTTCCCTCCCGGCATTACATGTAATGATGTATTTCCTCCATACCCCAGAAGAGGCTACAGGAATAAACACAGGGGCGCCGGAAGATGTTGGGGGGAGGGGGGCAGAATCTCGGAGGGGGGAACGTTGCCCGAAGAAAGTGAAAAGCGGGGGGGGGGGGGGGGGATCAAAATGCTGCGTAGACAAAAAACCTTTACGAACCAGGACGTTGCCCGAAAAAAGTGAAAAGCGGGGGGGGGGGGGGGGGGGGGACAATCAGAGGAGCGGACAGCCTTCGGTCCGCAAAAACAGAAGTTCTCTGTTGGGTGGGATATGAGGGAGAGAGCACTAAGAGGGGTAGGGGGAGAGGTAGGGGAGGGGGGGGGGGGGCAAGACCATGGCTTTGCCCCCCCTCTTGCCATAGTCACCTGATTTTCCAGGGGAGGCAAAAAGACACTCTTGCCCCCCCTGCTTGGGTACAGGGGGGGGGGCAGCTGCCCCCCCTGCCCCCCCGGTTCCGGCGCCCCTGAAACATTCTGACTTTGACTTTGATTACAAACTGTGAAAGATAGTACGGGTGTGACAAACTGGCTAAACCGAACCCCCTGAATGCTCAAGAGTTATAATTCATTTCATTATAGGTTTCAGACTAAAACTGCACGAGGTCTCAAAATGCCTATGTATTCCCTATTAGCCTCAGTGCCATGAACCTTCTAGCGTGCTCGGGTTCATGAATACTCACATACACAAGCATTCACTCGCAAGTACACGCAGCAGCACATACAAGCAAGACGCTCGCACTCAGTCGCACAACTTTACAAGGTGAACAATGAACATTTTTCCACATTTACTACGGCTAGTTAGCACGGACACTGAGATACAAGACAACGACATAAAGTGCATGGCTGACACGTCAACAGCCTGTTACTGTTGCCAACAATGTCTTTACATATTTGCAACCGGCCATGACGGATGGCAGTCCTGGGGCTTGACCAAAGTCGAGGTAGCGCTAAACCCTCCTTCACGTAGCGTTGTGGAGCCACAGCCGGACGCCAGCTCTTGCCGCTTGCAGAGCCTTGGGCCTCACACCGCTCCGCTCACCCACACACCCATCTTGCAGGCGTGTCTTGGTCCCTGCCCATGTCCCGGACCGCTGTAACCAGTGGGACTCGAACCTGTGTCCGCCAGCCGCTCCGCTTCGTAGCGCGTCTCAGGGGGGAGTGTTCGCCTGAACTGACCGTATGCCTAACATAACCTGCATGAGTAGCGTTCACATACTAGCGGTTACTTGCATGAGCAGTGTCCAGGCACGAGGCACACATGCCCTTACAAATACTCGTGCCGCTCAGGTGAGCACGCAGGACACAGTTCAGCCGGTGAGAGTTAAAGATCTTCTGCTCTGTAATTGTTGATAATCACAGGTTAAACGTCAGTCACATTATATGTCAATTGGATCTTGACACTGGCATTGTAGTCACCCCTAAAAATGCTAATTTCTAGAAACAAACCTTACCATGCACAGACCTCTCGAGGGCACGCACCTAACAGGAGTTTGAAAACATTCGAAAATTCGACTCAGGCCTCACTGGAGTAATGGAAGTATACCATCTGCTAAGGCCAGAAAGCTACTTCATACAAAGCCACCCGCGTCATCAATGCCTGCCGTGTCCGCAAAGTCCAAGCTTCGCTGGCAGCTGACATCCACCTCGCTCTTCAAATATCAAAATCACGAAAAAAAGAAAAGAAAAAAAAAACGTGTTTTTTTTTTCTCGTAAAAACAAAAATCATTATAAACTAACACACTCGCCAGACATGGTCCTTAAAAACCCAAACAAACAAGAAACACCACCACCACCACCACCACCACCGACAACAACAACAACAACAACAACAACCAAAAAACCCAACAACAACAAACCCACACAAAACAAAAAACTGCATTTGACCCCAGTCATACCAACTTGCTGTTAGATACTGTCTTCAGTTGATGCATTTTGTTCTGTAGGAAACTAAATGCCTATGCAAACAGACATCAAAAGAGCTCTCTCTCTCTCTCTCTCTCTCTCTCTCTCTGCGCGTTTAATAAGAAACAAAATTTTGTTCCGTCTGTTTTATTGTATAAAAGCTTTGTCAATCTTTTTACAACCAATTCACTAATATACCTTTGAAATATACCTGAACAGGAGTATACAGACCCATACGCTTAAGTCAAACACGCTTAAGTCGAACTTCGGATACGTCGAAGGAAAAAGTTTTTCCCGGCAAAACTTGCTCTTTGTATGACTAAATTTTCCACGGATAAGTCGAACGAGTACTCAAAAACGGATAAGTCAAAACTCGGTTATGTCAAACGGAATCTGCAATTTTAGCCTCGGATAAGTCGTACCAGTCGCTGGCACGGGAATTTCTTTTAGTCCTTCTGATGCATCAGCGCCAAAACACGGCTTGCACAGAGATTTAACGTTTTCCGTGCAAGTACAGGTTGACAGTGTTATGTGTCCTGCGGGCCTTAGGGCTGGTTATCTTGGGTGGTAGAACACGAAAGTGGCGAGAAACACGTGCAAGAACAGAGCTAGGCGTGAGATCTGACCCTGTGCCCCTGATCTGTGAGGTTTTCTGTCGCCAGTGTTAAGAAGGGGATTTGCCGTCGGTTTCGGAGGGTAAGCATGCAGTGAGTTATTCCTGGTGTGTGAAATGTGTGTGTTTGTGTTTGTGTGTGTGTGTGTGTGTGTGTGTGTGTGTGTGTGTGTGTGAGAGAGAGAGAGAGAGAGAAAAAAAAAAGAGAGAGTTTGCCGGTTGGTGCCGTTAGAGTTGGATCTTTCTGCTGTTTGACTGCGTGTGTTTATAATTATGACGTTGCACTAGAATTTATTGAGCACATGCGATCATATGACTGCGAACGCGCGCGCGCGCGCACACACACACGCGCACAGATGACGCTGCTGATCTTACAAGCAGAATAAGGGTCAGTGAAACTAGAAAAGAAGAAGAAAACATAAGCTGGAAACTTATCACCGTTTGGTGCCAGACAGTTTTCATGTCAGAACGAAACAGCCATCAGAAGAACTTGGCTTTCTAATTCCTCTGCATTGCATGTGTGACTATGGTAAGACCAAGCCAATACTCTGAACTGAAAGTGAACTCAAAGTGAACAAAATAGCTACGGAGATTCGATGATACGGCAGCTTACACGAGCGTATTGAATATAACAAATCCTAGCAGAAAGGCTCAGTATAGTTCGCACCCCTGGTAGGTACTGGGCAAACTATTCAAACGCATCCACACTCGTTTAGTAGAGTTCGCCTGCTTATATCGATTTAGGGTTGGGGTTACCTTGTGGTAACTGATGGTGCAATCGCTACAGTATACGCCGGTTATAAGAAACTCGAGGGGGGTGAATTTTTTGGTTTCTTATATCCGAGTTTTCTTATATCTGAAAGTCGGATATAAGAAAGTATTTTGAAAAATATTTCTTATAACCGAGTTCAGTGAAAAAAAAGGTTTAAAACATTTCTTTTTTCTCAGTTCGTGTATGTTTTGCATTAAATTAAGAAATATCTGGTTTCTCTTAAAGACCTGCACAGAATATATATGTGTAGAGTTAATATACACCAGTGCGCTTGTGTCCTTCAATGTCAGAATTTTTTGTTTGAACATGAAAATACTGTTTTTGCTTCCCAACTGTAGCGCTGGCGGTCATGTGGTAAGAAAAAGAAAAAAAAAAACGAAAAAAAAAACAAAAACAACCAAACCAACCAACCAACCAACCAACCAAACAAACAAACAAACAAAAAAGAACTAAGGGGAGAGAGAGAGAGAGAATTCCCTTTGTATTTATAGGATATATTAAAAGTGCATTATGTATCAACTTTTGATCTATAAAACACTCGTCCCATTAGAGTATGATATGCGATGCTTTCCGTGTCTAATTTGGCTGAAAAAAGCTTCAAATTAGCTTTTTTTCTGTTGGGAGGGGGAAGGGGGATGGAGGAAATATGGACCACGTATATTGTCAAAGAAAGGATTTGATCAACAGTTAGTCTAATACTGATAGTTTTATTCTCCTTAACGCGAGCCCTGTAGACAGAGACAGACATACAGAGAGAGAGAGAGAGAGACTGAGCTCGCAATCAGGCAAAAAAACAAAATAATAATAAAAACAACATATAACAATAGAACAACAAAAATGCATCTCGTATTTTTTCTTCTTGCCAACATTCAATTTTGCACGGAACACAATGGTAAAGAACCAATTCAAGAAAAGAAAATCATGCGCCATCATGTGCCTGTCCTAAGTGACGTCAGACCTGACCTGTTTTCTTAGAATGAGTGAAATTTTCTTGGAAATGTACTTTCGGTTTCTTACAATGAGTGAAATTTTCTTGGAAATGTACTTTCGGTTTCTTATATCCGAGTTTTTGTATCAAGCGGGACAAGAAATTTGCTTTCCTAAAACCGAGTTTTCTTATAAGCGAGTTTCTTGTATCCGAGTTTTTGTAATACATAATAAAGAAGAGTTTGGCCGGGGGAAAAAAATTCGTTGGCAATAACCGAGTTTTCTTATATCCGAGTTGCTTATATCCGGCGTCCACTGTATGTTGTTCAGACGGTCGCAGTGCATTTACAGCAGGTGCAAATGACACAAGGGGGTGAACTATACCAACGCAGCAGCAGTAAGTTCATGTTGACCAGGGAAAGTAAATTTCAGTTTCCAAATCGAATCAGGGGGTGAAAAGGTGCAACTGGCTTAACTCGAAGCTAGAGTCGAAATTTGACCTTATCCGTCGTCACGGATAAGTCAAACTTCGGATACGTCGAACAAAAATCCATTTCCCCTGCGAATTCGACTTAAGCGTGTTCGACTGTACTATGATTGTCCCGACAAACAATGTACAGATAATTATTGTATGCCAATGCGTCAGATTGAAAGTGTGTTACGTAATTCTTTCTGTGTGGTTGTTCTGGCATTATTCGGCATAATTTATGTTTTACCTCCCTTAGTTTAGTGGTATCGGCATTTGTACAATATCAATACATGCATCATCAAAATAGTACAATTTTACCATGACTTATATTTCTTGCGAATGTTGATACTGTAGTAATTATTACTAAAGTGTATAGCTTTCATGATTGTGAACAGGTATAATCTCGCAAATCTGTACAAACACTTTCAGAATAAAGTTGCTCCACTTTATCATCTCATGTGTGGAAACTAAAGCTACGGAATGTATCACTCCCAATAATATATACATTGACGAGTGTCACATTTCTAATGTAGTATCCTGTCTTCAGTTGGCATTCAGTGTTGAAAGATAAAGAATTTTTTGAAGGCAAAAGAAAGCATTCAAAACAGTAAGTATTGGAAAAAATATAATGATAGTAGTGCATAGAAAAAGGATTTGAAACTCAAATGTTAAAAGAAAACTAGCAAAGGCGCTGTGAGGTTTGCACTCAGCGTATTTGAAAACATTCGAACAAAACTTCTATTAACTCTAGTTTAAGGAATGTATCCAGCCTGCCTCAAGTCACACCCACCTTCGGTAATGTTATTTCTGTATACATTGTACATGCATGACAAATCATTACATGGCATTGTCACAGTTACCCTCATTTCAATATCCCTATCATAGATCACAAGTTTATAGAAATCATTAACATCAACAATGAAAACAAACTTCAAAGCAACTTCAAAACACCAAATGAAAGAACATTATTTTTTTTCACCGCAACATTGTTTCTTTTTGTCCTTTATTGAAACTGTTATTTGGAGGTTTCATATTCCACAAGGAATTTGCTAGGGTAAATTCAGGGCTTTGTATTTTCATAGAGTCGAGGGGAATACCTTAAGTAACCAGCTGAATCAGTTTCAGTATCTGACTCCTGCTTGTCGTCAGAAGATCCCGTTTCTCTGTGACGATTGTTTGAAGCACCAGTGGCACCATGATCGTTGTTGTTTGAAGGCGCGGTCTGAGAGTTGTCAGATGATACACCTGTTGCCGCGATGTTTCTGAGTTCTGTGTTTTGATAGAAAGGTACAGTGTTAAACTTGGCTCCTTCCTCCTCTGTCTCGTCACGCGATGGCTCTGGGTTCAGGTAGTCGGCAGGTGGATTCCGCGGTCCGTGACAGACTGGGGGCGGTGCGTTGTCTGCAATAGTACAACTCAGATTCACAATGACATTCGCAAGAGTATCTGCAAGAGACTCCTTATGGAAACATTTGCCAAACTGTCATTGGCGCGTTAACAAATAACAACTACAAAAATTGGCAGCTGAAATTACGTATTTCATTTTGTGGTCATCACACGCACATTTCTCCTTCTTCTTTGGGGCAGATTTTGCTGTGCGCATCAGCAGGTTTCAGTGATACAAAACAAGACTGTGAGCAAGTTTCAGTGATACAAAACAAGACTGTGAGCAGGTTTCAGTGATACAAAACAAGACTGTGAGCAAGTTTCAGTGATACAAAACAAGACTGTGAGCAAGTTTCAGTGATACAAAACAAGACTGTGAGCAAGTTTCAGTGATACAAAACAAGACTGTGAGCAGGTTTCAGTGATACAAAACAAGACTGTGAGCAGGTTTCAGTGATACAAAACAAGACTGTGAGCAAGTTTCAGTGATACAAAACAAGACTGTGAGCAAGTTTCAGTGATACAAAACAAGACTGTGAGCAAGTTTCAGTGATACAAAACAAGACTGTGAGCAAGTTTCAGTGATACAAAACAAGACTGTGAGCAGGTTTCAGTGATACAAAACAAGACTGTGAGCAGGTTTCAGTGATACAAAACAAGACTGTGAGCAGGTTTCAGTGATACAAAACAAGACTGTGAGCAAGTTTCAGTGATACAAAACAAGACTGTGAGCAGGTTTCAGTGATACAAAACAAGACTGTGAGCAAGTTTCAGTGATACAAAACAAGACTGTGAGCAAGTTTCAGTGATACAAAACAAGACTGTGAGCAAGTTTCAGTGATACAAAACAAGACTGTGAGCAAGTTTCAGTGATACAAAACAAGACTGTGAGCAAGTTTCAGTGATACAAAACAAGACTGTGAGCAAGTTTCAGTGATACAAAACAAGACTGTGAGCAAGTTTCAGTGATACAAAACAAGACTGTGAGCAAGTTTCAGTGATACAAAACAAGACTGTGAGCAAGTTTCAGTGATACAAAACAAGACTGTGAGCAAGTTTCAGTGATACAAAACAAGACTGTGAGCAAGTTTCAGTGATACAAAACAAGACTGTGAGCAAGTTTCAGTGATACAAAACAAGACTGTAAGGTTTCTGCAGACAATACATACTTTCCAAGATCTTTGCTTTCACCCACACAGTGACGTAACGAAATCTGCGTCATAGACACCTTAGGTGCAACTATGCTGCTGGCAGGAGTTGTGCGACGTGCGTGTGTGTGTGTGTGTGAGAGAGAGAGAGAGAGAGTGTGTGTGTGTGTGTGTGTGTGTGTGTGTGTGTGTGTGTGTGTGATGGAAAGATGTAATGGCTATGTCCTAAACCACCTCGTTGAAAGGCTTTTTACTTTGAGATAGAATGGGCAGTCACATTCTCCAGAGGTACCTTTCACGATTTTTCTCTCGCTGCATTTTAAGAAATCGGTCATGTTACGTTTTCCGACGAAAAAGTTGTTCAAATGCCTTCATTTTCTAGAATTTGGAATTTCATTCAGTTGTACTGAATGGGTTCGTAGCACAGCTCTGAAGCTCAAACAGATTTTGTGTATAAAAATATATCTGAGGTAGGGGTAGATTGCACACAAGGCCAAATATAACGACTCCTTCAAATTACTCATCATCCCGACTTTTTTTTATCACGTGTGACAACTGCACATATGACAGGAACTACTGAACTGATACTTTCATAATTAAGAATAACAGAGACTTAAGCTAAACATGTGTTTTCAAGTTTCTTCGAGAAGCACCGGTCCAAAGAGTTCAAATTTCGTGATTTCTAAGCACAATCCAAGGTATTCAAGTCCACGTTTCACCAACAGCAGGGAGGTCACAACAGCAACAGGGAAATCACAAGAAATGAACCAACAACTTCTGTCAGACCACCTGCATGAGGCTGACGTCAAAAATTAATGTTCAGTTCACAGACAAAATCTGTAATAAATATCATCGCTGCCTTCAACATTTTACCAGCCCTCAAATGTTTACTTCACAAAACTGACGTCATTTCACTCTCTCCTAAGATTCTACATCCGCTATACAGTAGCGGATCTAGTGTCTTTGGTAGGTCTTATATACATGTACTTGAAGCGACTGCGAGAAAGAAAAAACCGGCAACAACAACAACAAAACAAACAAAATAGAATGAAATTTGGAGAAACAATTTTATGGGATGGGGCCATTCCTCCATTTCTTTTTTTTTCTTTTTTTTTACATGATCCCGCCACTGTTGACGTCACACCTGTACGCGTCTATAACTTTTAGGTCAAAGTGACCGTGATGACCCTGACCTCATTGATGGTCTCAGACCTACAACCTACCTGTAACATCATCTTCTACATCAGCAGCAGGAGGGTCGGCATCCCAGTAGATGTGTACACTCGGTGCTGACCCGTCTCCCTCTCGGGCCAAGCTTTGTCTTTCGATAACGTCCAGTTCTACAGCAGGCGGGGGTTGTGTCCTATTTCTCCCTGTAAACATTGTTATTAATAAGCAAGTCTGAAATTGTGTGCTGCATTTACGAAAGCGGAAAAATCACATTCAATAGGGCATCACTAACAATAACGAAAAGATGACTGCAAAAGTGCAGAATAAACAGTTCTCTCCCATAAATTGTTTGTGTGTTCATTAATTTTTATCTTTCAAGATCATCAATAAATATCTTTAACTTTGTTCTGATGTGGATGCTGATCTAATTTTTGAAATGGCGTGTAACCAAATAAATCTAAATTCTGAACACAAAACTCGAACCTTTTCGATGCCGGAAGATGACAATGACTGTGCCAGTAAAAAGCAGAAACGCACCAATGGCAGCTCCGATGATAACTTTCAGATTACCTAAACACAAATACAGATCGTGTTGTTACTTACAGCAAATGCTAAGGGGGATGGGGGGGGGGGGGCGTTATGCGTTAAAAACTTATTGCTGTAACGGAGTTTGTTTTTCTTACCACATTCGGGTGATATAAAAGACTAGACATGGACAAAAAAAAATCGCCAGCACACATTTTTGGTTCCCAGTCGCGATTTGATCTCACGACCCCAGCAGCTCTACAAACTGGGTTATCTCGTGTCCATACAGCAAACATTGTGTAATAATAATAATAATTTGTCTGGCGCCCAACCTTCTGCTGGAGCTCTGGGCGTCTCACAATATTGTAGAGTGGCAATACATACACATGAGATACATGTCACATTACATACACATGAAATACACGTTACATACAAACAGCTATGATACATCCTAACACGACATCGTAAAATGACAATGATGGTGACAGTGATGGTAAGAAGTTAGTCTGTATAATACAGCCGAAAAAAATGGCATTTCAAAGCGGCTTTAAAAGAGTCCGTTGCCTCTGCATGGCGAACATGGTAAGGCAGGCTGTTCCAAATGACTGGACCGTGGTAGAGCAATGCTAGCTGACCTAGTGTTTTCGATTTAACCTGTGGAATGCGTAGGATGCGGGTGTCAGCGGAGGATCTGAGTTGCCCGGAGGGTGTAATGTATCAAAGACAAGACATAGTAATGAAATAAATATGATAATATAAACCTTGACCACTGGGCTATGATGATATGGAGTGTGCTTATAATTATATGGCTCTGCGGAGGGGATAATAATTTAGTGCATTGCAAACTCGGTTTGTTGTCTGCGACTGGTTTACAGACTAAGCCTAAGAATGTACAGACCGTCCTTGACAAGAAGTGAAAAATGTAGATGGCCATGGCCGACATCATTGAACAGAGTCAAACGCCACAGACCCTCATCCTGTTCCTGCACATTGTCCAGTCGGATCGTAAGCACAAAGTCAGGTGGGGTACCGGTCAGGAACACATAACTGGAATATAGAAAGAAATCAAGTACTTCCTTTTAATAATTGATTGACGAAAACATTATACAAAGCACGCAAAATATTTTACTTTGTCTGTATTTATATTTCCAGACAGCGATTAACAATCCCTAAAGGCCGTTCTTAACCGGGCGAACCACCAGTCCGGCGAACTTGTTCGGCGAACTGTGTATTGTACACGAACAGGGCGAGCGCGCACACGTAGGTAGTTCCAGAGGTTCGGCCGAACTAGTTCTCTTTCTTAACCGACCGTTAATGATATGCATACGTCATCGCCCGAACAAGGCGGAAGTTGAGACAATCGTAAACAACCCAAATGGCCGCCTTCGTAGATCGAGACGACGAGGCATTTGCGGTAGTTATCGTTTTGAGTGAACTCTTGGAAGCCGAGAACGAGGAGAAAAGAGGAAAAAGAGCGCAGGAGAGGGAAATGTCAATTGAGTCGATAGCCGCCATGCCGTCTACCATTTTCCTCAACTTTGTACATGCGCACAACAGCTCTCCCCGAGCAACCAATCAGAGCGCAGGATCGGCCTAAGGATCGCGAGGGTTCCCACGACACGCTGTGCAGACCTCAAACCTAGTTCGGCGTACCTTTAGGGAAGAAGTGTTCGGTCGGTTAAGAAACAACGTGCGCGAATCTAGTTCCCCGTACTCTTCGAACCTAGTTCGCGAACCAAAAGTTCGCCCGGGTAAGAACGGCCTTAAACGATCATTGTAAAAGTTATTAAAATAATTACAAAGAAGGAGACAAATGACCTTTGCATAGGGACGAGTGAAAAGATACTATTCTGAGTTTAAATAACAAATTTGAAGTTTATGAAGTGCTGTGCACATTTTGGGCTTAGCCCCCCTACCCATCGTCCTCCAAAGTGGTGTATACAGCCCTTGTTGTTTATTTGAATCTGCAGATACATATTCATGATATTCTCAAAGAAAATGTTGTTTCGGGTTGGGTTTTACCTAGTGCAGTTAACTGTTGGTTCCTTGGCAACAAAAAAGTTGTCAGTAGATCCTTCCTCGTCAGATGTAAGTTTTGTCAGCTGACAGTCAGTTAAGACAGTGGTGTGCGTCCGTACAGGAAATTGTATTTCCGCGTCGTGACCAGGCTCCACAATGATTTCATTAGAGTCAGGTTTCAAAAACACTGGGGCACCTAAAAACAATTATTCAAAAGTGCATTTCGGGTCTTTCAAATATTAGCAACTAAAGTCATCTAGCTGAGCCCTCTCTATCACGATTTTTTGTTTGTTTGTTTGTTTTGTTTTTTGTTTTTTATTAATCATGTCGATGGATACCTTCTGCTTTTCATTTAAGAATACTGCATGTTTTGCATATTCTTAAAAACAATTCCCCGAAGAAAAAAAACAAAAAAAAAAACACCAACGCATTTATATGTACTGCGTACTTGCTTGCACTTCTAGCCAAAACTCGGTATTGCCATTCCTGACGTCATTGGTAACACTGAGCTGCCACAGTCCTTCGTCCTGTTTCCTCACATTGTCCAGCGGGACAGTCAGCATCAGGTCAGGTGGGGTGCCAGTAATTCTGAGAGAACTTTGATAGAACATATAAATTGTGTAAAGAAAAAATAAAAAGCAAACAGAAAGCTTCTATAGCTCATTCACCTCTATGTACCAGGAAAAGAAAACATCTGTTACAAATTGTCCTTGTTTAATTAAGCTTAATGAAACAAAACTAGTGAACTGCAAACATGTTGTAAGTCATATAATTATGTGAGAGACAAGAAAAACAAAGCTTACCCCAGACAGTCTATTTTCTTCTCGGTTTCTTCTGAATGTGTCAGACTGCACCCTACCATCCTGTCTGTATGTGTGCGGATGTCAAAAGTGATGACTGCTGTACCTTTATCGACGCTGAGAGTCTGGTTCTGTCCAGTGACGAATTTTGGTGAACCTGAAATGATAATAAATTATTAAGAGAGAGAGAGAGAGAAGTGATTACTGCATGCTATTATATGAAAACCCAAAGACAACAACAGCAACGGTATTAAAAAAAATTCTCTTCATTATTTGTAAGGCAAGCGATACGCGTCGAAAGCCTATTCTTACATTTGACCACAAGTGTGGCAGGTTTGATCTCGGAAGCCCCGGGCGCCTCACAACGTAACTCTCCAGCATCGTCACAGGAAACATCATACAACGTGTACGTCATCCTCGTCCCGTGGTTGTCCTTGTGTGTGGGTAGCATGACGCCATGTCTGTCAACGATGGTCGGCAGGAGAGGCGGGTTGCCTTCTTCATAGTCACAATGGACAGTGATAGTGTCGCCTTCATCAGCTGGTGCTTGTAGTTCAGATCCATGTGAGGTAAGACTGAACTTTGTGAGACGCACAGGATCTGAATATGAACATGATAATAATAACTGGTGTTATGTTTCTTGATTATGGCAATGGTGAGACTAGTGATGACAGAAAAACATGGTTGGTGGGAAGGGGTGGTTAGTTTAATTTTACTTGAATGGTACGTTTAAACTTGCGACAGAAAACCTTTGACTAACTGGAAGTGGATGCGTGGGTGGGTGTTTGGGGGTTTAACGTCCTTTTCCACCACACACGGGTGATATCAAAGACGGACTGATTCGAAGTAAAGTAGTCGTTGATCAAATCATATGTGCCATGCAATAATGCCTTTTTTTTAAGCGGAGGAGGGGGGGGGGGGGTCTTTGTTCTTTTGGGGCGTTGTAGAAAGAATTCATCTATTGCAAAGTGATACCATGACAAACTAATTTGAAGTCATCTGACTTTCGTTGTACTTACAAGTAACATTGACTGTAACTGTCACATCGCCGACAATAGCGTCTCTGACAATCCGCCATGTCCATTTCCCGCTGTCTGTCCTGCTCACTGTCTTCTCCAGCTGGTACGCCCCGTCCTCGGTACAAGTACAATGTTTATAAGGAACGCATTCTTGTCCTCGAACTCGAATTACACAGACAGGTGACAGTTCACCTTCTCTGCTAATCTCTATGTTGAAGTCTGCACCAAGGTGTTCACACTCGGCAATTGTAAAAGGAATCTGGATCGTGTCGTTTTCTTCAGCAGTAACGGTAAGTGAAGAGTCGAGTGTTGGGAACTCAAAGGTCGCACCTGGACACGGAAGGAGAGCAATCAGTCAGTCTGAACACATCCATCATTTCCATCATCTGTCCACTATGTTGTAAGTCAGCAGGTTTTCAACTGGCGATAAACATGCAGAGTTAGGAGATCTGTCACCGATTTTGTTTTTCAACTTGAAGATGAATATGAATTATGCATTGTCAGTTAGTCTAATGTTCATAGGCTCATTTTGTACTTAAACGAATGACTGTTCTATTGAGACAGACGCTTGCTCCAGCTGTAGCCGATAAACGGCGCATTATGATTTTACAATCTGAGGCAGCTAGACGTGTGATATAGACACGGCCAAAAATATGTATAATTTATGCTGCTGACGGTAATTTACTCATGGTGGTGAACGTGCCTTCTTTGATGATGCACGTTAAACACCTAAAAACCCACCCAACACAACCCTCCTTTGATGATGATGATGATGATGATGATATCAAGTCAAGTCAAAGTGTTTGTAGGAAAACCCCGTTGGGGGTACATAAAACCCAACAACATATAAATCAAGCTTACCACACCGGCCAACATACATCATGATATCGCTCACAATACCCCAGGAGATGTTGGCTGGCTGTACAAAGCCCTTTACAATAAGTTTTTACACACACACACACACACACACACACACACACACACACACACACACACACACACACACACACACTTATCACTCTCAGAAACATACAGCTGGGCTCCGGGTGAACTCAGCAAAGAAAGTTGAAGGGGGGGGGGGGGGGGGGGTGGGAGGGGGGAGGCTCTATGGTCCAGAAAGTCTGACACTAGACACAAAAACTGATACTTACATGGGGTTTGATGTTGACACATGGAAGTGGAGCACACAAGAAACAGAAAAAAGCCACAGGCTGCAAATTCTCCTGCCATATTTGTGTAGCAGTTTCATACGAATGCTATATTGCCGCGGACGAAAATGAAATTTCCTCACGACCCATATTGAAATCGAAAGGTGCACGTGTGTGTGTGTGTGTGTGTGTGTGTGTGTGTGTGTGTGTATGTGTGTGTGTGTGTGTGTGTGTGTGTGTGTGTGTGTGTGTGTGAGAGAGAGACGATGACAATGACAATGACAAACCTTTATTTTTCAACGGTAGAAGATTTTGGCCATCGGCCAGTTTACAACCTTGCCGTTGCTAAACTACAGGAAATAGTAAGGAAGCACACACACACACACACACACACACACACACACACACACACACACACACACACACACACACACACACACACACACACACGCGCGCGCGCGCGCACACACACACACACACACACACACACACACACACACACACATACACACACTATTATAATTATAATCAGCATTATAAAAAGTGAATGATACATTGTAAAAAGATGTGTTAGACGACATGGATGCTGCATAATACTGGGGGCAAATAATTGTACAATGTACATGAGAAAATTAATGGTCTATTGTATATGTGAAAATAGGTAAATAAAAAGCCTTTCCTTAAAGGTGGTAAGTGAACGGGCTGTCCTGACAAGGAGAGGCAGCGAGTTCCATAAAATGGTTCCAGAATATGAAATACTGGATTTAAATATATCTATTCTTGGACGAGGAACGCAAAACTGTTTCTCAAACCTAGAAGAAGGAGAGTCATGATGTGAGAACAGGGAGCAAAAATATGACGGAAGAGAATGTTTCCATGCTTTGTACATCATCACACCTTTGTTATACTGAAGGTGCTCTTTCAAAGGTAGCATCTCCAATTTGCAAAGTTTTTGGTCTGTGGTTAAGAGGGGGTCTGGAAGGATTAACTTCGCTGCTCTCCGATGCAAGGAATTCAGCCTCTTTATGTGAACTTCGCCTGAACCGTCCCACACTGTTGATACGTAGTCTATGTGAGATTTAATGTGTGCCGCATAGAAAATTTTCCGGGCATCAACGTCGACTATATATTTCAGCCTAGACAACATGTACAGGTTACGGGACACTGTCTTACACACGTTATTGATATGGCTCTGCCATTTGAACTGGTTGTCTACCGTAATCCCTAGTAAGCGATGTTGCGTAACCTGCTGTATGTCGCGGTCACCAAGGGACAAGCCGAGAGAAAGAGGACCGAGCTGGTGTTTCTGGCGTGTGGTTATAACCATACATTCAGTCTTAGTGGGGTTTAAAATCATGTGGTTAGTATTACACCAATCAGAGACTTCATTCAGGCTCTGTTGTAAACGAACACTAACATTAACTATGTCCCTGTCTGGAGTGTGTATTGTTGTATCGTCTGCAAACAAATCACATGTAACTTCCTTACGGGTTAAGTGAAGAGAGAGAGAGGGAGAGACGTCAGTTCCGTGAACTAAACATTTGACGTCAGGCAAGTCGTCATACAGAGAGAGATTCAACGTCTTACTTTACATTGTTATCTATGAAGTGTTTGTATTCGCTGTTTTCGTTTGTTCTTGTTGTTTTTGTTTTGTTGTTGTTGTTTGTTGCTGTGTTTGTTTGCTTGTTTTTCGCTTATTCGTTTTTGTAGCAATGACCGATAAAAACCTCATCACTGTGTTGTTTAATCACTTTCGAACTAACGAGACCTATGACATTTATTCCAGCTAACTGTCACAGCATAAACTAGACTTTATGTGGGCTGTTGTCCTACAGGGAAATGCGTACTTCCCACAATTTGGGTAATCCAGTTTCAGTATGAGAGTACAGCCTTGTCAGAGTGAGTAGGTGTGAGGCGGTGCACAAACGAGGCGTTATTGTAAAGACGAGAACTGCACACACGGCGCCATTTACAACGAACTGTAGCAAGAATGTTGCCACGTGTAACACTCTGGCCTATAGACAATAGTATAGAATTTTCGAGACCCCGTCAAGCTCGTGGTAAACGAAACACACACACACACACATACACACACACACACACACACACACACACACACACACACACACACACACACACACACACATTTGGGTCATGGAACTTTCCACGACGTCTGTACATACATTACGATGAGTAACCATTACAACAATACTGTTATTGGTGTTGTCTACAGGGAAATACTTATCTTAAACAATAGTAATATGGGCGGTTCATTATTTAGAAAGGAAATACAATGTCTGACCTCACTGTTGAATTAAAAAAACAAAAAACAAAAAAACAATTCCTCTGCCCCACCTCCCCTACCTTCCTACCCCATGACCATCGCCCCTACGGCTTCCCAAAACACGTGACCTTTACATTCGTTTCCGACAATTCAATGTAAAATGCATTGTTTGTCACTGGCATGAGGGCGTTCATGAAACTATCAGTTTTGCTATTGTCAGTAGATGACTCCATGCGTTGATTTTCCTACCAACTATGTCGAAAACAGGTCAAACATCGACCAGTCAGACAGTCAGCCAATCAAGTATCAATCAATCGATCAAACAGTCAAACCAACCAAAAGAAAGGTACAACATAATAACATAAGACAACATATGATTTATCGATTTCTTTATTTACTAAAAAAGAATTTGGCTTCATCATTTTCCGAGTATAAAATACACATACAAAAACAGTTCAAAACTTACAGGATGAGATAAAATGATTTTCTTATAACCCCACATGAAAAGTTGAGAAACGAGAAAACTTTAATATCCCACATAGGGAAACCTGACACAACATCCATCGTACGGTAGCACCATCAGCAAACAAACGATGTAAACATTAAACCTTAACAAAACACACCTGCTGAACGTAAGTAAGCAATACAAGCAGATATCAACAGCGACAGATTGCTATACGGACACTTAGTAAGTTATTCCTTGTCATTGTTTGTTGTGTTGTAAACTAAAATGGCATATCTACAATACCAACAGTCGCATGCAATAACTAATTAAAGACTTAGCGTGTTCCAGAAACACGTATAGGCCACAAGAATAATGAAGTACATAATAATGTATTATACACACTCAGTATCAAGAAAGGCTAGGCTGCGTTCCAAACTAACTCCAAAAACGCCATTAAGCTGAAGAGAACTTCGAAATAATAATAATAGATACGTACAAAACGCTTATTCTCAGTGAGCTCTGAGCGCGTACAAGGCTAAAAGGACTAAAAAAAAAGCTTAAAGAGCTATAAGAAAGAGAAAGAACTAGTAACAGAAATTAAACTAGCAAGCGCTAAAAGAAACCAAGACAGGACCATCTGTCTTTGTTCTAACATTTGGAATACGAGGGACACGTGAGTCAAAGGAAGACCTGAGCTGTCTGGATGTCATGTATTTAACTGTTATTCCGCATCAAGTTGTTGTATACCGACGAGTATTTTGATCCAAGACGCAAATCAACCCTGAGCCTTAGCTTATGAAGCTTTGTGAGTGTTTATTCTAATATTTGTAGTACATGTACACCGATTAAAGTGTCCTTCCACCAACAGCTACATTTTACGATTCAAGAAGCTTCTGTTCAATCGGAGATCTATCGAACAACGAATCCGCTGCCATCCTCTGCACCAATAGCAGACGACTGCAGCCACCCGATTCTATTCAGCTTTATGTCACAGGTTTGGGGTTTCATAGCGTTGAAACCGCTTTTGATTTGAATACGCAGTGTGTGTTAGGTAAAGTCTGCTGTCGTCTTGAACTTCAGTAGCGGTATTTGCGTCCGGCTTGCCACGGTCAGCCAAGTCCGTAAAAAGCATACATGTAATCGGTGAGACGCCAGCTTCGGTTGAACTTTTTGAGAATGGTTTTTGATAAGTGTTGGTTAAAACTGTCCGGAATTTGAATAAGCAGTGCTTGTTAGGTACAGGCTACTGTCATTTTGTACTTGAACAACGAGTTTATGAAGTTGAAAATACCGACATGTTAAGTCGAAATGTTCCGTCGTCGATGGTGTTGGCATAGGGAGCGAGTTCTCGCCGAAGAGTAGTAATACATGTACTTGCTCATCGATGACGATGGTTTTCTGCCAAAAAGGCTATATCTTTGTTCTTTCCATCTGAAAGAAAGAACCTTCTGGCAGGGAACCATGCTTGATTGTCATGTGATGTCGTGCTCTGTGTCACATGATTTATCCAGTACTAGTACAATACAGACACTTATTCCACAGAACAGATAAAAAAAGGCCGCTATGGATGATAAAGAGTTAGTAACTGGCCAGTTATACAGGGCCAGTACCAGCAAGGGAATTGTAGCACAGACACGTCATTTTGTGCCGAATGCGGGACTGCACAGGTAGCCAGAGGAAAGAATCGAGGACAGGGGGAGATGTGACAGCATTGTTTTGAATTTTTTTAAGCTTGTGAAGGAGATATTTCAGACAACAAGAAAAAAATGATAGTAATCCAATTATAACGGTACAAAAGCACACAAAAAAGTGTGTTGGTAGCTACAGCAGAAAGCAAACGACCAATCCTTCGCATCTCAAGATTAGCAGCCCGGCAAATGTTACTGACATGTCGATGCATGGAGAGTGCATTATCGAGAGTGACACCCAGGTTCTTTACAGGGTCAGAAAACTGAGTTTCACTGTCGTCGATGAGCATTGACTGTGGGAGAGAGACCCGGAAAACTCTAGGAGAGGCGACAAGAAGTGCCTCAGTTTTGTCGTCATTTAACTTTAACTTGTCATCCACAACTTGACGTCAGATATACAGTGACTGATATCCTGGATGATGGCAGGGACCTGAATGACTGCCATTCTTGTACAGCTGAGTATCATCAGCGTATCCACGATGGGACACTGAGTGTCTGTCAACGATACTCAACAGCGGGTGAACGTAGAGGTAAAACAGCACAGGCCGAAGTACAGAACCCTGGGGAACCCCGAAACGGTGGGGTGCAGGTACTGAATGACGTTAACTGACGGACACAGTCTGGGACCTGTCAGTCAGGTAAGACCTGAACCAAAATAGCGCGCAGCCGCAGATACCAAAGTTGCTCTTGAGACGCGAGTCCAGATTTCATGATTGGTCATGTCAAATGCGGCTAATAGATGAATAAGCACCACCTTATCTCCCCAGAAGGGAAATTGATGTGCGGTGGTCATATCAAACAAAATATTAAAGCAACATTAAGTAATCTAGGAAACACACACACACACACACACACACACACACACACACACACACAGAGAGAGAGAGAGAGAGAGAGAGAGAGAGAGAGAGAGAGAGAGAAACACACACACACACACACACACACACACACACACACACAGAGAGAGAAACACACACACACACACACACATGATGATAAATCATAAAACACCTCAGTTAAGAGTAACAATAAATGTACAACAGTTACCTACAAAATCAAGAGCAAAACAGCGACGCAAACAGTGAGTATAAAAATGTCACTGTTTCAAAACTCGACTCTGGCAGAGAACTGCGTATTTTTCCTCAGTACGAGGCAGGTTGCTGTAAGATAGAATTAAGATGCACCCAAAGTTAAACTTTTACTTTCTAACATGATGTGAAATGAACGACTTATGATGTTAAATGAAATTTCATGGTCATACAATAACAAGGAGGAACGGCCCCGTCCTACAAAGTTGTTTCTCCAAATTTCATGTTATTTTGTCTGTTTTGTTGTTATTGTTGCCGGTTCTCCCCTCTCCAAGTTCTACCAATGACACTAGATCCTCTACGACCTCGACCGATTAGTCACGTGACTGGGGGTGGGGTCGGGTGGGGGGAGAGAGAGAGAGAGAGAGACAGACAGACAGAGACAGAGAGACACAGAGAGAGAGAGAGAGAGAGTGGGTGGGTGGGTGTTTAGGAGTTTAACGTCCTTTTCCACCACGTAAGGGTGCTTTCTAAGACGGGGCAACGAGAGAAAGGCCAGCACAAACATTTGGCCCCAGCCGGGATTCGAACTCTCGACCCGAGCATTGAAAGTCCAACGCTCTACCATTCGGCCACCCTGGCTCCCCAGAGAGAGAGAGAGAGAGAGAGAGGTCAGTTCCGTGAACTAAACATCTGACGTCAGCCTCAGGCAGGTCGTCATACACAGACAGAGAGATGACGTCAATTCCGCGAACTAAACATTTTCACGTCAGCCTCTAGCACTGCTATCGTCTGAGGAAGCTTGTTGGCTCACTTGTGTAACAAAGTGAGTCTATGTAATAGCCCTCCGTCGTCTGTCTGTGTGTGTGTCTGTCTGTCTGTCTGTCTGTCTGTCTGTGTGTCCACAGTAAACCTTAAGATTGGCTTTTTCTCAGAATCTACAAATAGCAAAGGCACCAAACTTGGCCTGCTGATAGACAGCCATGAGACCTTTCAAAACATACCATATTGATTGACCTTGACCCAAGGTCAAGGCCACTAAAGCTGTCTGTTTGCTAGTTTTCATTGGCATTTTCTCAGAATCTAGAAAAGCCAGAGACGTCAAACTTTGCATGATGATAGACATTGACAACACCTTTACTGACATACCTGTATTCAGTGACTTTGAGTCAAGGTCAAGGCCATAAAAGCTCTTTAGCGGAAACCTTCCAAAACCTTAACATTGGCATTTTCTCAGAAACAATGAATAGCAGAGGCACCTTACTTGGCGTGCTGATAGACAGCCGTAAGACCTTTCAAAACATACCATATTGACTGACCTTGATCCAAGGTCAAGGTCACCAAAGCTGTCTGTTTGGAAATTTTACATTGGCATTTTCTCAGAATCCAGAAAAGCCAGAGACATCAAACTTTGCATGATGATAGACATTGACAACAACTTTACTGACATACCTGTATTCAGTGTCTTTGAGTCAAGGTCAAGGCCATACAAGCTGTTTGCGGAAATGCTTCCAAAACCTTAACATTGGCATTTTCTCAGAAACAATAAATGGTAGAAGCATCAAACTTGGTTTGCTGATAGACAGCAGTAAGACCTTCCAAGACATGCTGTTTGAATGACCTTGACTGAAGGTCAAGGTCACTAAATCTGTCTCACTGGAAATTTACAATTGCCAATTTCTCAAAATCTAGGGACACCAGAGGCATCAAACTTTGCATGATGATAGACATTGACAAAACCTGTACTGGCATACTTGTATTCAATTTCCTTGAGTCAAGGTCAAGGCCACTCAAATTGTTTTGCGGAGACCTTAACGTTAGCATTTTCTTGGAAACAACAAATAGCAGAGGCACCAAACAAGGTACAATGATAAGCAACAATGAGACAGTGATAGGCAGCAATGAGACCTATGCAGACATAGCCTTTTGAATGACCTTGACTCAAGGTCAAGGTCAATACAGTTGTCTGTTGTGAATTTTACATTACCATTTGTACAGAAGCTGCAAAAACTAGAGCAATCAAACATGGCAAAAAGATAGTCATTGATAAGCTCTTTACTTACAGATCTCATTTGAATGACCTTGACCCAAAGTCTTTTGAATGACCTTGACCCATCTCACAAGTGAGCCAAGGAGGCTTTGCCCCTCTAGTTTATATCTTGTGATTTCCCTGTTGGCTTTGTGGCTTCCCCGATTGAATTATTTTTCACATGAAATCTGGAAGATCTAGAGGGCTGGTTAAATGTCGGAGGCAGTGACGATACTTGCTTATTTTGTCTGGGAACTAAGCGTTTGACGTCAGCTTCACACTGGTGGTATGACAGATGATGCTTGTGCATGTCTTGTGATTTCCCTGTTGCTTTTGTGACTTCCCTGGCTGAACTAATTTTTACATAAAATCTGGAAGATCTAGAGGGCTGGTGAAACATGGACTAGAATACCTTGGATTGTACTTATGAAATCGAAAATTTGGAACTCTTTTGACCGGTGCTTCTCGCAGAAACTTGAAAAAGTTATGTTTATCTAAAAGTTCAGTTATTCTAAATGCTAAAGATATAATAGTGCAGTAGTTCCTGTCATATGTGCAGTTGTCACACTAGACAAAAACGCCGGGATGATAAGTAATTTGCAGTAGTCTTTTCATGGATATTTGATCTTATGTGCAAACCACCCCTACCTCGGAAATATTTTTTTTACACAAAACCAGTCAGAGCTACAGAGCTGTAGCACTAATCAATGCAGTGTGATTGGGTGAACTTCCAAAGTCTAGAAAATGAAGGAATTTGAACAACTTTTTCGAAAAAATTCGTAACGTGACCGATTTTTTAAAATTGGCGATAACTCTTCTGAAAATGCGGCAGGCTAAAAATCGTGAAAGGTAGCTCTGGAGAAGGTGATTTCCCATTTCATCTCAAAGTAAAAAGGCCTCCATCGAGGTGGTTTAGGAGATAGCCATCATTACATCCGTCCACACACACACACACACACACACACACACACACACGTCATTCCCGCCAAAAAGAACGCAGCAGCAAAGTGTGCACGTAAGGTGTCTATGACGCAGATTTCGTTACGTCACTGTGTGCGTGAAAGTAAGTATTGTTTGGAGAAACGTCACAGTCTTGTTTTGTATCACTGAAACTTGCTGCTGCGCGTAGCAAAATCTGCCCCGTCTCATTAAGTTGTTTCTCTATAGAGAAACAACTTAAAAAGGAATCATCGCTGATAAAGGTATCACACTTACACATAAGAGCAACCAGACATGACCTAAGCTTTCTACATGGGCTTACTTCAGTATAAGCCATAAATCGAAAAACTAAAAACAACCGTTACATCCAAATACAGCCATACATCAGGCCACCCAATACTTATTCTATTGTTTTTAATCTCTCTCTCTCTCTCTCTCATCATGCAGCAATCGACAACTGTACAAGCGAAATACTCTGCTTGTCTGTGCATTAATTCATTCCAACAAGAGCGCAGTGAATATTTCCAATTTCTCTTTTGATAAATTTGAATATTTTCTTCTCTGAAAGTCATGATCTGCACGCACTATTCATTTTCCTAGCAAATTCTCCCAACGGCTCACTTTGAAATGATGACTGAATTCATGGGAGATGCCTCCCCCTCCCCCATTACGAAGATATGTCCTTGTATGATTGAAAACTATGCATTTTGCTCGACTAGAAATATCATGAAAGTTTCCTTGTTCAGGAAAACGGCTATTGTGACATCTCTCATTATATTTAATAGAGCTGCAGAACGAGTGACAGAATCAATCATAAATCAACAGAAAATCCAAACACGAAATTAAAATGGTGTAAGATTACATATATATCTACACTGCAAAAATTATGGTTTCAGTTAATTTCATTGTCCACATCCGTCTCGCTGCTGCTCCCCCCGGTTTTATGAACATATGTCCTTGTATGATTGAAGACTTATGCATATTGCTGGACAAGAAATATCATGAAAGCTTCTTTGTTTACCAAAACGCTTTTGTGACATCTCTCATTATATTTGGTAGAACTGCAGCACGAGTTAACACCTTAATCAACAGAAAATCCAAACATTGAATTAAAATGGTTTAAGATTGCATATCTACACAGCAAACATTATGGTTTAAGTTAATTTCATTGTCCACATCCGTCTTTCCGCTTGCAACGAAAACATTAACGGCGAGGTTTTGTGTTCTCGTAAAGTCTCCGATCATACCCGACATAGCAGGTCTCATCGACGTCAGTATTACAGTTCTCCGTGTGTGGGTTATTTGAAACCCCACTCGCAGTCAGTGTACTGTCTGATGGTGATACACCGTCTTGTGTCTTGGCACTGTCATATGCTGCTGCCGCTGTAGCACCGACGTTCCTGATCTGTGTGTTCTGGTAGAACGGTACAGTCTTCCACTCGGTTCCTTCCTCCTCTATCTCGTCACGTGACGTTGATGGGTTTAGGTAGTCGTCGGGAGGGTTCCTTGGTCCGTGGCACACTGGGGGCGGAACGTCCTCTGCTTCATAACAAGAAGAAAAGTTGTTAGTGTCCTCAGAAATCCTCCTTCAGTAATGTTTACTGATAGCGATCTCCATTACTTTACAAGAAGCGCCATCTCTACAGATATTTTTATGTGCATTGCCCCCAACGAAAGATATTTCATCGATAATAGTATGAATTTATTATTGTGTATTTTTTCCCTATCAAAAGGTGTTACAAAGTAGCAAAAGACATTGTTTTCTGCTGTTCACCATGCGAACTTCAAGCCTACGGATACGGATGTCTTTATATTTAAGGCCGACAACCATTTCCCTTCTGTATCACCTAAAAGTTACTTAAAGCTACATTCGAATAAAATTCGCATCCATTGATAATTCATGTTATGGTAATAGTAAATTAACAACAAACTGCAGGCAAAGGACTTGGCATGGCAATGATACACACGTTTCTTCTTATTAGTAGTGAGATTAAGTAGGATTTCGTAAGGAGGACTTCGATGAGCAGCGTAACCCATTTGCATGTAAATTAGGCACGTTACGGGTGCCATTAGCCAATCGCAGCGCGTTAGCAGCTCGCGGCCTCTGCCGTGTGAGCCTAATTTACATGTAAATGGGTTACGCTGCTCAGCGAAGTCCTCTTTACGAAGTCCTACTAAATCTGGCTATTATTACACAGTCTTACTGACCAGCAGCGTCTGCCCCATCAGAAGCAGGAGGGTCGGCATCCCAGTACAAATGTACGCTCTGACTGGACCAGTCCTCATCGGGTACGTCGTGTCGACTCTGCATGACCAGTTCCAGTCCGGGCTGGGGTGGCTTCATGCGCCTTCTCTTCCCTGTAATTATTTACGCATTGATAGCATCCGTCAAAGCTGAACTAGAGGGGGAAAGCCTCCTTGGCTCACTTGTGAGATGGGCCAAGGCCATTCAAAAGAGTATGTTTGTAAAGCTATTACTGTCTATCCTGAAGTAAGATGTCTCTTGTGTTCATAGTTCCTAAGAAAATGGTTAATGGCAACATAACAATTTTCCAAGGACAGCTTGTATCACCTTGACTTTGGGTCAAGGTCATTCAAATGAGATCTGTAAGTAAAGGGCTTATCAATGACTATCTTTATGCCATGTTTGATAGCTCTAGTTTTTGCAGCTTCTGTACAAATGGTAATGTAAAATTCACAACAGACAGCTGTATTGACCTTGACCTTGAGTCAAGGTCATTCAAAAGGCTATGTCTGCATAGGTCTCATTGCTGCCTATCACTGTGCCTTGTTTGGTGCCTCTGCTATTTGTTGTTTCCAAGAAAATGCTAACGTTAAGGTCTCCGCAAAACAATTTGAGTGGCCTTGACCTTGACTCAAGGAAATTGAATACAAGTATGCCAGTACAGGTTTTGTCAATGTCTATCATCATGCACAGTTTGATGCCTCTGGTGTCCCTAGATTTTGAGAAAATGGCAATTGTAAATTTCCAGTGAGACAGATTTAGTGACCTTGACCTTCAGTCAAGGTCATTCAAACGGTATGTCCTGGAAGGTCTTACTGCTGTCTATCAGCAAACCAGGTTTGATGCTTCTACCATTTATTGTTTCTGAGAAAATGCCAATGTTAAGGTTTTGGAAGCATTTCCGCAAACAGCTTGTATGGCCTTGACCTTGACTCAAAGACACTGAATACAGGTATGTCAGTAAAGTTGCTGTCAACGTCTATCATCATGCAAAGTTTGATGTCTCTGGCTTTTCTGGATTCTGAGAAAATGCCAATGTAAAATTTCCAAACAGACAGCTTTGGTGACCTTGACCTTGGATCAAGGTCAGTCAGTATGGTATGTTTTGAAAGGTCTTACGGCTGTCTATCAGCACGCCAAGTTAGGTGCCTCTGCTATTCATTGTTTCTGAGAAAATGCCAATGTTAAGGTTTTGGAAGGTTTCCGCTAAAGAGCTTTTATGGCCTTGACCTTGACTCAAAGTCACTGAATACAGGTATGTCAGTAAAGGTGTTGTCAATGTCTATCATCATGCAAAGTTTGACGTCTCTGGCTTTTCTAGATTCTGAGAAAATGCCAATGAAAACTAGCAAACAGACAGCTTTAGTGGCCTTGACCTTGGGTCAAGGTCAATCAATATGGTATGTTTTGAAAGGTCTCATGGCTGTCTATCAGCAGGCCAAGTTTGGTGCCTCTGCTATTTGTAGATTCTGAGAAAAAGCCAATGTTAAGGTTTACTGTGGACACACGGACAGACAGACAGACACACACACACACACAGACAGACGACGGAGGCCTATTACATAGACTCACTTTGTTACACAAGTGAGCCAAAAATGCATTGTTCTTTCCAAGTTGAAAACTTATTAAATCTTTTGCATGCTAAGTCAACGAGGATATGTTTGTTTTAGATGTAATTATTTAATGCATGGTGGTTTGACAACACTTTTCATTGTAAATGACCATGGAAACTCACGAATGGTATATTTTCGGGCACACACGGTGATAATGATGACAAGGAGAAAGACGAATCCTGCGACGCAAGCTCCCGTTATTATTTTCCATTGACCTGAAAAAGTGTCAAGTGTCAGTGATAAATATAAAAACGTGTATGGATAAACAAAACGTTTGGGGTGAGTGGTGTTCTGATAGGTAGTGCGTCAAACTTAGCAGCTAAGTTACTGAACGGCTGTCACGGCGATGTCGTGGGTTCGAGCCCAGGTCGAGCCTGTGATAGTAAAATTATATGTGATACCGGTTTTTCCTGGCTGCCTGCCTGCTCATGGTCGGTTTCTCTCCGGGTTATCCGGCTTTCCGCCCTCAGCAAAAATTTTGGAAAAGTAGGATAGGTATTGACTGGCGCTTCCCCGCGGCGACGTGCGTCCTTCGAGGGAGGCAGCCCAAATTATCCGAAAGGGATAATGAAGTAGCGAAAACAACAACAACAACAAAGCCAGAAAAAAAAAATCGTGACAGTTGGAATAAGTGGTGGAGAAGGAGTTACCTACCTTCTCGTGATTTCCAAGGGTTGCGATGACGAGATACTTAATAAACACGAGAAAGTTCACAATTGTTAAGTACACTAACCTATTGCAGGTCATCTATATACCCCCTGACGGGGTTTCTGGAAATACATTGAACTTGAACTTGAGAATTACTCCCACATTCTTTCACTCTTGATGCGGATACATGTAACTGATCGGAACTTACTGTCTGTGACGATGAGTGAAAACTCTAGAAGTCCAGTTCCAGCATCATTGGTGAGTTCCAGCCGCCATTGTCCCTCGTCCTGTTTCCTCACATTGTCCAGCCGGACAGTCAGCACCAGGTCAGGTGCGGTGCCCGTCAGATCAACCAGACTGGTACATGAATAAAGTATTTTAGGGAACATAGTATTGGTGTTACGTGTAATTTGTGAAACTGCCCATTTCATGAAATACGCACGATATTGCCCATTTCGTGAAATACGCAGCGAAATTGCTCATTTCACAAAACGGCCAAATTTACTGGCCATTTCATGAAATGAGCAAAAATTTGTTGCGTATTTCACGAAATACGCATTGGAGAATTTGAGAGTCAAACGTTTGAATGCAAGTTTGTTTGGAATTTGCAAAGCAAGTTTTGTTAAAAGTTGAGGATGTTCCTGCTGCTACAGAACTGACCATTCGGAGTGCTGTAAGAGTTCTGTCCGTTGGAAACGGACAGGGCTACAAGAGGTGTCAATGCAAAGGCTCTTGCCTTAGTAAGAGATGTTCGTGTTTCAAAGACGGTAATCTTTGCATGAGTGCCTGTCATCCACAAAGTAACTGTAAAAACAAGGACTGAGGAACAGCCCCGTCCCACAAAATTGTTTCTCCAAACTTCATTTTATTTTGTCTGTTTTGTTGTTATTATTGCCGGTTCTCCCCTCTCCAAGTTCTACCAATGACACTAGATCCTCTACGACCTCGACCGATTAGCCACGTGACTGAGAGTGGGGCCGGGTGGGGGAAGAAGGGAGAGAGAGAGAGAGAGAGAGAGAGAGAGAGAGAGGGTGGGTGGGTGGGTGTTTAGGAGTTTAACGTCCTTTTCCACCACATAAGGGTGATATCAAAGACGGGGCAATGGGTGACTGAGTGAGTGAGTTTTTAGGGCTTAAAGCCGCGCAAGCCACAAAGACTAATTCGCGGCTGAGTGTGCCTGCACTACATGAAAAAAACAAAAATGTAACGGTGGACAAAGGATGCAAACTGGTCTACGGGGCAATATAAACCTAGGACATGCAGGAGACGCTGCACCTTCATGCTAATTTCTCGAACTCCCGGTTACAAAAAAGCGTAGAAAACAAATGACAATTACAACTAGGTAAAACAAAGATAAATAATAAGCGCATATACAGCAAATATTGCAACTTATCATCTCCTAGGCGCAATAAACCAGTTCGCAGCATATGCCCAACATCACTTATTCCTAGCCACTGGTAGTGCAGACGTGAGTGAGGAGTTAAAAAGAAGAAACATAGATGAAAGGGCCGAACTTTGAAATCAGCTGAGAGAAGAGAGGAAGGACAGAGCGGCTAAATTCGGGAGGTTTTAAAGAGAAAGATACAGGTGAATGGGCTGGTGAGGGATAGACAGAGAGGTAGGAAGGAAAATTCCATAGTTGCCAATGAAGACAACATGCCTGGGAGGCAGTTGGAGAACAGACCGCTCCAACACGGAACCTCCCCGCCGTGAGGCGGTTTGGGAAAACAACGCACCAGAGAGGGGTGCGTTGTGAAGGTCTTCAACATGACGGGTGTTCAGCAGCACCAGCAGGGCGCTGCGAACAAAGCCCGCCAGGCTGAAGACCAGGTGGGGGGAATCCAGTGAAGTCGGCCTTCAGAAACGACCCTCAGATGTCTCACTGGACCAAGGGTCAGCAGACACCCGCTTACTGACCTCCCCCCGGAGGAGATTTTCAGAGAACAAAAGACAGGTGAATGGACCGAGGGAGGCAGAAATAAGAGTGAAGAAAGAGCAAAAGGGGTGGGCAAGCTTGGCGAAATCAGCCCCGCCGCGTGAAGGCGAGCCCATGGGGCCCAAAGACGGGGCAACGACAAAAAGGCCAGCACAAATATTTGGCCCCAGCCGGGATTCGTAGTGGGTTTTTTTTTTTTTTTTTTTTTTACACAAAATCAGAGCTACAGAGCTGAAGCACGAATACAGTCAGTGTGATTGGGTGATCTTCCAAAGTCTAGAAAATGAAGGAATTTGAACAACTTTTTCGAAAAAAAATCGTAACATGACCGATTTGTTTTTAATCGGCGATAACTCTTCTGAAAATGCGGCGGGATAAAAATCGTGACAGGTAGCTCTGGAGAAGGTGAATTCCCATTGTATCTCAAAGTAAAAAGGCCTTCAACGAGGTGGTTTAGGAGCCATCATTACATCCGTCCACACACACACACACACACACACACACACACACACACACGTCTCACAACTCCCGCCAAAAAGAACGCAGCAGCATAGTGTGCACGTCAGGTGTCTATGACGCAGTTTTCGCTTCGTCACAGTGTGCGTGAAAGTAAGTATTGTGTGGAGAAACGCCACAGCCTTGTTTTGTATCACTGAAACTTGCTGCTGCGCGTAGCAAAATCTGCCCCATCGTATAAAGTTGTTCCTCTATAGAGAAACAACTTAACAAACAGGACTGAGTACAATCTGCGTATGTGGACTCCATATATAGATAATGAAAAATAAACTCTCAGCCAAAAAAAAGTTGTTGTGGTTGAGGGTGTATATCACTGTTAATTAAAGTGCGCATTTCATGAAATGAGCAAACTTGCATTCAAAGGTTCGACTCTCAAATTCTTCGATGCGCATTTCGTGAAATACGCAACAAATTTTTGCTCATTTCATGAAATGGCCAGTAAATTTGGCCGTTTCGTGAAATGAGCAGTTTCGCTGCGTATTTCACGAAATGAGCAAATCGTGCGTATTTCATGAAATGGGCAGTTTCACAAATTACGCGTAACATTGGCAGTAGCTGCTGTTTGCTGTCTTGCATTTTTCTCAACATTTTTTTTTGTGTGCAATTGTACAGAAAATACCTAAAAACAGCGAATAGACCAAAAAAACAAAACAAACTTGGGTAACAACAACAACAGCAAAACCAGTCGCGGTTTGTATTGCGTTAGGCTATCATGACTGCAACGGATTGTAATCAGCAAGTAGCAAGCTGCTTTGCTGACAAACACCTACAGTTAAGTTTCATTCTCTTTGTAACTCTTTTCTAATACTCTAAGTTATGGTATTGAGTAAAGACAGTTGTCTATGAGCTACGCGTACTACAATGTAACATCACCCTGTACAGCTGCCGAGTGTAAAAGTCCCGTCTCTAAATCCATGTGTCTTAGACGTGTACTTGTGCAGCAGACACTTGTCAACATTCCTCGTGTGCGCTCGGACTGCAAACTGTCCTTGCATGTCATCTCCTGATTCTACCGCGATCACATTCGATTCGTGCTGGTCGAATGTTGGGGCGCCTTAATGACCAAACAATGAAAAAAAAAAATGATTAGGGTTGCGCTAGAGCAGTCTGGATGAGTATGATACATGAAGTAAATACATTAAGTAGTCTTGTTGTGTTTGAAGAGATTTCAGGCAGTTGCAGTGAACTGGGCAAATTGTCTGTGAAACGTTAAACCAATGGTTAACAAAGGACGCTGTCTTATTTCTTTCAAATTGTCACACATTATTTTGTGCACTATGAAATACCCCGCCCCACCACAAAAAACCAATGCACCTACTCAGTAGTAGCCTACTGATAAAGAAAAGAAGAGATAAATAAAGAAATACATCACATTTCACAATTAAGGTTGTCGTCCTATTGTGACTAGCTCCTGGTGCCTCACAGCGAATGAGGCCAGCGTCCTGACAGCCCACAGCAGGAAACGTGTATCGGATCTGTCCACTGCTGTAGATGCTGCCTTCCATCTCTACCCCGTGTCTGTCCAACAGGCGGGCAGTGACAGGAGGGTTGCCCTCATCCCAGGTACACAGCATGTCAACAGTAGTGTTCTGGTCTACAGGAGACGTCACGCTGTTGTCACCAGCCATCATGGACAGACTTGTTACTCTGGCAGCAACAGTTCCTGCTGCAAGAGTTAAATAGAAGTACAATGTGGTGTTGTTAAGTTTTCAGGTTTTTTCTCCTATTGCAGTTTTAGCAAGGACCCGTATATACTAAAGATTTTGAAAAGATTTTGAGATATTCTGTCTCACGAATATGGACAGACTTGTCACGCTGGAAAGAGTAAATTCTGCTACAGTCGTAGTGTTACCTGAAATTTTGAAGAAAAACTTTTTTTTTTCCCCCGTTCAGAATCTCTCTGTGTTTCATATGCAGATCGACTTTGTAAAATCATAGTACAAACATTTCAAGTAGATACATCTCCGTGGTGAAGCGTCACTCAATACTTATCCTACTTTTCCAAACTTTTTGCTGAGGTAGGAAAGCCGGATAACCCGGAGAGAAACCGACGATGAGCAACCCGGTAGCCAGGAAAAACCGGTACCACATACAATTTTACTATCACAAGCTCGACCTGGGTTTGAACCCACGCTTCATCGCCGTGACAGTGGTGACAGCCGTTCAGTACCTTAGCGGTTAAGTCCGACGCACTACCTATCAGAACACCACTCACCCCAAACGTTTTTTATCCATACAAGTTTTTTTTTCTTTATCACTGACACTTGACACTTTTTCAGGTCAAAAATCTAGTCGATATTCTTAGTGTCGTTATTAAAACTTACTATCTGGAACTGGAACTGTCAGCCAAATTTCCATGTACCCAGACCAGGCACACTGAGATCAGATACACTGAGGTTCCACCGGCCTTCATCCTCTGACGTCACATTGTCCAGCCGGACCGTCAACAGTAGGCCAGGTGGGGTGCCGGTTTCAGTGACCTTGACACGAACAACTCAAGGTAAGAACGATACTGATTTTGTTTGTGTTGTTTTTGTTCCCCTATCGCTTAAGGAGAACGTAACAGGCTTATCAGTTAAACGTAACTGCAGGTGTGAGGCCTTTTCATAGTAGAAACGCACACCCTCTCACTCGGACTAACAATTCTGTTTCGTGGATTTAATAATGGTCAATGGATGAGCCTGTGTGAAATACAGGTATCTTTACATGCATTTCATGTACATGTAAGGCTTGTGTCTGCAGAGGGAAAGAGTGCACCGTCAACAACAGGCTTTGTTTGGATTCACACGCACGACTCTTTATTCCATAAAATCTACCAATCGATAAAACTGACAGATGAGTTCCATCATTATTAAAACCGTTACTGCTATTATTTACAGCCTTCAGTCGGTAAAATACTTATTTCAAACAAAGTTATCAAAGAGCAAAACTGTTGCCAATATTGAGGTGCCCATCACAGTCAACAACATACATGTACATTTTCTTGAAACATGTCTATCACTAGAAAATTTGACTCACCTGCCGAGGGAAAGAGCGCATGGTCAACACAGAAACAGACTTTGTTTGGATTCACACGCACAACTGCCGGTCCCCCAGCCAAACTCTCCCCACCTGACTATTGTTGAGTATTGCTCACTATCGGCCTAAGCCCCACGTGTTTCAGTTTGTGCCTCCCCGTCCCACTGCTACCCAACACCACACACTCACTCACACGCGGGCACACTCACACACACACACACACACACACACACACACACACACACACACACACACACACACACACCGTGTTACATATACATGTAAAATGGGGTGAATGTTGTAAATAACCACAGACTGGGCGGTATTTCACTCAGGCTCATCCATTGACCATTATTAAACCCATGAAACAGAATAGTTAGTCCGAGTGAGAGGGTGTGCGTTTCTACTTGAAAAGGCCTCACAATGCAGTTGCGTTCAACAGCTAAGCCTGTTATGTTCTCCTTAAAGATCTAAGCTCCCAACAAAAAGCTTTCCGAAGTGTGAAAAAATTTTACAGTGTCGACCGTGCAAGCACAGTCAACTCTGTCACAGTTCAGAGTTCACCCAGTGTCCAGAAACAGCGACAAAACCGTGCCGAAAAACTGCCCCCACCTCCTGCCGGGGTCCGTCCACGCTACTGTGCACATTCCCGTGTAACCCGCCTCATTATGTGACCACGCCGCGGATATGTCAGTTTAGACGACTGAGCGATGTTGGACTGTAACGGAAAGTAAAACGGCAATTTGGAGATGTTGTCGACAAAACGCGCAGTGTTCATCCGTCCGTGCAGTGGTCATGGCAGCAGCCGTGACCGAGTCACTACTGTCCGCAGTGATCCCCATACAAGTCGTGTCACTTTTGAATATGGTCCTGCAAGCTCGAGCTAAAATGTTTACGCAAGAAACAAAATTGCTTTGAAATACGTGCACTTACCGGTAGTAGCATAGCTTGCGCCATGTCCGACATAGCTCAGTCGTCTAAACTGACGTATCCGCGGCGTGTCACAGAATGAGCCGGGTTGCACGGTGAGTAAGGGATAGGGAACAAAAAACAACACAAACAATCAGTATCGTTCATACCCTGAGTTGTTCGTGTCACCCCACCTGACCTACTGTTGACTGTCCGGCTGGACAATGTGACGTCAGAGGATGAAGGCCGGTGGAACCTCGGTGTATCCAATGATGCTGGGTCTGGGTACATGGAAATCTGGCTGACAGTTCCAGAAAGTAAGTATCAAAAAATGACATAAAAATACCGATTAAATTTTGTGTGTACGAGTGAACATCGATCATCGCTGGGGTCAACAGGGCTTTCCTTTTGCTCTGTTGAAATTTGGCTAATTATTGCCAGTTACCGGATTCAACTTGTGACAATACCACAGAGATGTGAATCCAGGGATGCCGCGTATACCTGGATACTTTTTTTTTGAAGTAGAGCGACTTGAGTGAGATAATTATGTAAGCGTCTGTTTTGTGTTCTGTGCGAACCGGTTCGTGAGTACTGAAGTGTGACCGACGCCGGTAGTGACACGGCTCGCACAGTGCAACAGTTACGATCGGCTTGCTGTGACAACTAGTGATATGCACTGACACACGTGTTACACACTGAAGTTGCCTAAGTATGTCAGCAACTTGGACCTGAAATACTATGAGTACCAGTATCCAGCATCATCTACATCCTCGAGTGACGCAAGTCCAGACAAGCCTGCGTCCAAACCCACACCAAACAAGATGGCCACCAGCCCAATATGTTGTTTCCATTTAATCACCTGCTGTCGTCACGATCTTTCTTTTGTAATGCCATGTATCCGGGAGGACACACACACACACACACACACACACTCTCTCTCTCTCTCTCTGAATGGAAACAACTGACCGGGCTTGTCAGACCAATCTTGTTTTTGGAAGAGAGACGTCAAGTTGTTTTCTTTGAAATCTATGACGTTTTTCCTCACTGGACACACACACACACACACACACACACACACACACACACACACACACACACGCACGCACGCCCGCCCGCCCGCACGCCCGCACGCACGCACACACACACACACACACACACACACACACACACACACACACACACACACACACAGACTCGAGCGAGCGTTTGTGCATGTGCTCCATTGAGACCTATGTGGTGTTCTCTCACTCTATTATGCTATTGAGTGAGAGTCAGGGCAAAAACAAAGCCCACTACATCAGTTAAACCAAAGATCTTGGAAACATAAACTCCCGCTTTCCCCGTCTACAAATAGAGAACTTCGGAAAAGTGGCGACACAACCCCAAGAAATGCCAGCATCACGTCAATCAAACATGACGTCGGCAAAATGACGCTGATATTTTGCGTCAGTGCGCGTGTGCCTTTTCTTCGAAGTTTGTGAGACGTGCGGCTTGTATAGACGAAATGTGTTTTGAGTATTAATTTCGAGTCAACTGACGATAACGGCTGTAGTGATTTTTTTATTTTATTTTATTTTATTATTATTATTTTTATTTTATTTTTTTTTTTGGGGGGGGGGGGGGGGTATATTTTTTGCGGCACCCCAGACACATTATCTATATGCAGTAGGAGCGATTTTGAGATCTAAAATGGGTTCACCAGCACTTTCATGAGGTACGGCTTACGTCAAAAGTATAACAGCGACAACCTCCAAACTTCACTTTCTTTAGAGTCCGTATTCAAGCTATCTATTTCCAAACAATGGAGCGATTTAGATAAATATTACGCCTTTAAACGCCAGAAAGCCAACTTTTCTGAAAAGGGCGATATCTCGCAATTCGTGTGTGCAATCGTACCTGGATCGGGCCCTCTATTCAAAGATCTTGATTCATTAAGAAACCCCAAATTTGAAATCGATCGGTTGAGTATTTTCGGAGATACAGGCATCTGAACTGGGTTCACATGCAATGGTAACTGAGGTTCGGTTTACATGAAAACTATAAGAGCGACCATTTCCTAGTAGTGACTCAGTTCAGAGTTCGTATTCATGCTATCTACTTCCAAAAAAAAATTGAGGAATATAAATAAATATTACGCGTGTGAACGCGAGACAACCAACTTGTCTCAAAAGGGTGATAACTCCCAAATCACTTCAGCAATCATCACAGGGTCGGTTGCTCTAATCTAACATTTTGATGTATTTGGATGCCCCAAATTCGAAGCCATTCGGTTGAGTATTTTCGAAGAAACAGGCCTGCACACACACACACACACACACACACACACACACATCCGCACACACACATCCGCACACACATACACGCAGACGGCACTCAGTATGGCGGGAAAGTGCGTTTGCTGCACCATACACGTCAGCATCGATGACGCACGTTTTCCTACGTCATTGTCAGAGTTACACCATCGACGTATAGATCTAGATCTATACGTCTGTGAGTTACACTTACAAATTCGTCTCTGCGGGAGATCAGCAGTGACGTGCGTTTGTAACACAGAGGCTTGCCTATGAACGTTGAAAATTTAGCCCGTCCTATGATGTTGTTTCTATTACTATCCGACCGAAACAACATAAAAAAAAGATTGTGCAAGCGCGGCCAGCATTGGACACTTAATTCTGGAAGACGAGGGAGAAGAGGAGAAAACAGAGGAGAGTGAAGAGATGGGGACTGTGACGAACTCATTGTGACGTAAAACATCAGACAATGCGTCATTTAAAAAAATTACGTCACAAGAGTTCGTCACTATTTTGGGGGCGTTGAAAAAAAGTCCTTTTTTCTTGGGTCTGAAACTTCGCCATCTTATCGGACCACCAGCCAGAGGACCTATGCCAGGAATGATGAGAGGGATGCCACCAGGAATGCGTGGTCCACCTCCGATGTAGACGACTCATTCCATTTCCTCATGGAGAGGAGATTTTCAGACTCAAAACCTTTGAGCGAAGACTTTCTCATGGGACATTGGCATCAAGCTGGACGCGGTAGTCTTTCCGTTTTGGAGATTCAGTTTCTCCAGCGTTGCTGTTTACACTGTCTGCCATTGGTGTGGATTTAGTTTTCAGAACTGTAACCCTGGCTTACTGGTGGAATGGGAACGGCAAGTGATGTCTGAAGTTGAAAGGAAAATGTGGCTACTTACTTTAGCTTACTTAGGCCCCTGGCTCCACATGGAGCATAGGCCATCGACAACCCTTCGCCATCGCACTCTGTTCTGGGCTATTCTTGCCACTCCAGTCCAGTTGGTCCCCTGCTTATATAACTCTGCCTCAGTGTCCCGCCTCCAGCTGTTGCGAGGCCGGCCTCTCTTCCTTTTCCCCTGTGGGTTCCATGTCAGGGCTTGGCGTGTGGTGCTGGATGCTGGCTTCCTGAGGGTGTGTCCAATCCAGCCCCACTTCCTCCGCAGGATCTGCTTGGCCGCTGGTTCCTGCCCTGCTCGCTCCCACAGCTCTTCGTTCCGGATCTTCTCTGGCCATCGGATGTTGAAGATGCGCCTCAGACATGTGTTGAGAAATGTCTGGATCTTCTGCTGCATCGTCTTCGTTGTCCTCCATGATTCGCATCCGTAGAGCAGAACTGACTTCACGTTGGAGTTGAAGATGCGAAGTTTGGTTCTTATGCTGACAACTTTGGATGCCCAGATGTTCTTCAGCATGACCATTGCTGCTCTTGCCTTGCCGATTCTGGCTGTGACGTCTCGGTCTGTGCCTCCCTGTCCATCAACCACACTCCCCAGGTAGACAAAGGACTCTACCTCCCTGATGGACTCTCCACCGACTGTGACTGGTGTGTTGGCAGTGGTGTTGATCTTCATCAGCTCGGTTTTCCTCCTGTTGATCTTGAGCCCTGTTCCGGCTGATGTGGCTTCCAGGCATGTAGTCTTGTCCTGCATCTGGCTGTGGCTGTGAGACAGGAGCGCCAGGTCGTCCGCAAAGTCGAGGTCATCCAGCTGCGTCCAGAGTGTCCACTGTATCCCGTTTTTCCTGCCTGTTGTGGTGGTCTTCATGATCCAGTCGATGACCAGGAGGAAGAGGAACGGGGACAACAGGCATCCCTGGCGGACTCCGGTCTTCACCTCGAAGCTTTCTGACAACTGGCCGGCATGGGCAATCCTGCAGCTCATGTCTTTGTAGGTGCACTGGATCAGGGAGATGATCTTCCCGGGAACTCCATAGTGCCTTAGCAGCTTCCACAGCGCCTCTCTGTCTACACTGTCGAAGGCCTTCTCATAGTCTATGAAGTTGATGTAGAGGGGGGAGTTCCACTCCAGTGACTGCTCAACGATGATGCGTAGGCTGGCGATCTGGTCAGCACAGGACCTGTTCCTGCGAAAGCCCGCCTGCTGATCTCGGAGCATAGGGTCGACTGCCTCCCTCATCCTCTCCAGTAGAATTCTGTTGAGAACCTTGCCTGGCACTGACAGGAGCATGATCCCTCGGTAGTTGCTGCAGTCCCTGAGGTCCCCTTTCTTTGGCAGCTTGATGACGATCCCTTCTTTCCACTGGGCTGGCACCTCTTCCTTCTCCCAGATCTTGCTGAATAGGCTGTGCAGCATGTTGACGGCTGTCTCTGTGTCTGCTTTGATGGCTTCTGCTGGTATCTCGTCCGGCCCTGCAGCTTTCCCATTTCTCAGTGTCATGATGGCTTGCCTGATCTCCGCCTTAGAGGGCTTGTCGCAGTTGATGGGTAGTTCTGTCTCAGCTGGCGGGATGTCTGGTGGTGTTTCAGGGATGGGGCGATTTAACAGCTCCCTGAAGTGTTCTGCCCATCGCTTCAGCTGTTCCTCAGTTGTTGTCAGTGGGTGCCCGTTCTTGTCCTTCACTGGTTTGTCTGTCTGCTGAAATTTGCCCGCGAGCTTCTTGGTCACCTGGTACAGGTCTTTTAGGTTCCCTTGTCCAGCTGCTTCCTCTGCTTGATTGGCCAGGTCGTCGATGTAGTCCCTCTTGTCCTTTCTGGTGCTCCTCTTCACTTCTCTGTCAGCTGCTGTGTATTCTTCCTGTGCCTTTGCCTTAGCTCTTCTTGTTCGGCTCGTGTTCAGTGCAATTTTCTTCTTTTTCCTAACTTCCAGCTTCTGGATGGTATCAGCAGAGATCCATTCCTTGTGTTGGGTCTTTCTTTTGCCAAGGACCTCTTCGCATGTGTCGTGCCAGAGTTTCTTGCTGTGTTCCCACTGTGTCTCGATATCCATTCCACTGTCTTCTATCAGGTCTTGCAGTGGCTGGAACCTGTTGGAAAGGCTGATCCGGAATGCTGCTTGTGTCTCTGCGTTCCTGAGTAGGCCAACGTTGTACCTGGTCCGTGTGTTGTTGGCGTTGGTGTGTCTCTTAAGCCGAAGTCTCAGTGTTGTTGCAAGAAGGTGGTGGTCTGATGATACATCGGCACCCCTCATCACGCGCACATCTCGCCACGATCTCCTGAACTTCCGGCTGATGCAGATGTGATCAATCTGGTTCTCCGTGACATGGTCCGGCGATCTCCATGTGGCCTTGTGGATGCGCTTGTGTGGGAAGATGCTTCCTCCTATCACTAGCTGGTTCAGGGCACAAAAGTCTGCAAAGCGCTCGCCATTTTCGTTCATCTGTCCCAGTCCGTGTGTTCCCATGGTGTTCTCATAGCCTGTGTTGTCTGATCCAATCTTGGCGTTGAAGTCTCCCATAAGTATGGTCATGTCCTTGGCTCCTCCTCTATCTATCACTGTCTGCAGTTGTTGGTAGAAGTCATCTTTTTTCTCCTCTTCCGCATCATTGGTGGGAGCGTAGCACTGGATGATGTTTAGCTTGATGTCTTTCTTCTTGGTGATGAATTTGGCTGTGATGATGCGGGAGTTGGCAGGTTCCCAGCCGATGAGTGCCCGCTGTGCCTCCGGTGCCAGCATCAGGGCCACGCCCTCAGTGTGGGGGGCTCCATCCTCTGTGTGTCCCGAGTACAGCAATTGCTCTCCCGATGAAAATCTCAGCTGTCCTGTCTGTAGCCACCTTGTCTCACTCAGTCCCAGTACTCCTATCTTGTAGTTCTTCATCTCTCTTGCTACTTGTATGGTCCTTCCTACTTCATACATAGTCCTGATGTTCCATGTGGCTACTCTCGTCGTTGTCCTGGGTGTTACAAGGGGGGTCGGCCTTGCAGCTTCCTTTCGGCTTTCACTGCAATGCGTCATAGGTCTCCGGGATGGAGACCCTTCCTTGCCCAGGTGAATGTTTTGGTTTGTTGCTGTCGATGCTTCTGTAACGTTATGTTTTTTACAGGTAGGGCTGTTAACCCTACGCAAACCCGTTTAGCCTCTTGGAGAGGTGGTCCACATTCGTCTGACCTCTACCCTTTGACCTGTCCAGCTTGGGTGACCCTGCCAGGAGCACGTGCTCCCGCTGGCGTAGTTCTCTGGGTCATTGAGGTACACAAGCCACTACCCCACGACAAGGGTTGGACCATGTAGGGAAAATGTGGCTACATGACAGTTCATCTTTTCTTCAGGAGATGTGGTGCTTTAGAACATTTAAAATTCAACCCATCACTACACTATTCTGACTTTCTGATCCGACTACTTGGAGAGATATAGTGGTGGTGTGATGTGAGACATCTCCATTGACATGCTATTCATCATGTTCGACATCGGTTATTTTATCACATTTCATGTTGTCTGTCAATTGTGTTTTGAGTTTAAGAATCATATTTCAAGTCATCTGTCGATTGTGTTTTTGAGTTTGTAGTGTGCGAGCGACGCATCCGTTACATCCGTTACAGGGACCAACAACCAAACTACCCTGGAGGAAATCAGAAAGCAACTCTCCAAACTGCCTACAAAAACTGACCTTCAACCTCTTACAAACGCACTGATGGAGAAGATTGAGAAAATAGAGGGTAGACTGTTTGTACTTGAAACTGATAAAGACATTCTGAAAACAGAAGTGGAGAGAGTGAAAAAAGAAAATGTGGAATTGAAGCAAACAGTGCAGCAGCTGAACCGAAATGTCGAACAAAATCCGACAATGAACAATACTCCAGGCGCTGGAATCTCCGCGTCTTTGGGGTAAAAGAGTCGCAGGGAGAGGACTGCGTGAAGAAAGTTCTGGAGGTCTTCAACGACAAAGTGCAGGTACCAACGGGTGCAGATGACGTACAGGTTGCACACCGAGTAGGGGCCACTCAACGGGACCGAAACACGGAAGGGGCGGCAGGAGGGGGGGACCGATGGAAGAGCTTCATAGAGACCAGGGAGGCCACGAGCAATCATCGTTCAGTTTGCTGAAAGGAAAGTCAGGGACAGAATTATTAAAAACAGACGTGCCCTGAAAAATAGTGGCATAACAATTACAGAGGATCTGACATGGAAAACCTTCAAACTTCTAGAAGCAGCACAAAAACATTCAGACACCACCGCTGCTTGGCCTTCAAACGGTAACATCATAGCTCAATTGAAAAACGGCAAAAAGATCAGACTGTATATTGACTCAAACCTTCTTAAGCTTTTTGCCAGAAACATGTTAATATGAATTCAGGTAAATGTCAGGTTTTTTTTGTTGTTGTTGTTGTTGTTGTTTGTTTGGGTTGGGTTTTTTTTTGTTTTTGTTTTTTTTTGCGACCCTCCCCCCCCCCCCCCCCCCCCCCCGCCCACGGCACTGACCAACCCGCTTCAGTCAGTGTTGTGGTCACACAGTACTGGTTTTTATTATATTGTCGGCATTGTGGCGACTGTGTTCGCTGTCTACATATAACTTTACCACTGTTATTCTACGCGATGCACTGATGGTATCGATGCCATAAAGATTTGTATTATCCATGATGTGATAGTTTGTAGTACCTCTGAGCTAGCAAGACAACACATGGAACTGTACGAACGATAACTCTCGCCACTGTTCGCTTAGACTCCAGAGTGCAGTCCCTTTTCGGCGGGGCGTGAAAATGTGACTGCTTACAGCCAGCGCCATTTTCAAAAGTGGCGAATTTTCTTTTTGAAAAGCGAAGACTTGTGTGTCATATGATTTGAAACGAAGTCTTAAATATCCGACCACTTTTCGTTTGGGCACAATCTTTGCCAGCGGACAATTATTGTTGCGATTTGATGGCACTGTTTACGTGATACACTGATCCAACAGGATATGAGTAAACGGCAAGGGGGTTGCACTCTGACAGGCAAAGGTGTTGCACTCTACAGGCAAGTATTATTGCACGGTGCAGACGATCACGTACCTGCCTTGTGGTGGAATAAGAGACGATTACAAAAGCATACACACCCGTGCTCTCGGACTGAATGTAATAATAGATCTGTCCATTCAGACAGAGACATGTTATGTATGTCTCTGATTCAGAAACACGCCTACTTTCACTCTTAAGACAGCCTGTCATCACTTGCGCCATTGAGGATCCCTCTGGGTTCAAAGCTGGTCATGGATGACATATTGAATATTAAAAGAAGAAGAGGATTTCCCAATAGATCTGAGCAGAAGTTTTAGTTTTACAGAAGGGTGATATTCTGCACTGACTTGCGGAAAATGGAGATTAGACTAGCGTGGTTCTGCTGCTCTTGGCTGGGTACGTACGTGAATACTCCACATTCTGCAGAGTGCAGTCTGACTGAAATCATGTCGGCCTCAGCTGCATCGTCTGCTAGTGTGTGAGCTTGCAATGTGCAGTGTTTTGAGACACAAAATTCCCACTCAAACAACAACAACAACAACAAACAAAACAACCGACAACAACAAACAGCCAACGGATTTAAAAATATATTTATGATAATTATGTACTACGTACTTGCTGGCACTTCGAGCCAAAACTCGGCACTGCCATTCCCGACGTCATTGGTAACACTGAGCTGCCAAAGTCCTTCGTCCTGTCTCCTCACATTGTCCAGCGGGACAGTCAGCACCAGGTCAGGTGGGGTGCCAGTAATGTTGATAGAACTTTGACAGAAAGTATAAAAAGACAAATAAAAAGCAAAAAGAAAGTTTGCACATCTCATATTCCTGTCTGTAAAAGGAAAAGAAAATAGACCTTTGACAAATATTCCTTGTTTGACCAACCACTGAAACAAAACTAGTCCTCGTATACTGCAAGCACGATGAAAATCATGTTTGGGAGACAAGAGAAACAAAGCTTACCCAACACAGTCTATTTTCTTCTTGGTTTCTGCGGAATGTGTCAGACTGCACCCTATCATCCTGTCTGTATGTGTGCTGATGTCAAAAGTGATGACTGCTTTATCATTATCAACGCTGACAGTCTGGTTCTGTCCAGTGACGAATTGAGGTGGACCTGAAATGATAAGTAAGAGAGAGAGAGAGAGAGGGTAAGTGATTACTGCATTCTCTTATATGAAAACCCCAAGACAACAGTAGCTAAAGTCTAAAAAAAAAAGAAGAAAAAAAAAAAAGATAAATTCTCTTTATTATTTGAAAGGCAAGCGATACACGTCGAAAGTTTATTCTTACATCTGACCAGGAGTGTGGCAGTTTTGTTCACTGAAGCCCCCGGCGCCTCACAACGTAACTCTCCAGCATCGTCACAACTGACATCATACAACGTGTACGTCATCCTCGTCCCGTGGTTGTCCTTGTGTGTGGGCAGCATGACGCCATGTCTGTCAAAGATGGTCGGCAGGAGAGGCGGGTTGCCTTCTTCATAGTCACAATAGACAGTGATAGTGTCGCCTTGACTGGCTGTTGCTTGTAGTTCAGATCCAAGGCTGAACTGTGTGAGTCGCACAGGATCTGAATATGAACATGATAATAGTAACTCCTGTTATGTTTCTTGATAATGGCAATGGTGAGACTAGTGATGACAGAAAAGCATGGTTGTTGGGAAGGGGTTAGTTTAATTTTACTTGAATGGTGCGTTTAAACTTGCGACAAAAAAACTCTGACTGATTGGAAGTGGATAGTGTGGGTGGGTGTTTGGGGGAGTTTAACGTCCTTTTCTACCACACACGGGTGATATCAAAGACGGACTGATTCGAAGTAAAGCAGTCACTGATCAAATCATATAATGCCATGCAATAATGCTTTTTTTAAGCGGAGGAGGGGGGGGGGGTCTTTGTTCTTTTGGGGTGTGGTAGAAAGATTCATCTATTGCAAAGTAAATGATACCATGGCAAACTAATACAAAATCTGAAGTGATCTGACTTTCGTTGTACTTACAAGTAACATTGACTGTAACTGTCACATCGCCGATAATAGCGTCTCTGTCTGTCCATGTCCATTTACCGCTGTCTGTTCTGCTCATTGTCTTCTCCAGCTGGTACGCTCCGTCCTCGGTACAAGTACAACTTTTGTAGGGAAAGCATTCTTTTCCTCGAACTCGAATTACACAGATACGTGACAGTTCATCTTCTCCTTTAATCTCTATGGTGAAGTCTGCACCAAGGTGTTTACACTCGGCAATTGTAAAAGGAACCCGGATCGTGTCGTTTTCTTCAGCAGTAACGGTAAGTGAAGAGTCGAGTGTTGGGAACTCAAAGCGCGCACCTGGACACGGAAGGAGAGCAATCAGTCAGTCTGAACACATCCATCATTTCCATCATCTGTCCACTATGTTGTAAGTCAGCAGGTTTTCAACTGGCGATAAACATGCAGACTGAGTAGATCTGTCGCCGATTTTGTTTTTTAACTTGAAGATGAATATGAATAATTATTATGCATTGTCAGTTAGTCTAATGTTCATAGGCTCATTTTGTATTAAAACAAATGACTGTTCTATTGAGACAGACGCTTGCTCCAACTGTAGCCGATAATTAAGTTGTTTCTCTATAGAGAAACAACTTTATGAGACGGGGCAGATTTTGCTGCGCGCAGCAGCAAGTTTCAGTGATACAAAACAAGACTGTGACGTTTCTCCACACAATAATACTTTCACGCACATAGTGACGTAACGAAACCTGCGTCATAGACACTTGACGTGCACACTATGCTGCTGCGTTCTTTTTGGCGGGAGTTGTGAGACGTGTGTCTGTGTGTGTGTGTGTGTGGACGGATGTAATGATGGCTATCTCCTAAACCACCTAGATGGAGGCCTTTTTACTTTGAGATAAAATGGGAAATCACCTTCTCCAGACCTACCTTTCACGATTTTTAGCCTGCCGCATTTTCAGAAGAGTTATCGCCGATTTTAAAAAATCGGTCGTGTTACGAATTTTTTCGAAAAAGTTGTTCAAATTCCTTCATTTTCTGGACTTTGGAAGTTCACCCAATCACACTGCCTGTATTCGTGCTACAGCTCTGTAGCTCTGACTGGTTTTGTGTAAAAAAAAAAATATTTTCGAGGTAGGGGTGGTTTGCACATAAGATCAAATATCTATGAAAAGACTACTGCAAATTACTTATCATCCCGGCGTTTTTGTCTAGTGTGACAACTGCACATATGACAGGAACTACTGCACTATTATTGCTTTAGCATTTAGAATAACTGAACTTTTAGTTAAACATAACTTTTTCAAGTTTCTGCGAAAAGCACCGGTCAAAAGAGTTCCAAATTTTCGATTTCATAAGTACAATACAAGGTATTCTAGTCCATGTTTCACCAGCCCTCTAGGTCTTCCAGATTTTATGTAAAAATTAATTCAGCCAGGGAAGTCACAAAAGCAACAGGGAAATTACAAGACATGCACAAGCATCATCTGTCATACCACCAGTGTGAAGCTGACGTCAAACGCTTAGTTCCCAGACAAAATAAGCAAGTATCGTCACTGCCTCCGACATTTCACCAGCCCTCTAGATCTTCCAGATTTCATGTGAAAAATAATTCAATCGGGGAAGCCACAAAGTCAACAGGGAAATCACAAGACATAAACAAGCTTCCTCAGACGATCGCAGTGCTAGAGGCTGACATCAAAATGTTTAGTTCGCGGAACTGACGTCATCTCTCCGTCTGTGTATGACGACCTGCCTGAGGCTGACGTCAAATGTTTAGTTCACGGAACTGACGTCTCTCTCTCTCTCTCTCTCTCTCTCTCTCTCTCTCTCTCTCTCTCTCTCTCTCTGGGGAGCCAGGGTAGCCGAATGGTTGAGCGTTGGACTTTCAATGCTCGGGTCGAGAGTTCGAATCCCGGCTTGGGCCAAATATTTGTGCTGGCCTTTCTCTCGTTGCCCCGTCTTTGATATCACCCTTACGTGGTGGAAAAGGACGTTAAAC
>JACVVK020000214.1:312500-442500 GCA_018292915.2 Batillaria attramentaria | reverse complement strand
TGTTTATGCAAATCGATTTCCTACCTGGCCCGACGTGTGGTGTGTGTGTGTGTGTGTGTGTGTGTGTGTGTGTGTGTGTGTGTGTGTGTGTGTGTGTGTGTTGTTCTTCTTCTTCTTCATCTTCTGGTTGCTGTTGTCATTTCTCGTGTTTTCTTTTCAGTCTTTGGCAGAAAGTCTGATTATGAGCAATGGACAACCGTCTCGCATCCAATCGTAAGTACATCCTAGTTTTCATACCTACAGTACAACATTGCTCTACAAGAAGTATAATTATATACGACATTTGGCTCAAATATCCAGGAAAAAGGAACAGTGAGCCTGATCACAAACTTTTACAAAAGACACTCCTGTCCTGAAGAATATACTCGTAAATACTTGGTAACGTTCGTGGCCGTGCTAGTCATGACCAAATTAGTGCATTCGTGTCACTTATTTGACGAAGTCAGACACACACGATTTGGTTATATAACAACTTTATACGTATGATTCATTTTTGTCTCAGGAAAGGCAAGGCAGAGTGGAACACCTGGAGCCACCGAGATCTCCCCTGCTTCTGTGGTCATCATCGTTATCGTGGTAGTCATTGTGGTTGCCATCATTGTAGCTGTCTTCGTCTGTTGGAGAAAAGGATGGTGTAGGTATGTAAACTGCTTGGTGATTGGTTGTGTTTTATGTGATTTTGTTTGATGTTTTGAACTAATAGGCTTATATCAGTCTTACAGCGGGTTTAACTTTCAGATGGCAGAGTGGTCGTCATATCCATAATTTCATGCGTATCATCAGCGCCATAATGTTTACTTGCCGTGCTCTTTTGAAGTGCAGTGTTCTGACGCATGTCACTAACTTTGTATAAGCCTGAATTAAAATGTTTGAACCAATAACTTTTAGAAACATCTTGTTTGTTTTGCATGGATTATTGTGTATAACTTACGGACAAACTGTTCTCCATTATGCTAGCACTAAAATGTACTCTTAAATACAGCTTGTTAATTCCACGTTTATTCAAGTGTACCAATGACGAGCATTCCAACTGCCCGGCAACTCTTTCATAAGTGTTGTGTCTGATTCTTACACTCGGTAAAGCCACACAACAGGTACGCTGTAGAAGGACTCGTTAAAATTGTGTCGTTCGATTTATGAACGACTTGAAAGATCTTGAAATGAAGTTTTGAACCATTTTATTATTATTCACTTTTTCAGAAAAAGGAGCAAGCATCGGGACACGGACATAAGCGACGAAACTGGAATACCCATGATGTATCGTACTTGACAGTTCTACAACCAGTATCAACCTCCTGCATGACTGGCAGAATTTCAACTCTCAGTGGATGTTACTTCCTTGTTATATACAAAAAGCGAGCGCTTTGGACTTTCAATATTTGGGTTGTGAGTTTGAATCTGGGGTGTTGCCAACTATCTGTGCTGATGTTTTCCTCAGGCGTTGCCCCGTCCTTGAGGTCAATGGCTGTTTGGACAAGAAGTAAAACCCTCAAACAACCAACAAGCCAACTACAAACAACCGGCCAGGAACAGTTTCTTAGAATAAGAAATGACATGTTGAAATGACAGACTTTGTTTTCATCACAGACCATATTATTGTGTGTTTTATTGTTGTTGTTTATTTTGGTTTGTTTGGTGTTGGGGCTGTTGCTGTTTAGTTTGTTTGGTTCAGTTGTTGTTGTTGTTGTTGTGCTCTCTCTCTCTCTCTCTCTCTCTCTCTCGGGGAGCCGGGATAGCCGAATGGTAGATCGTTGGACTTTCAATGCTCGTGTCGTGAGTTCGAATCCCGGCTGTGGCCAAATATTTGTACTGGCCTTTTTGTCGTTGCCCCATCTTTGATATCACCCGTATGTGATGGAAAAGGACGTTAAACTCCCGAATACCCACCCACCCCTCTCTCTCTCTCTTTCTCTCTCTCTCTCTCTCACACACACACACACACACACACACACACACACACACACACACACACACACACACACACACACACACACACACACACACTGATATCAAAGAGGGACTACAAGCACATTATCATAGAACCAGAGACATAGCAAGGAGATTGAAGTCTGAGCGAAATTATGTAGGCCTAAACACAAGTTGACTAAACATTTGACGTCAGCCTCAGGCAGGTCGTCATACAGAGAGAGAGAGAGAGAGAGAGAGATGACGCCAATTCCGTGAAGTAAACTTTTGACGTCAGGGAATTGGTTTTGGTTTCTGTTATCCGAGTTTTTTGCTTAAGCGTGTTTTGCTTAGGCGAGTGCGGCTGTAGTAGAGAGCGACCAATTCCAATTTTGTGTGTGTGTGTGTGTGTGTGTGTGTGTGTGTGTGTGTGTGTGTGTGTGCAGAGTCCGCATTAATACAACATGCACCAACAGCCAAAATATTGGTTGATTTAAGCAAATTATACGGCTCAAATGTCAGATGAACAACTTTTTCCTGAAATGACACCCAAAGTATTGTTGCAATTGCAAATCGCTCGAATGCTCTCTCTCGCGATCTTGACTAATTAGACCTGCCAACTTTCGAACCACTCAGTTGAGTAGTTTACAGATACAAGCCCGGACATACTTACGCACTCACACACATACATGCAGACATAGCTCACATCCAGCCGAGTATGCGTCCTGGTGCGTACGCGTCATGATGACGTACGCTTTCCTACACAACTGATAGACTGATGTCCATCACGGTCTATGCGGGGAATACGCCAGTGACGTTAATTTAAACCATAAAAGTTCTCTTTGAACCACTCGATGTTTCAATATTTGTCGTACCTACCGGGCCTGCGAATTGAAAAAAAATTGAAACATCTCGTTGTTTCTTTTGTGGTAAACCGCGAGAACTGACCATGTAAGCTCTTTACCCATAATAATCACACGTGAAGTTCACGATGTACCTAAAAGTGCACATGCACTACTGCTAGCAATGTTCCAGCAGTGTGTTCTGGCTAAACATTCACGATACGAGATGACGCGAAAAGCGACTACAGAAAAGTTTACGCCACCACATGACGCGTTTCGACCTCCTACGGGAATGGGAACAAGGGAGCTTTGCCAGGTGCTTGACGTGAAACTGTTGATCTTTTGCTGAGTTATCCACGATCGGTCGTGTTTGTAACAATCGTTGTCCTAGTCTTGTTCCTTGCTCAATCGGAGGCTTCGAAACGGACCTACTGACTTTTCCAAGCCGATAGACAAAGCAAAATAAAGCACCTCAGTCAGAGATGCCGCATGAAAGATTTGGTTCGTCGATGTCAGCTTTCAAATCAAAGAAATGCAGGTACGGACGTGGTATACATAATCGGTGATCCGATTACGGAAAATACACCACACTCGTTTGTTGATTTCGCTCAAACTCGCAACAAACTCGCATGGTGTATTTCCCGTAATGGGGAGGAGGGGTGGGGAGGGGGAATCTATTTGTAAAACTATTTCCATTCCAATGGAAACAACATAAAAATTGCCGTACTTGCAGATCAGCCTGTAAACGTGGCAGGAACTAGTGCTGTTGTACAATCAAGTTTACCTACCAGCTCTTTGTCTGCCGCGTTGTCGGCGCACCATGAACTGTGAACCAGAGACATCTCTGTCGAAATAACAGGTCACTGTGGCAGTGTCTCCAGCTTCTACGGTCGGCGCAAAACAGGATGAGCTGGAACCTGCTGATGGGCAGTAATTATCACCAAAAAGCAAAAAATTCAACGACATTAGACGTAAATTCTTCAAGATCGGTTATCTTAGGCAGTGTCTATGGACACATTGCATGAAAATATAATTATAAAACAAAACATGATAAAGCAAAATGTATGTGCAATGGTAGTAATGTTCGGCCTAGCTGCTACAACTTGATCGCCGGTTATGACTGACCCAACCTGACGGGTGGAAAATATACATACGTAGATCCTGCTTACACACATTGTCCCTTATACTATGACAACTTATACATTTTCTTTTGTTTTAAAGGAGTGTGTTTCTTTGGTTTAAAGCTCTTGTTTCCCTATTTTTTCACAAACCGATGGTAGCCACTTCTCAGTTCAGTTTTGTCAGTGACTGCTGTGATCTCAAATGACTGGTTTACGTCAGTCCACGCCGGGGAACTTTAATTATCAACAACCTAAGAAATACCACATGTATAATGTTTTATTCAGATTTGATGTCAGTGTTTGCAGAACGCAGGAAGTCAGGGTGTATGTGGAATTTTAGACGAATGACTCGCTGTTACCGCATCTACTGTATTAAGCCTTGGCAGGTTTCTTCGAATTAAGGAAATGGAAGCGTCGCACGCACACGCACACACACACACACACACACACACACACACACACACACACACGCGCGCGCGCGCGCGCGCGTGAGCCCGGGAAAAAGTTGTCAAAAGAAAAACAAAATCTTTATTGAAGGAAGACGATATGTACACAAGATACCGTACTTCGCTCAGAACTACGGTCTATAGCAGAGCGGAAAACGCAATCGGTGGAGTGATACGTGATCCGTCAAGTGACTAACAAAGGATGGAGGGTTCCGAAGAAATTAGAAGTACCTAGTGTTTATAAATCTGAGTATAAGAAATGTGGTCAGGCTGGACAAAATATGTGAGAAAAGGATTTTTGGAGAGTCGAGCGGTCGGGAACCAGTCACAAATTGCCTCCCTTACTGGAGCTCTTGATGGAAAGAACGTATCGCTGGTCGCAGATTTTGTAAATAAATCCACCCAAACTGAGTATTTTTCAGATTTGTAGCAACTTCACGCGTTTTTTGGAATAAAAAGTTTTGTAGTAAATACTCAGAAGTAAATATATTGAACAATTAATGGTCAAAGACGATCGGATTTACATGTTGACATTAGAAACAAGATGGCGGCTATACGGTGGGCTCCGCAATCCATGGGGGTTTCAACTTTGTAAAAACGTGGTGAATCCACGCGAATTCCAAACCAGTTTTACTCCAATAGGTCTAACGGTAATAAAACCACTTGGCATTATTATTTTTTCCCCTGAAAAAAGCGTATATCTCAGGTTTGACTTACTGCTGTGGGGCACGACGCGTCCATGTATGATACTCATACTGAAAGAACGCCACAAACTGAGCTGACTGTCCTGAATCAATTTTACTCTCAATTAGCGTGCACTCCATCGTTAGGTTTCTTGAGTTCCTTCCTCACGGGAAGGTAGGAAAGGGGAGGACAGCGCACACGGCAGATACTATATTCCCAACCAGATGTTGGAAATAAAATGACTTTTTTTTTCTATTTCATCGAGTGGTCAAGTTACGGTGTTGCAACCCAACCAGTCAGTTTTATTTCCTGAAAAGTACACCAGTCGTTGTCAGTCACCTAGATCACTAAAAGTATGCTCTGACTTGACGATTTTTTTTTTTTTTTGCACTGAATATCATCTCACTGCTTGATTGATTGACCGAGTGTGTGTGTGTGTGTGTGGGGGGGGGGGGGGAGCATGTGGGCATTTGTACACCACCACCACCACGTTTTCTGCAAAGTATATTTATTTGTTTCCTTTCTACCATCCCTCCCAGATCCTGAACATAAACACTTGATATAAAGTTGGTATGAAGTTGAGGCAGGCATCATGGACAATGAAACATTGATTTTGGACTTTATTTTAAAATGTAAAAGTCCCAAACCTGACGGGACCTCTCATGACCACTAGGCCAAATCTCCTTGTCAGCCTTCTGTTCTGTTGTAGCAGCAGTCTGGTCCAGTAAAGACAATGAACATCATGGGCTTCTTTGCCATCACATAAATGACTCTAGGGGGCGAAATAGGTGAGGGTCAATCTTCCACAGGTTTTTAAGGGAAATTAACCACCGCCTATAGAAATACTGCAGTCACCTTTTTTTACTATGTAATGAAAACATTAACAAGAAACCAGCAGTACAAATCTTATACAAGAGCAGTCAGTGAATTTTCATTTCTCACTGTCAAAATTTAGCATCCTGGATAGTGTTTTGACAAATTGATTATGAGGAACACGACTCACAAGGATCTAGCTGAGTCAATAAGAATTGCTCTAAATCCCCTGTCCTCACATTGACACAAGACTGAACATGGGAACAAGTGAAGACAGTAATAGATGTTTGGTGATTGTCTTTGAAACATGTTACATGAAGCACTGTTTATCAAAGATTTACCTATTTAAAACATTCCTGACAAAATAAAATAAAATAAAATAAAATAAAATAAAATAATGAGTGGATACTCTGTGTGTGTGTGTGTGTGTGTGTGTGTGTGTGTGTGTGTGTGTAGTGGTGGTGGTGGGGGGGGGGGGGAGGTGAGGGTCAGGGACTTTTCATTTCTCACTGTCAAAATGTAGGATACTGGATTGCGTTTTGACAATTTAATTATGAAGAACATAACCCGATAAGGTTCTGGGTGAGTCAATAGAAACTGCTCAACAACCCCTTACTTCACATTGACATATGTCTGTACATGGAAGCAAGTAGAGACTTTACAACATTTTACATGAGGCATTTATTCCCTGAACGACTAACAGATCCAAACCCATTTAAAACGTTCATGACAAAACTGAAATTTAAAAATTAAATAAAATAACAAATGATAAAATAAAATAATAAAATTTAAAAATAATAATAAAATATAATAAATAAAATTTTTAAAAATCATTTTAAAAAAATAAAATAAAATAAATAGCACTGTTGTCTGGTTGGACAAACAGTATGGCGTTTGTGTCTGACTCTGCTGTACTCCATGTACATGTATTTGATTCCTTTAAAGTAAGTTCACTTTTCATTGCTATTTGTTTTCTAATACTGAGTCGCCTGAATAAAATCTCCCTTTTTTCAGACATGCTACATGTACTATCACAAATCATTATGATACTTTTTCTGCCTGTTCGCTCTACATAAATCATTATTATCATTTTAAAATCTTTTGATCAGCAGAAGCTGACTATCCTGGGCTCTAACAATATCTTAGAAGTAATTTCTTTGACATTGCATGTTCTCACAATGCGAATACAAGTGCTAATTATTTTAAGTCAGTAGGGCAGATCTAAGGCAGTGGATACGGAAATGGTACCTACATGTAGAACAGTGTGTGAAGAAAAATGCCACTGCACCGCAACACAGAACAACGACGCTCACTCACACTGAATAAAAGACCAGACAGAATCCACATAACAGCGCTTGCTCACGCACGCACACGCACATCTGACAATCCAGAAGCCACACATTCTTTCCCCTTCTCCCTTTTCTTTCTTTCTCTCTTGTCAACCACATAAGCACACATCAGTCAAACATGTTTAAAACTTCGGCAGCATACTACTCCACTCGCAAACATGCATACAGGCCACAATGTCTACACATCACGCGTCACATAGTTGAAGTTCAATCTGTCCGAAACAACCGTTTCTCTTCCCGGCTCTCTCTTAAAAAAAACACACACTGTTACGTTACTCGGTTGCTCCTCTCAAGTCACTCAGCCGTGGCCGGAACAAAAGACCTCTCCGGCGACCTACTTTCGCTTTCTCTCTCTGGCGCTCTTCCCTCTCGACACCAGTCTCTTCACGGGGTATCTCTCTAACTCTCCCCCACAGAACTGCATTCACTCCCACACTGGCAGCGTATCCCTCAGATACGCTGCCTTCTGAATCACTCTATCTCTCAGCCCCAGCGACCGCTACACCAGCCAAAGCGGAATATGAAAACTTGAACCTCGGGCCCCAACCTGTCTTCTCTGCCCTTCAAACTAGCTCGTCTGACACACACCAGATCCGAGCTCTGCCACTATCGCTCACCGTCTACTCCCCGTGACAAAAACTCCCGCACAACTCAGTACTAAACTGACTACACTTCACCTGACCACCTCAAAACATTCTCACGTGCAATACATACGCGCTCACGCTCCGTCAACCCCAAACTATCAAAACATCCCATAATATTTACACTCAGCTTCCTTACAGTTCCCCCTCCCCGGGAGAAAAAAAATTCTTGTCCCCAAAGAAGTTTTTTTTTTTTTTTTTTTTTTACAATAGAATATTTTACACATATAGACAGTCTAAGTATTAAAAACACAAAACATTTTCAACAATTCGTAATTATAAATGACCATATAAACACTGCCCGATCTCGGACATCATTCCAATTTTCATGAAAATGTCATGTATACTATCACATCAGTTCCATCCTTTTCTTAATACAAACATGTGCCTGTATCTTTTCTACCATTACGCTAGTTGCAGTCTAAATAATAAATAATAAATAATATGTACAAATCATTCCTGAAAATAGATCATGCAATCATACCTCCAGCAATGTTTCATAATAAAGAGCACTAAAATACGACAAAAATTTCAAAAGCATTACACAAAGTATTTCAAACCCACAGTTTAGTAAGTTTTTCACATACAAACTTAAGTATTCTAATATGCTAGTATTTCCATTTTTCCGTCAGTTTAACACAATTCCTTTTTACATACACATACTTTAACTATGCTCTCAAAGAACTCTCTCACACCGATCATTCCAAACCAATAAATAAATCTTAAGGAGAAAAAAAAAATCTCAAGGCCCACATATGTGTATTCAGTCAGTAAAATGAACTCGTGCATCAAGACCTAACACACTTATGATTCTCGTCTCCTTCAGACAACAGCTGCTCGTGAGATCGAGAACACTACCTATTCTTTCGACAGCACCATTTGATCGCAAGCAGAGCGAGAAAGTAAGTCCGCGAACACATTCTGTGTCCCAGGAATGGACTGAATCTCGAAATCGAATTCCTGCAGAATCAATGCCCAGCGCATGATCCGTGCATTCTGAAAGACACCCGATTTCAAGTACGACAATGGCCTGTGGTCAGTTTGCAACACGAACCTCTTCCCCCACAAGTATCTCTGTAGCTTTGTCAACACCCAAATAACTGCCAAACACTCGCGTTCTATTGTACTGTATCTCGTCTCTCTTTCCAGCAACTTCCTGCTGACAAAGCAAACAGGGTGAAAGTCACCTTCACGCTTCTGCATCAAAACTCCTCCCAATCCTGTAGAACTCGCATCGGTTCTGACCACAAACGGAGACAATAAATCTGGCAGAAGTAACACTGGTTTGGATGACAGAATCTGCTGGATGGATCTCAGTGCCTCTGCACATTGAGGAGTCCACTCCAGTGCTTTTTTAGAACGGCTTCCCAACAAGTCAGAAATAGGAGCAGTCAAAGCAGCAAAATTTGGGACATACCGACGGTAATACCCAATGAGACCCAACAACTGTCTCACCTGTCTTTTCGTAGTTGGAGTCAAAATGGCCAAGATCTTCTGCACCTTCGAATCCTGCGGTTGCAACGAACATCGGCCAATCACATGACCCAGGAATTCAAGCTCTTGAAATCCTGCAAAGATTTTTTTCGGCCTGGCCGTCAAACCTGCTTCTTTCAGTTTGAAAAGGACAATGCGAACGTCACGCAAATGTTGCTCCCACGAAGCACTAACAACTAAGACGTCGTCAAAGAAATTGACAGCTTCTTCCTGTAAGACCTCTCTCATCATTCGCGCAAACATGGCCGGGGCCGAGACTAGCCCAAAAGGCATACGCACCCACTGAAATAGCCCTACACACGTCTGGAATGCTGTCTTGGGACGATCCTCCGGTTTGACCAACAACTGCCAGTATCCTTTACTCAGATCTATTTTCGTAAAGAAATTCTTGCCTGACAGCCTAGCAAACAACTCCTCTTGATCAGGAATAGGCTCGGCATCGAACTGAATCACCTTGTTAAGAGCTCTAAAATCTTGACAGAACCTGACACTGCCATCTGGTTTTTTCACCAACACGACCGGCGAGCTATATGGAGAGGAAGACTTCTCAATAACCCCCATATCCAACATCATGTTAATTTCCTTCACAATGACATCTTTTGCAGAGAAAGGCAAAGGAAACTGTTTTCTTCTTATAGGCTCATCAGAGATCAAGGGAATTCCACACATCAACTGACCTTTGTAACAACCAGGGTCTGCAGTCAAAATGTCCTCAAAATCTTTGAACAGTTCCTTCATCTGATCCTTTTGGACACTGGACAAATTCTCATCCAAATGAACATCATCAGACGACTCTCTACTCTTGTCTTCCACAGGACACAAGGTTGGCAACTCCATCGAGTCAACCCCTTGACTTTGAGCCTCCGAAATCACAGCTATACAGGCAATTGAAGCCGGCCTTTCTCTTGTTTCCTCGCTACCTTTGTGGAGATGTTCCCGGACGTCAAATGAAAAATCTGGATGTACAATCTCAGCGAAAGGAACATTCTGACTCTCCTGAGGAACCGACTCACTCCCATTCACACCAAGTTCTAAAGCATGAGGAATGACCGCAACTGAGGAAGCCTCTCTGCGGAAATACCTTTTCAGCATGTTGGGGTGAAACACTTTTTTCGCTCTTCCCATGTCAACTCTGTAGTCAGAATTCACCAACTCTACCACTTTGTAAGGGCCCATCCACTGAAGCGACAGCTTGTTAGCAGCAGTGGGACAGAGTACGAGAATTTCATCTCCAACCTGAAACTGCCTCGACACTGAGCGTTTGTCATGATAGTGTTTCTGAATTTTCCGAGCCCTATCAACTTCATCGTGAGCCACCCTCAGCGTATCTGAAATGATGGTTTTCAGGTCAACAAGATGCTGGCACACTGTCTTAGCCTCATCTGCCTCATCCTGGCCTACCCACGAATGTGCAAGTAGGTCGATCGGTCCTCTTGCCTGTCTTCCGAACAGCAGTTCAAAAGGCGAAAACCCCGTACTTTCGTTGGGGCATTCCCTACAAGCAAACAACAATGCTGGAACGAACCGATGCCACTGTCTTGGCTGACTTTGCATAACTTTCTTCAGCATTGGTTTTAGGGTGCCATGGAATCTCTCAACCATGCCATTTGACTGGGGATGATAAGGGGACGTATAGACACCTTTGATAGACAAAAGTCTTTGAAACTCTTTCATATGATCTGAGGTAAACTGACTTCCTCTATCAGACAAAATCTCATCAGGAAATCCGAGTCTGGTAAAGATAGAAAACAAGGCCTCACTCACAGACACAGAATCAATCCTCTTCAATGGAACTGCGTCTGGATATCTAGTCGCCACATCTATCAGTGTCAGTAAATACCTGTGGCCTTCCTCTGTAGGTGGTGACAACGGACCAACAATGTCCACCGCGACTCTCTTGAAGGGTTCTTGAATCCGGGGCATCATTTCTAGTGGGACAGATGGGACCCGACCTGCATGTTGGGCCCTCTGGCAAATATCACAAGTTCTACAAAACTTTGAAACATCCGTGTACATACCCGGCCAAAAGAAACGGCGACGAATCCTGTCCAAAGTACGCCGAACACCGCAATGACCAGCTAGCAGGGATTCATGAGCAGTCTGCATCACAGAATCTCTCAAGGGTTCCGGAACCAAAATCTGAACAGTCGCATCATCTGGAGACTGATCATTCTTCACGAAGTGACGATACAACACCCCGTCAACAACCTGACAGAAATATGTACTGGCACCAGAGTGCTTCAAAGCCTTAGATTCAACAAGGTCAAAGAAAGGTTTCAACGTACCATCATCTTTTTGCATCTGAATCAACTGATCCTGGTTCACCTGCAGCTGCCAGTCCGTACCCTTCAAAGGAACGGGGTCCTGCTTTTCCCTCGCAGCCATCTGACGCGTGACGGCTGGAGCAGCAGCTCTCAAATCTCCCACCACGGCGACATCAGCAACAACTTCCTGTAACCTGGAGTCTAGAACTGTTTTTCCCTTAATCCTGCCAATGATCAAATCAACTACTGGGTCATCCAGGACACAACAATCCAACTCTCCTGTGAAATATTCTGACTCAACATAGACCTTGGCAATCTCAAACTCCTGAGTATGTCCAAAACATCTGACTATCTGTTTCTGACCAGTGTATTGACCCTCCTGCACTAAAGAACGTCTGATCCCAGCGGTAGTCGCACCACTGTCCTTCATGACCACTATGTGGAAACCATTAACACACCCATCTATCAACTCTAAGTCAGAAAGATCACAAGCATCAGTTGTGGCAACATTGCCAACTGTTTTGGCCAGAGTGTTTTCATCTTTGTTTTCTTGTCTATTTGGATTCTGAGTATCTCTATAAACTGGCTCTTTGGCTGTGCAGTCACGAGCACGATGATTAAATCCCAAGCATCGGAAACATTGCATGAGGTTAGACTGTTGTTCATTTGCCGTACAGTCTTTGGCTTTATGTCCCACAGCCTGACATCTATAGCACTGAATCTGCCCTTCCATCTTTTTTGGAGACCCTCTCTTTCCACCTCTTAAAGGCCCAAATCCCCGCATCGAATTCTCATTTCCAGGCCGACCTTTCCATGATCCATAGTTTTGAGACGTACGAGGAATCTCAGCGAAACCCCTTCCCCCTGCAAATCCTCCTCTTCTGTGAGGTGGAATATACCGGGTTTTCCTCTGTTCAACATTCTGTGTTACTGTTGCAGCGTTTCCCACCAACGTTTTGTCTGACGGTTTTGCTAAGTTTTTGCCAGGGTGAGCAAGACGAAAACTTTCTGCCTGTTCTAGAATCTCTTTAGAAGTCGTTAGCTTTCTCTCACGCAAAAAAACAGCAAGTTCTTTTGATACTGAGGCCAGAATTTGTTCAGACACGATCAGATCCGTCAGTGCATCAAATGTTCTTTCTATGCCCGTGAGCTGTACCCATCGTTCAAACAAATGCATTATCCTAATGCCGTACGCCTGGAAACTCTCATCGGGTTCGGGTTTACAAGACCTGAATCTGTCGTTGAACCCTTCAGCTGTGCATGAAAACTTAGTCAGCAGACATTTCTTCAGAATGTCGTATGAACATGGACCACTTGCACATAAGCTATGGTATAGACTAAGAGCCTGTCCCTCTAAAACATTGGACAGAAATATCGGCCACTTGTCCTCAGGCCAGTTCGATGCAGTAGCATGAGCTTCAAATCTAAACAAAAAAGCATCAATGCTATCCACTTTCTCCTTAAAGGTAGGCAGTTTGGGAAAGTTTGATGGTTTAGCAGCATTTCTGTTTCCGCTACCACTCTCAGTGGTTACAATCTGATCATGTTTACTCACTTCAAGTTTTTCTCTTTCTAGTGCTATCCTAGCTAGTTCTAGGTCTGCCTCTCTTTGCAGTTTTCTGTCTTCTGACTCTCTTTGCAGTCTTCTGTCTTCTAGCTCGAGTCTATCTTTTTCTCGAGTTCTGGCTCTGTCATCTCTTTGCTGACAATCATTCACATAAGCAGCAAGCTTTTCACCTTCCAGACCTAACTTTTGGCCCTGAGCCAAGTATCGCTCAAAATCATCATCCATGTTGTTCACTAACTTGGGTAAACAGTGAACACAAAATAACAAAATATACAAAAAGTTTCACTGACTAACCATCTGATACAACATCCTAAAAAATCAGGTTACTCAGTTACTACCAAAAAACATCAGGTCCTAAATACTGAAAAGAACACAAAAGGGGAGAAAAAAAAACAGCAAAATGCAGCAGCCGATTCAAAACAGTCTGGAAAAAAATTCAACACATCAATTCTTGTTTGCTGCACTATGACACACAACTTACGCAGTCAAACTGAAACACACAAAACAGGGTTAAAGTCGGGGTCACCACTGTGAAGAAAAATGCCACTGCACCGCAACACAGAACAACGACGCTCACTCACACTGAATAAAAGACCAGACAGAATCCACATAACAGCGCTTGCTCACGCACGCACACGCACATCTGACAATCCAGAAGCCACACATTCTTTCCCCTTCTCCCTTTTCTTTCTTTCTCTCTTGTCAACCACATAAGCACACATCAGTCAAACATGTTTAAAACTTCGGCAGCATACTACTCCACTCGCAAACATGCATACAGGCCACAATGTCTACACATCACGCGTCACATAGTTGAAGTTCAATCTGTCCGAAACAACCGTTTCTCTTCCCGGCTCTCTCTTAAAAAAACACACACTGTTACGTTACTCGGTTGCTCCTCTCAAGTCACTCAGCCGTGGCCGGAACAAAAGACCTCTCCGGCGACCTACTTTCGCTTTCTCTCTCTGGCGCTCTTCCCTCTCGACACCAGTCTCTTCACGGGGTATCTCTCTAACTCTCCCCCACAGAACTGCATTCACTCCCACACTGGCAGCGTATCCCTCAGATACGCTGCCTTCTGAATCACTCTATCTCTCAGCCCCAGCGACCGCTACACCAGCCAAAGCGGAATATGAAAACTTGAACCTCGGGCCCCAACCTGTCTTCTCTGCCCTTCAAACTAGCTCGTCTGACACACACCAGATCCGAGCTCTGCCACTATCGCTCACCGTCTACTCCCCGTGACAAAAACTCCCGCACAACTCAGTACTAAACTGACTACACTTCACCTGACCACCTCAAAACATTCTCACGTGCAATACATACGCGCTCACGCTCCGTCAACCCCAAACTATCAAAACATCCCATAATATTTACACTCAGCTTCCTTACACAGTGGTACATATGTACATCCATATAAAATAAGCCTATTACAATAATAAATGGTTTTGAGACTCAGAAACAGTTTACCAAACATAGAAGATTGTAGAGTACTTAATGACACTGGAACACGGAAATGAAGTTTCAAAAAGTATGCACTGCCGTGTTCAGTTCTATGTAGGTGGTGGACACTTATTACACAGATTTCATCCTCTGCTGCTATACACGTGAAACGTGTATTCCATGTGACATTTCTGTTGCTTGCATTTGTCAAAAGTTAGAATTTCAGCAGTTACTGACAACATGCACCACAGTCACCTTCTATTGACTGTTTTGTTTGAATTTCCGTCGTTGAACCCTCTCCAGGTCTCTCCCATCAAATGACCTTCTATGATGCTGTGGACGAAATGGGCCCCTCCAACACCAACATCCCCCTCCCTCCTCTCACACACCCTTCTGCCCACTACACACAGGTATGTTTTATGTGAAAAATCACTTTCGCATTAATGTGGTTGATAACAAACAGCTGAACAGTGTACCCAATATCCGTAGTGTTAGCTCTGCATTTGTTTTGCCCTGCTCAAGTAATGAAATTAAATAATACGTCTGTGTCAAACATGAAAGCACTCACTGCCATCCACTTTCCTTCAATTCAATGATTTTTTTCTGATTTTTTTTTTCTTTACTGAAGGTTTTGTATAACAATTTTACTATACTCATTTGAAAAGTCAGTTAGGTCCTGAAGCATTCAATTTATGGAACTTATGATTACATGTAAATCAGTTCTTTCAAGTATTTAAAGGCGGTTATTGTGGATACACAAAGCTGAGAGAGACATACAGACAGACAGACAGACAGATGTCTATGCCCATCCCAGTGGAGGCGATTACCTGTCGGTAGCAAGGACAGTATGCCCCGGCCAACCTAGCTTCTATGCAAATATTTAAACTGAGAAAATCACTTTTGCATTCTCAAACAGCTGACAGCTATGCTAAGGGTATCAGATATCTATTAACTCTGTTTTGCCCTAAACCAACCAGTGAAATTAATAGGAATGTGTCACACACACAAGTACTTTCATCTTCTTTCACTTTATGAGACGGGGCAGATTTTGCTACGCGCAGCAGCAAGTTTCAGTGATACAAAACAAGACTGTGACGTTTCTCCACACAATACTTACTTTAACGCACACAGTGACGTAACGAAATCTGCGTCATAGACACCTTACGTGCACACTATGCTGCTGCGTTCTTTTTGGCGGGAATGACGTGTGTGTGTCTGTGTGTGTGTGTGTGGACGGATGTAATGATGGCTATCTCCTAAACCACCTCGTTGGAGGCCTTTTTACTTTGAGATAAAATGGGAATTCACCTTCTCCAGAGCTACCTTTCACGATTTTTAGCCTGCCGCATTTTCAGAAGAGTTATCGCCGATTTTAAAAAATCCATCATGTTACGAAATTTTTCGAAAAAAAATGTTCAGATGGCTTCATCTTCTGAAATTGGGAAGATCATCCAATTATACTGCCTGTTTTCGTAGCACAGCTCTGTAGCTCTGACAGGTTTTGTGTAAGAAAAATATTTCCGAGGTAGGGGTTGTTTGCATATAAGGCCAAATATCTATGAAAAGACTCCTTCAAATTACTCATCGTTCCGGTATTTTTGTCACTTATGCCAACTGCACATATGACATGAACTACTGCACTATTATAGCTTTAGTATTAAGAATAACAGAGCTTTTAGATAAACACATTTTTTTCACGTTTCTGCGAGAAGCGCTGGTCAAAAAAGTTCCAATTTTGCAATTTCGTAAGTAAAACCCGAGGCACTTAAGTCCACTTTTCATCAGCTCTCTAGATCTTCCAGATTTTATATCAAAATTAATTCAGTCACGGAAGTCACAGAAACAACAAGGAAATCACAAGATATGAAGAAGTATCACCTGACAGACGAGCAGCTTGAGGCTGACGTCAAATGTTTGGTTCACAGACAAAATCTGCAAGTATCGTCACTGCTTCCGACATTTCATCAGCCCTCTACATCTTCCAGATTTCATGTGAAAAATAATTCAGTCGGAGAAGTCACAAAGCCAACAGGGAAATCACAAGACATGAACAAGCATCCTCAGACGATCTCAGTGCTAGAGGCTGACGTCAAAAGTTTAGTTCACGGAATTGACGTCATCTCTCTCTCTCTCTCTGTATGACGACCTGCCTGAGGCTTACGGCAAATGTTTACTTCACGGAACTGACCTCTCTCTCTCTCTCTCTCTGGGGAGCCAGGGTGGCCGAATGGTAGAGCGTTGGACTTTCAATGCTTGGGCCGAGAGTTCGAATCCCGGCCGCTGGGGCCAAATATTTGTGCTGGCCTTTTTCTCGTTGCCCCGTCCTTGATTCACCCTTTTGTGGTGGAAAAGGACGTTAAACTCCTAAACACCCACAAACCCACCCTCTATCTCTGCCTCTCTCTCTCTCTCCCCCTTCTTCCCCCACCCGGCCCCACCCCCAGTCACGTGGCTAATCGGTCGAGGTAGTAGAGGATCTAGTGTCGTTGGTAGAACTTGGAGAGGGGAGAACCGGCAACAATAACAACAAAACAGACAAAATAATATGAAGTTTGGAGAAACAACTTTGTAGGACGGGGCCGTTCCTCCTTGTTCTATACTGCAGCTTTTTTTTTTTTTTGCTTTTATTTTTTTTTTATTTTTTTAGTTATCCAGTGACAAACTTCCAGAACTGAAGCTGCTGATTTATCACATCACACACACACACACACACACACACACACACACACACACACACACACACACACACACTGCGAGACGGAGCCCGGCTGACACATGTGCTGCATATGCGCGACTGAGTAGGCCGGGATGGGAGTAGGGTTAGGTGTTGTTCTTCAGTTTAAAGAAATAATTTCTGCTAGTGCTCACGTCTTTTCCCACGATAAAGTGTCTTGTTTGCGCTAGAATAAACGAATAGATTTGTTGATAAACATCTTTATGTGATGAAATCACAGAAACTCCAGTGGTCGTTTTGATTTCGCCCTTAGCTGCACTGGCGTTAAAAGTCTGAAAAAGTATCTGTACTGGCACACGCAGGACTTTTGAAAGAAATCTGTGAAACTGTTTCCTTTGCTCACATGGCTGATTCTATTGCTATCGACCCCACGATACTGCAGATCAAAACCCTTCGGCACGCAGTCTTGTCATTCAGGCGATGTGTCGGCCGGCAAAGCCGCTTTCCAAATATTAAGCAACTAAAAGTTATGAAAAATAATAAGGATGTCAACCAGAATTGTAGTTCTGCAAATGTGCTCCGCAATGTCTTTTGATCGAGGGATAAAAGAACGAAGCGAGCTAATTTAAGACAACAACAGGTCGAGTTCTTCGCGATTCTTTCGAGTACGCGCCAAATATGTCACGTGACACTTCCAAGGGATCATCGCGTTCGTACAGCGATCGTGTTTGAATTTGTATGCGCCTCTACTGGCAGATACAAAGAAAACTTTTTGAAGTACACTTTCCTTAGCCTTACAATCAGTTTATGAAATATCTTTAAAACTGGCTGCTCGAACTTTGCACTGACTGCAGTTTAACATGTTAGTAAACTGCTGGTCCCCTCAAAAATATGGCTGTTTCGTCTGCACTCACGGAGCTGACAAAAGCAGCTACAGCAAATTTTGTCCAGCCTCCGTCGTTCTCAAAATGGTACCAAACCTTCTTTTACTTCACAATCTTTCACTCCATATGCCCCATTCTTTGTTAGTCACAAAAAGATCACTAGTTTGGCGTTTCACTATTGGGCCCAGAAAGTTTTCCGCTCTACTACTAGGGGAGGTAACTAATAGTTTCAGTTGTAATAGAGAAAGCTCATGCATTTATCTCCACCTGCTCGCCACGAAGGTCACGCCTCGCTCAGGTCATGAGCATTCATTTCATCTCCAAACAAAATTAATGGCGGCTTCTGTCTGATGCTGGTGAGTGAGTGATAACGTTCTTCCGATCCCTGTCTACTGCTGTGTGCCAACATGAACTAATGATTACAATGTCATGACTAGCCTCTGGTTGGCCTATTGAGGCCGAGTCGTCGGGAATTTGGCCTTGGCGGCAACGTCACAACAGCGCCGCAGTGAATGACTAGCAGTTAAATTTAGAAGCGACAACTGCGCAGTAGCAGACAGGGAATCCCCGCAGAGCCGTTTCACTACCGTGGTTATGTCTGCATGAGCACGGAAAAATAACACCGTGAGGCTGCGATTACAACAAAAGAAAGGACAATTATGTTCATCGTCTGCTGGTCTGCGCGTCTGTGGGCTTTACTTTTTACATGTTTTTTTTTTATTTACTGGATGCTCCTTTTATGAGGGAATAAAACAGAGACTGAGTGGCATACGCAGTCAGCGCTGTGGCACTCGGGTCTGAGAAATGAGTTCAGTTGGAGCATCAAAAAGGTGCCGGCGTTTTTTACAACGTTAAAGCATTTGTCTTTCAAGGCTTTCTTTGAATAGCGAAACAGTTTGTCTGCTAGTGTGTATTAAAATTGTCAGTGTCGAAACTTTCTGAGTGCGCAATGACTCAAAGTACAGCCGTGGTAAAGGCGAGCTAATAGGGGAGCTAAAGCTAAAGCTGTTTTTATTAAATTTTACATGCCCCTGAACAAAAAACAAATTTGTTCTTAATGGACACAATAAAGTCGTTTGAATTTGAATTTGAATTACATCCAACATGGAGTCTAGTTACGAGTTGTCAGACTTCTCGATTGCTGCCGGCAGAGCAAGTTAAGGTGAGGAAATGTAGCCTACTTTGTGAAACAAAAATTAATGCATATAACGTCTTTCAAGCACTAAAGCCCACGAATAGAGATTCGTAAGGCAATAGAGAAAATGTACAATTTTGCACACAATGGAATCGTGGCAATATTAATTATTTGGGGGTTAGACAGAAGAATATCATTTTGTTGGCATGATGTCTTCATTAGAGATTGAGTGCCCTAGATGCGCTATATTGCATTATTTTCAGCAGTTAAAAAATTGTTCAAGTTTGCTCTTAATTGTAGTTATTTTGTCTTATATCCACCAAAGAACGTACTGCACAAGCCTTAGGCCTGTTTGTGCGCGTATATTATAATTTATGTATAACACACTCAGTTACTGACTTGATGCATATTTGCAAATCAGTGAAATTGAGGCTTTCGTTTTGTTAACAAAACATTAAAGATTCCATTGAGTTTCAAGCATTCGATACAGTAGTTTTGGTTTTAGTATGCTGTGACAGTATTTTAGGATTTGCTGCTGAACATACATGGAAGAGGAGCAGAGGATATTGTTATGCAGAAACACTATAAAGATATACATAGTATACATAGAAACTATGGAACCTATAACAGACATCCATTGCTGTATTGATACATTAAACGTTGTACAAACACAAACATGTATTCGTGCAGATGATAATCAAAACCTGTACAAATCTCATTATAATGCAATTTTTAAGGAGGGATGGCAACGGGATGGAGGAGGGAAAGCAGAGATTTTCTTACATTCTTGGACTTATTTTATACATTTAACTTTCCTATTGTATGCAAAACACTGCGATGACATATCCCTCATTACAAAGGCCTCTATCATACAAGTTACAGTGACCTCTGAATATCAAGCTGTAGATTTTGGCAACGCATTTTCTACACACGTAAGACAATGTAAACACACAAAAAATCAATAAAATTCATTAGTACTTACACAATGACAATGGATGAAAATATTATTACATGAAGGTTTAGGTCCGTAAGTTAGTAAGAAACATCAGAAGGCATGTATAATTAATTATGTCAGTGAAACACGTACACTATTATTGTTCAGTGAACAGAATACACAAAGTATTCACAGACAGAATGGCAGAGGTTTGAAAATAATAAATTCTGTTCATATTATACATATTCAGAGGTGTAAGTCCCGGCTGGGGCCAAATACTTGTGCTGGCTTTTTCATCGTTGCCCCGTCTTTGATATCACCCTATGTGGTGGAAAAGGACGTTAAACCCCCAAACACCCACCCACCCACCCAGAGGTGTAAGGGTGTTCATGCATATATTTACAGGTACAGATATACAAGTGTTTTGGGATATATTTACGTGCAATATAGTATTTTACATCATAGGATCTGTGTTTAATATGTATGGATTTATATGTCTAGATAAATTAATGTAGGGGTGTGTGTGTGTGTGTGTGTGTGTGTGTGTGTGTGTGTGTGTGTGTGTGTGTGTGTGCGCGAGCAGGAAGAAAATTTTCTGCCATCGACAGACAATAAAGTTATATTGAATTGAATTGAATTGAATTGAATTCTATAGCATATAACTATAGCTTTAAAGTAAGACAACAAAATGCATCAAATGCGACTTTTACAATATCCTTGGACCAGAAATTGTCTAAAGCAGTGTGGCTGATAGTGTTATTCACACAAATAAATGGATACAACAGTCCATACCAAAAACTATAAACACAGTTCAAAATCCAAGGTCAGACAGGTTGAATGCAGATGACAGCTGTAAACTTCAAGTGTGTGTGTGTGTGTGTGTGTGTGTGTGTGTCTGTGTGTGTGTGTGTGTGTTCTGGGGGTGAAGGGTAGGGGTGAATTGGGTTGTTCGGTTGTTGTTGTTTTTTTTGGTTTTTTTTTTTCGCTTGAGTATGCATGCACACGCAAAGCACTACCCTTCCTTCTGAATCTCCATATCTTAAGTGTAGACATGTACGAACACACTGCGCGTACACCCCTGTATATTTGCTATCTAACACACACCTTTATCAGCATAAATCCTTAGTACAGAGGTTTACAAAATAGGGCTGTGTTTCAGTATGCATGCATACCCAAGCGAGGCCTTTTATAGTGCGAATATTACACTGGCTTCTCTTGCTGTCGAACAGAAACTTATATCATCATCATTTTACGTTCAGTAAAGAAGGCAAAGCTGATGGTGTAACTGATCACTCATCATCAAGAGATGGAGCAGGGTCGGCCTGGAAGTTCACTTCTGCGTAGTCAGTTTGTGGTGGAGGCTGGATGGTGAGATTTCGAGGTTTTCTGCCTTTGAAATCCAATTGTACATACATCAGCCCTTCCTCCGTCTTATCTTCAGCGGTAGTGTCTTTGTCCTATTTGAGAAAATGCAGACATTTCAGAGATGCATTCATACATTGATGAAATACACTGACGCACATTAAATGCTCACAGACGCATACAAGTGCATAGATACAAATGCACACACACACACACACACACACACACACACACACACACACACACACACACACACACACACACACACACACACATACGTGCCCACCTATCTAAATACGTAACATACATCCATACCTACCATAAAACCATCCTGAACCATCACATGAAGCTGATGCAGTGTTTTGCTCGTTATCTTTTAATTTTGCTAAAATATATTTTCCTTTCATTTTTTTTTTTTCATTTTTTTTTTTTTTTTGTTTAGTGGACAATTCATGAGCATGAAAATCGATGTCGTCATTGTACATCAATAACATAATTTTCCGACCATTCGGGATTTGAAGTCGGTTTCTCTTTTGCTTGATATACAAAAATACATACTGTATGATTCAGTCAAAATGAATGTATGTGTGTAATTCACTTTCAGTAGTGTAGTTTAAGAGAAAGTGTTGTGGTTGGCTGTATTTATGTATTTATGTTAATGTCAAAAAGCACCATGAAAAAGTCTTTATGATTTCAATATATATGATGTTGCAGTTATCACATTAACTGCATATTTTATGCGAACATTAGTTTCACTATACTCTCTCTCTGTCTCTGTCTGTGTGTGTGTGTGTGTGTGTGTGTGTGTGTGTGTGTGTGTGTGTGTGTGTGTGTGTGTGTGTGTGTGTGTGTGTGTGTGTGTGTTGTGCCGCTGTTGGCTAGCTGCCACGACAGTCACTTCACTGTTCTCTGCTTCGTCTATTCAACGACACGATCTGGTGCAGTGTCACATGTTTCCTGGTTATTACACGGCCTGTTATCTCTCTCTCTCTCTCTCTCTCTCTCTCTCTCTCTCTCTCTCTCTCTCATGTGTGTGTGTGTGTGTGTGTGTGTGTGTGTGTGTGTGTGTGTGTGTGTGTGTGTGTGTGTGTGTGTGTTACTGAGGAATTATCAACAGGGAAGTGATCTGTACAACTGGCCGCTTGCAAAGACTCGACAGCCGTGTCAAACTGATATGTGCCTCTTTGTAAAGCACTTCGGCTCACATTTTGAGCTGGTACTTGTCAGTACCGGGTTTCAAGTGTCCCTTCAGCCACTGCCCTTTACATGTCAGGAAGAACATGCAAAACGTGATATGCACACTGACACAGTTTATGTTTCAATAACAGGCTTTTCGGTAAGAAATAGGAACAAAAATAAAAGTATTTCAGACACCACAATCACATTTCAACAACTTACCAAATCCTCCGACACAGCGTTAGTTGCCCCATCTGCAAAAGGTCAGGTTATATCAGTGTCATTTTGATTTGATTTCAGTCAGCGTGTCTGAAAAGTTCGACTGAAGAAATCAAGTAAGTATAATCATGTAGAAGCCAAGCAATGTTACAACTAGATCAACATTGAAACTAACGTGGCACTGTCTTGATAGATCAAGCTGACACTTCAAGAGCTGAATCTCCTCCCTCCTCTCCTGGCCATTACAACATTGGATGGGTATCTGGCATTATGTGCATGTATACACATACTGTTGTATTTTCTGGAATAATCGTCTTGTGAATTGTTAAGCAGTAACAATCGCATAAAAATGTTCGTAAGTCGTGATATGTGTAACATTGCTTATGATATTAGCAATCATATGATCTCACGCAGTTTGAGTCAGGCTTCAATTTGTTAGAATGTAAATGTATTAGTGACCTCGTTTTGCCTTTCTTTTCCTCTTCTGGATGTCTTTGACGTCAACATACACATCTTGCTGGGAAGAGCAACCAGCAACTGAAAAACAGAAGTTCTCACAATGTGATAACCAGTTTTGAAACTGAACCACGACTTATATATTATTCGACATACGACAGGTTAACAGAAGAATTACTTTATCTAAGCTCAGAAACAGGTTCACACGGTGTGTGTGTGTGTGTGTGTGTGTGTGTGTGTGTGTGTGTGTGTGTGTGTGTGTGTGTGTGTGTGTGTCTGTGTGTGTGTGTGTGTGTGTGTGTGTGTGTGTGTGTGTGTGTGTTCCAGACAACACATTTCTGCACCGACAGCCTCAAAGAGAAATGGAGTAAGTGAGGTGAGGAGTATTCAAGTAACAGTAGAACAAGTTTCTCCCCCCCCCCCCCCCCCCTCTCTCTCTCTCTCTCTCTCTCTCTCACTCTCTCTCTCTCTCTCTCTCTCTCTCTTCAGTTTAAGCAGGTTTACCTTGAATGTTCAAATTCTGACAGTTTAATGTTCACACTCTACATTGAAGCCTTGACCAGTATCTCAGGGAGGATGGACTGCCCTATCACCTGACAATAACCTGATCAATAATCCTCCCCATGACGACGGGTTCAGGAAACAGAATGATTGTGTATTTTGGGCTAGACGGAGAAACACTGAGAAGGGTATTCCCTTTTTCTTAAGCATAAATGCTGGCTGAACGTCTAAGCTTGCTATTAGACCACGAGGGTGGGTGGGTGTTTGGGGGTTTAACGTCCTTTTCCACCGCATAGGGTGATATCAAAGATGGGGCAACGATGAAAAAGCCAGCACAAATATTTGGCTCCAGCCGGGATCGAACTCATGATCGAACTCACGACCCGAGCATTAGAAGTCCAACGCTCTACCATTCGACCATCCCGGCTCCTCTTAGACCACGAAGATGAGAAGGGAGACCATAATAATTCATAAACAAATGCTGCTGTAGGCTTGACTGAAATTCAATCTGCGAAGAATCACAATGGAATTATACGTTTTATTGGTATCATCACGCTTGTTCGTCTAGATGTACTGTGCATACACATCTCTTATACTTTTATAAAGAACTGACTCCGCCATGGTTGTGTAGCTGTTGTATGATTGCAATTTCATGTTACTGCTATAGACCCTCACTCGAGTTCACTGCTGTTGCACGGTATTGACGTGCGCTGTAAAGGCCCAGCGGCCTACGCAACCCACTAGACACAGCGAGTGCACTTGCCCTTTTGTGACGCTGGCTGCTATTTTTAACTCTGGTTTACAGAAGCACATGACATGGCTCTAGGCCAATGGCGTCCGTGTACAGGCTCACGTGTGTTGGAAACATAAATCTGTACACGGCCCGCATGTAAAACTCGAGGTTAATTTTAACCCACGGCTACGGGCCGAATGGCCATGTCACACGAGAGGGCAAAAACACTTGAAAACATTGTTTTCAGATGTTTCGCTGCGAAACAACGTGTTTTGTCGTGTGACATACTTCACAACAATGTTTTGATCGTGTTTTCAGTTTTAGAGCCTGCCCTAAAATCCGAAAACATGTTTTGTGTTTCAACCAATGAAAGCCGCCGTGCGGAGTGTCAAGTGACACCTTCCCGTATCCGCTCAGTCAACATGTCCGTAGCGGGACCCTCTCTCTCTCTCTCTCTCTCGCCTTAGACACGCGCTTGCTTGTTTTCACGTGTGTCATGTATTGTTTCGGAAAGCATGTTTCGGGCGTTTTGGCTTTCAAAACATGTTTTATAAAACATATGGGTTTTTAGGAAAACATGTTTTCAGTGTGACATCGCCTTAACCTAGACTAGGACAAAAGAAACAAAACAAAACAAACAAAAATAAATAAATAAATAAATAAATAAATAAATAAAGGAAGGAAGCGAAGAAAGGTAGAAAAATCCTTCTCTAATGGCTTAGGCACGATGGTGGAATGGACCCGCTTCCTTGTTAAACAAACAAACAAACAAAACAACAGAAAATGTAACCCTAGAGCTAGTTTAGTTCGAGGCTAGACTTTAACCCTAGCCTACAATCCCTAACCTCGGCTTTTACACGCTGGGCCCAGATGTCTACATGTGACTACACCCGGATCTATAGATTACACGTAATGTATTTATCCAGCTGCAACACAGACTCCGCGATAACGTTAATCTTGGAGAGCTGACACAAGCAGGCCCAGCACTCAGAATAGCATTTCAGTCTGACAGTAGCCTGCGCAGTTCATGCAGTATTTTGGGGTTTGTTTTTTTAATATAATAGTGTACCTGGGTCTTCGTCAGTTTTTAGCGCAGCGGCCAGATTTTGGCCTTTGTTCTTCTTAACTGTACTGATGTTGACGTAAGTCTCACTCCCATCGGCAGGATCGCGACCTGAAAAAAGTGACGCATTAGAAATTTACCCAGTGCAAGGAGGATAACTTATACACGCTACACAAAATTATTTAAACAGGGTTTCTTGTTTGGTTTTATTAATTTGTTCAAGATATAACATAGTGCACGGGTGTTCGTCTGTGTGGCAAATAAAAGATGTATAAGGTCTCCCACCCTCAACCCTAATAACCCAACTATAGTGACTTTCTCCATCCCCGACCCTCTCACTTAATAACCACCCCCCCCCCCCCCCCACCCCACACCCCCCCCCCCCCCACCCCCGCGCTGCCTTAAGTACGCCCCTACACCTCTTTCTTCCCTCTTCAGTCTCAACACACATCTCTCACTTGCAATCAAATTACCACAGGAAAAAGAAACTCTGTCTCCATTGTATATCACAAAAGTGACCAATCATTTGAGTGCTCTTCACTTCACCGAGGACTATGCTTGTATAGATTATGATCTGTTTCTGTTTGCTGTTTCTGTTTTACAGGGAAATACTTATCTAGAATGGATTATGATTATAAGTATTTCCCTGTAAAACAGAAACAGTATTGTTGTAAAGTTTACTCATCGCTAGGTCCGTAAGGAAACCGTCGTCGAAAGTCCCAAGTTTCAATTTCAGCGCGCGCGCGCGCGCGCGCGCGCGTGTGTGTGTGTGTGTGTGTGTGTGTGTGTGTGTGTGTGTGTGCACTCACCAGCGTTTCCTGAAGCTTCGGCTGCACCCTTGAGCCCAGGATCTACGATGTGACCGGGCGCCAAGTCTTTCCTCTGTCGTGCATGCTGGTGTTGCTGTGGAATTATCATATCTCTCGGACCATCATCATCAGGTTGATTCCCATTATCTGTAACAAGACCAAAACAACGAATCAGGGACTATTATATTATTTAGCATTTGTAAGGAGGCGGTTTTGACTCTCTCTCTCTCTCTCTCTCTCTCTGTGCGCGTATGTGTTGTAAGACAACACGTGTGTCTTTCAGAATTTGCTTACATCAGCACAGTGTTCCACCCCGGAATATTATCTAGCAAATGATTTTCACAGCAAAAGTTAAATGATTAATGGTTAATTCGTTTGACAATACTATAATGTATCGTTTAACTATCAGTTCTATCTTTAGTTGTGAACCCCAGCATTGTAAAAACTAGTCACGAAACAATTGATTGTACCCACCCACCCACCCCTCCCTCACCACCACCACCTCCCTCCTCCCACCGCACCCCAAAAAACAGGCCTATTACAAAGCCGGCTGTTTTTTCGGACGTGAAACCTACAATGTGCCCATCCTTCCTGTCTACATACAATGAGTCAGAACTCTGTCATTGTTTCACTGATAATGAGGGAAGCGTTGTTGTTTCTGCCGTACCAAGTTGCTCGAGATACAATCAGATACTTTCGACACTCATGTTATGAACAATGAAACAATGAAACCATTTTGAACTATGTGACCCCAGACGAGAACACATGCCAAGTTTTTCAGTCAACGGACAAATCAGTTTGATGACTTGAACATCATTCATAAATCGCAAATCGATTAAAGATCATATTTACATACTTGTTTTGTCTTCCAAACACCAACATATTATAGAAATCATGCTTCTTAAAATGTGAATTTGTATACCTGGCTGGCCAGGACGTCGACCGTTGGTCTCAATTTGAGCCCGTTGGGTTGCAAGAAGCCTGCAAAGCAAGACCGGTACAGTCAAACCTGTGTAAGGCGGTCACCCAAGGGACTGGGTCATACTGGCCGCCTTAGACAGGTGACCGGGTTATCCAGGAAGGCATGTCAACAGCTAGCGTGTCACCCAGTGAATACTCTAGCGGCGCACGTGTTATGAGCTGACAACAGGGCTCGCCTAAAGCTCTCTATATGCTTGAAAATACATCAAATATCTCTGGTATGCATGAAATGCATGTGTTTATGTGTACATGTATCTTTTTGGTCACTGTCACAGCCTTACATAGGGCCATAATATCAAGTCATACAGAAGGAAACTGCCGCTCGACTGAGCATAATTATTCGCTCACATGATAGAGCTGATTCTGCAGCCACGGGATTTTCTTACAGTACATTGTACATGCACACGTTTCAGTCCCGCGTTCTGCAAATGCTCCACCTCTCTCTCTCTCTCTCTCTCTCTCTCTCTCGGACGACGGACTTGCATTCAAACGGAGACAGACTCAAACTGATGCTTTTCATTTTTACAGTTTAGCGAAGTCGGTCCGCTTCAGTTTCAGTTTCATCTGGCATTGACAAAGACGCTAAACGCACACATCAGTCTGACACTTAAAAAGTGCACGCACGCACGCACGCACATACAGTGTTCTTTCGGCAAGACAGTCAGGTGATCGACTGACAATGCAACAAAGCAACAACAAGCTTCCTGCTGACAGCGGATTCACGCACATTAACACGTCGTCGTCTCAATCAGAAGCAATAGAAACGACAAACAGGGTGACAACACCTTCATGTATTCGTACACCTTGGAAGTTGATTGGTTTACAAACACAAAGCTGACCGTTTCCTACAGACCTCGTACTGATTGCAAAGCAATCAAAAGGACGCCGCTAACAGCCACCCCCTCACCCCCACCAATCCCCCGGCTATTCACTCGGAGGGGGAGGCGCGTGTCAGTGAGCCGCGGCGTGGCTAATCCTGGCTTGTCAAGCAGTTAGGAAGTCTGTCTCGTCAGTTGAGAGCGCAGCAGGGGCCCGACGGCGGTCACTACACAACAAAGTGACTGCCTTGTACAGTGTGAAAGGTCGTTTGGGACTGCCAAAAATAGGTGGCACCACTGCGTTAGAGGGAAAACGCTCGGGGATCCTCTGGGGTGACCGAGTTGGACAGTGGCATGGCTTATACAGGTGACCGCCATGGCAGGTTTGACTGTATCATTAGTTGTTAATTTGTTTGTTCTTAGTTGTTGTCCTTTTCTTTGCTTCTTTCGATTATCTATTCCTGGTAGTCGTAATTGTAACATAACAGACAACATAGTCGGAGCAAATTGTTTCAGAGAGAGAGAGAGAGAGAGAGAGAAAGAGAGAGAGACTGACTGACTGAAACGTTTATTTCAGGATAAAGACTTGTAGGCATGGTCTGCCTATCTTACAAGCTGTCCTGCTAATCTAGAAACACTAAAAAGTAAAGGCTAACATGACAAAAAGTATACCAGGCACAAAGGGAGTAAATCTAATAAGAAAATAGAAAAAGAAAAAATTAAACATGCAAAGATAGAAAGAAGAGCAAGAAATTATAAGGAAACATCGGAAAATAGGTGAAGAAGTAGATAGCATGGTGTTGGAAATTGTAGTATACGACATAAAAAAGGTAACATGTTAAAGTGCCATCTGATAACGAGTAGTTTAGCATGGTTCAGATATTGTTCATGGACCTATGACTGACGTAGGTATTTGAGAAGTTGAGTTTTAAATGAATGAACCTTCGAGGTACATTTTAAGTATGCTGGCAACTGGTTCCATGAAAGTGACCCAGAGAATGAGAGGCTTGTTTTAAAAATGTCCAATCTAGGTAATGTTAATTGGAACAGGCCATTTCTTGCGTTGTGTCGCTGACTTGGTTGAAAGAACGTGGTCAGATATGGAGGAGCCTTACAGTGGACTATCTTGTGCATGAAAACACATCGGTTGAACTCAAGATGCTTGGTAAGGGGGAGGAGTTCGAGCGCTTTAAGTTTTTTTTCTGTGGGTAGGGGCCCAAGATGTAAAAGCTTTATACCACGTTTATAGAGAGAATTGATCTTTTCCAAGTGAATATCACCACATTTGTCCCAGAGGTTGGAGGTGTAATCTATATGACTTTTTATATGTGCGTGAAAGAACATTTTGCAACTGTCGTGGCTAACTATGCGGTTAAGTTTACTTAGGAGAAAAAGATTTTTAGACAGGGTTTTACTAAGTTTTTCTAGGTGCGGCTCCCACTTCAATTGGTCGTCCACTGTAGAGAGAGAGAGAGAGAGAGAGAGAGAGAGAGAGAGAGAGAGAGTGTGTGTGTGTGTGTGTGTGTGTGTGTGTGTGTGTGTGTGAGAGAGAGAGAGAGAGAGAGAGAGAGAGAGCTAGCTATATTTTACATACCTCCTCTCATCTGCAGATAAAAAAAAAATATATATATATATATATATATATTCACGATGTGTTAAACGGTGTCGATTATAACTACCCCAACAATGAGAATGATTACATCTTTCCAAATTCAAGCTTTTCGGTGAAAAAGACCAGTCCATGAATGAACCTCCTTGTATATTAGTCTCAGTCCCCCACTTCAGTTTCAGTTATTAATGATCAAAAAGTTACTTCTTTGCAGCCCCTTTTCACCGTTTTACAAACATTTTCACCGTTTTACAGACTTCATATTTCCTTAAATCGAAATTTACCGCCCAATATTCAAGACATTCAGGTGTTAAAATGTATATGCATGTATATTTTACTTATTTCTTAGCATACATGCATTAATTGTTAGGATTCAAATTTACTTCTTTTCCTCTTTCGAGCAGTGTAGATTCCTGCACCAACAGCACAGACCAGGATAGAGGCTACCAGGATCACAGCACCAATGATGATACCTGTTGATTCCGGATGCTCCTGTGGGTCTGGGGGGATTCACATCATAATTATTAGAACCGGTTTGGGGACATGGCATGCACACACACACACACACACACACACACACACACACACACACACACACACACACACACACACACACACTTTTCAATGTTCACCCTTGTTAGACATTGTTAATGCTATGAAGCAGTTGTAAATGTAAAGTTATCAATAAAACCATAGAATAAATCGAAGCCTATACATTATCTCAGGCATACGCGAGCGTACCAATACCAGTTTTCCAAGACAAAGTATAAACTTTGATTCTTACTTTGTTCGGTCTGATCCTTGATTGGTTCCGTGGTTGTTTCCGCCGGGCCGGAGGATGGATGATCTGCTAAATAAAAAAAAAAAATTACAAACCATTTAGCACGTTGCTTGGTGATTGGTAAACTGAAACTGTTAATGTGTAAAATCATAGCACCAACATTTCAGGTTGATACAACATTTATTGCATATGCTTGGCGTCTTTAACTGTCTTCTTTAACACTTACCTTCTGGAACTGTCAGCCAGATGTCCATGTACCCAAGCCCAGCGTCATTGGATACACCGAGTTTCCACCGGCCTTCATCCTCTGACGTCACATTGTCTAGCCGGACAGTCAACACTAGGTCAGGTGGGGTGCCGGTTACAGACAGTGACCTTGACACGAACAACTCAAGGTATGAACGATACTGATTTTGTTTGTGTTGTTTTTGTTCCGTATCCCTTAAGGAGAACATACCAGGCTTATCAGTTGAACGTAACTGCATGTGTGAGGCCTTTTTATAGTAGAAACGCACACCTTCTCACTCGGGTGGGTGGGTGGGGGTTTGGGGGTTTAACGTCCCTTTCCACAAAAGACGGGGCAACGATGAAAAAGCCAGCACAAATATTTGGCCCCAACCGGGATCGAACTCACGAACTCACGACCCGAGCATTAGAAGTCCAACGCTCTACCATTCGACAACCCCGGCTCCCCCTCTCTCACTTGGACGTACTATTCTGATTCATGGCTTTAATTATGGTCAATGGATGAGCCTTCAGTCTAAATACCGCCCAGTCTATAGTTATTTACAACATTCACCCCATTTAGCCTTTCACCTGTGCACGTGAAATGCATGTAAAGATACCTCAGACAGTCTTTTGTGTTTCCAGATTGTCCGGACTTCAGATGGGTGAGGTGGCAGGTGTCAATGTGAGCCGTGTGAGTACGGATGGCGAAACTGACGTTAACACTGTCACCAGTAACGTTGAACTCCGAAGTCTGGTCTTCGAGTATCGATGGGGGACCTGAAAAAAAGCCAACAAGAAATTGTCATTATTTTTTTTTTAGATGTTTTTTACTTAGTTAAAGAAGACAGCTTGGCAATGTAAAGGTCGCACCACAAAATATTCTCTAGAGAACCGTGGGTAATTGAGATGGGTTGTAACATTTCAAGATCTTTTGATACTTACTGATCCTTGGTGAAAGTTTCTGTGTGAGAATGGCAGCCACGTAAGTATAACTTCACTCACACACAACAAGTACTGCACTTGCAACAAGTCACTATCCGGGCTTGGAATGGTCAGTTTACACTTACATTTAATAAGAAGTGTCTCAGTCTTGTTATGACTAGCACCTGGTGCCACACACTGAATGAAGCCAGCGTCCGTGCATTGAATGTTGTCGAATGTGTAACTGGTTGTTGTCAGATTGCCAGCAGTAGATGTTTCCCATACCAATACAGTCACTAGTTCTCTGGTCAAGTTTATCTGACGACTGTGAATGAGCTGTGCTTGAACCGGCGGATTTCCTCTGTCCCAGGTACAAGAGATGTTCAGCTGACGGCCTGGTTCCAGTGCACTCGATGGCTCAGATGTAGGTGGCACAAGCTTGAGGTCGTTTATCTCTGCAGGATCTACGTTCAAAGGAACATCGGTTCAAAACTTATCTAGAAGTACCAGCACCAACAAGAAACAGAGACCATCGTTAACGCGTGTATAGTCGTGATAGCAATTATGTGAAAGCCATGCGACACATGTATGTGTTAGTTCTGCCTGTTAAAATCGTTGCCCCGTCTTTGACATCACCCATATGTGGTGGAAAAAGACGTTAAACCTTTGCCCCCCCCCCCCACACACACACACACACACACACACACACACACACACAGAGAGAGAGAGAGAGAGAGAGTTCCTTACAAGTAATGTTGACGGATACAGTCTTGGTGGCAAACATGTCACTGCTCCAAGTCCATCTACTGTCTGATCGGTGTACCTTTTTATGTAATGTGAAGCGACCGTTGTCTTCACATGTACATGTAGGTTCGTTCGAGCATTTTCCATCTTCGATTGAAGACCCACATAATTGATAGGGTGTACCACCTTGATCTCGATAGACCCAAACATTGAATTCCACCGTTCTATTGTCGCACTTCACAGTCGATAAGGTGAAAGGAAGGGCAATGCGTGTGTTCTCTGCAGCAGTAAAAACCAGCGAGCCATTCAGTGTCGGAAACTGGAGTGTTGCACCTGCACATAAATCCGAAAGTGGCGTTCAAAGCAGTCGGCGAAAATATTGCGGAATAACACATTATTATTGGATTTCGATTGTTGTCTAATTAAGGTCGGGATTCTTATCAAATATCAACTTCCTGTCACTTATTTGTCAGCAGCGGGGGGAAGGGGGGGGGGCAAGGTAAATACTTACATGTCTCTGTGGAACAGGTTGGTGTCAAACACAGAGAGAGTAATGTTATCAAGCAAAGATTCTGCTTTTGCGTCAGATCCATGATCACTTAGAGCAACGCAATCCAAGTTGTAGTTAATCCGAGTATGCAGGCCTGAACTGCTGCTAAATAATTCTATATCGTATATGCGAAACCGGAATGTGGACTGTATATTTCGATTTCCATGTTTCCCTGTAGGCCCTAAACACAGGGAAGCTATGGTATCATATTGCTGTCAGGGACAGGAAACATGATGTACGGTACTAGGACACGTGCTTAGAAAAGCAGACGCAAAGTAATATGTAAATGAAATAAAAAGCCATGGTTAACTCTGAGTGCTTTTACAAAGTGTTCTTCATAAAAATTGCAACATCGTTCCTGCTAAGGTTCCCATAATCAAGCTTCCGTCTGAAAAACTGTAAGTCAATAGCCTTAATAAATGAACCATTACCGTAGGTTAGGCCATACATCAGTCTCTTCACACACACACACACACACACACACACACACACACACACACACACACACACACACACACACACACACACACACATTTTGGCCAAACAGAGTCTATCCTCTATCCCCTACGGCTAATGGCATTTGGTACACAGAAAGTGAAGATTGCATGATGGAAGTTCACACCGGCCCCGGATTTCTAAAAGGTCGTCATTTCACAGTTCAACACTATACTTGATTCAATGTACAATACTTATTTTACCATGTGAATGAGGCTGTTGAAACTTTGCAGGACAAGTGGAGAGATATGCATAAAGAACATGGCGGCGTTACAATCACTCATTTCCGTTTTACAGCACTTGTGGCACTACTTCCAGGACACACCTCGTATACAAAATAGCAACCTCAATAGTATACAATTGTGCCATACTGCACGAAATTAAAAAAAAAAAAAAAAAAAAATACTTACACGTGTTTTTAGAACAAGGATTTAAAAACAGTGAGAAATACTAGCCAGCAAAGGCAAAGTTTCTTAACTGAACCTATCGTCATCTTTCAAACGCTTTCCTTGGTTTAGTGAAGAAGTCATTTCATCTGGGGGTCTTTGTCCATCATCCACTAAAACCGAGATCAGGGGCAAATCCTTGTTTAGAAAGCAACAGCAGTAACAGCCCCTTTCCCTCCACCCCTCAACCATTCACACACACACACACACACACACACACACACACACACACACACACACACACACACACACACACCCGCCCGACCTCACCCTCTCTAGAAAAGAAATGAAAATTTATACGATATAAAGTCAATTGTACGCATACATGTCAACAGGGCGCTATGTTCAGGCAAGGATTCACATAACTAGTCGCTGAATAAAGGTATTTAAAAGTAAATTACATTTTGTCATTTATGCAGACAATAAAGTGTTACTTGAATTTGAAACTGGCTCTCCAGTAGGTGTAGTATCCACCTTGAAATTCCGACATTAATGGAATGGGGTGTGGTTGCTAGAGCATTTAATTTAAATGCAATAATTGCACCATGGCTACGAAAAACATTTGCACGTGTGGTCAGCCATGCGTGACTTTATGAGAAGCTGGTAGAGCTCGTACTCTTCGTTAACTTTTCTTTATATTTTGCCATGTTCAGTACATTTTTCACTGATATTTTCAAAGACATTAGTTTTAAAAAAAAATGTTAAATGAGGATGTAGGCCTACGAAAGTGAGCGTGAATCAGAGTTCTGTCCTGATGGCAAATACACCTTCACTGTTGGCCAGTATTGTAATGCAGTCTGTCCAGCGATGCGTGTTTGACAAGTGGAGTACTTTCCTTTACGGTTTACCGTCAGTGAGTTCAATGTAATTGTAGCCTATCACGAGACTGCAGAGCTGGTGAGATTTTTATGTTGTTTTCATAACTGTTTGGTAAAAGAACCTAAGTGTCATGGATTGGATAGACACCTAGGCCATTCTAGCATATGATGGTAGAGGTTGAACGCACTATGTTACTGTTTACAAGTGAGTCATTAGCCAGTCGGCTGTCGTAATTTATCTCAAATTTGCATTACTCATTTTTGATGAGATCATTTGTGAACATTTCCTCGTTAGGAAATTCTGACTTTACGTTTTTGGTGTCAGACACACGACTCGCACAAATAATCCATTCTTCTACCAACTATTGCCAGTCGTTTCCTCAGAAATGTTGAATGTAGTGATTGTGATGAGATGAAAACAATGTCCCTCTGTCAGTGTTACAGCTGAAGTATCGCTAGTATTGAAAGGTTATCAAAACGCTAGTCAGGGAAATATTGACATACAATACTAGTTGTATCACATTGGTATCTGCAAATATCCCGTATGGCATCAGATTTTTTACCACTCACAACTGACATTTATACGTGGGCGTTCCATGGTGACAAATAATAATAATGAGTATTGTATAGGCGCTTTACCCAATTTCCTGAATCAGCTCAAAGCGACGCGAACTGAACCCAACACGCACGCTCACGTGAATCACACGCATTCTTTCACACACTGGACATACACATACAGACCCATACGCTTAAGTCAAACACGCTTAAGTCGAACTTCGGATACGTCGAAGCAAAAAATTTTCCCGGCCAAACTTGCTCTTTGTATGACTAAATTTTCCACGGATAAGTCGAACGAGTACTCAAACACGGATAAGTCAAAACTCGGTTATGTCAAACGAAATCTGCAATTTTAGCCTCGGATAAGTCGTACCAGTCGCTGGCACGGGAATTTCTTTTTGTCCTTCTGATGCATCAGCGTCAAAACACGGCTTGCACGGAGATTTTACATTTTCCGTGCAAGTACAGGTTGACAGTGTTACGTGTCCTGCAGGCCTTAGGACTGGTTACGTGGGTGGTTGAACACGAAATTGGCGAGAAACACGTGCAAGAACAGAGCTAGGCGTGAGATCTGACCCTGTGCCCATGATCTCTGAGGTTTTCTGTCGCCAGCGTTAAGAAGGTGATTTGCCGTCGGATTCGGAGGGTAAGCACCGATTTATTCCTGGTGTGTGTGTGTGTGTGTGTGTGAGAGAGAGAGAGAGAGTTTGCCGGTTGATGCCGTTAGAGTTGGATCTTTCTGCTATTTGACTGCGTGTGTTTATCTGACGTTGCACTAGAATTTATTGAGCACATGCGATCATATGACTGCGAACGCGCGCGCACACACACACACACACACACACACACACACACACAGATGACGCTGCTGATCTTACAAGCAGAATAAGAGTCAGTGAAACTAGAAAAGAAGAAGAAAACATAAGCTGGAAACTTATCACCGTTTGGTGCCAGGCAGCTTTGATGTCAGAACGAAACAGCCATCAGAAAAACTTGGCTTTCTCCTTCCTCTGCATTGCATGTGTGACTATGGTAAGACCAAGCGAATACTCTGAACTGAAAGTGAACTAAAATAGCTACGGAGATTCGATGAAATGGCAGCTTGCACGAACGTATTGAATATAACAAATCCTAGCAGTAAGGCTCAGTATAGTTCGCACCCCTGGGCCGTACTGGGCAAACTATTCAAACGCACCCACATTCATTTAGTAGAGTTCGCCTGCTTAGACCGGTTTAGGGTTAGGTAGGGTTAGGTTTAGATTTAGGGTTGGGGTTACCTTGTGGTACTGATGCAATCGCTATGTTGTTCAGACGGTCGCAGTGCATTTACAGCAGGTGCAAATGACACAAGGGGGCGAACTATACCAACGCAGCAGCAGTAAGCTCATGTTGACCAGGGAAAATAAATTTCAGTTTCCAAACCGATTGGGGGGGGGGGGGGGGAGGTGCAACTCGCTTAACTCGAAGCTAGTGTCGAAATTCGACCTTATCCGTCGTCACGGATAAGTCAAACTTCGGATACGTCGAACGAAAATCCATTTCCCCTGCGAATTCGACTTAAGCGTGTTCGACTGTAGTACAATCACGTGGTGCGAAGGGCCATCTCAGCTATTTAAATTTCGGAATTTAGAATTGCGTTCATTTTTTCCAAATTTGGTGGGCTGAACATTTCCAAAGCAGAGGGGGAGGAAGCCGGAGTACCCGGAGAGAACCCCCGACAATCGGCCCGAATGAACGGCGACACATACGAGAGGGAAAACATTTGTGCCCCGAGTGGGAGTCGAACCCCTAACCCCTCGCATTGGTGACAGGTCTCTTAACCACTAGACCACCGACCACCCCAAATGTGTGTGTGTGTACATTGTGTACAGTTCACCCTCCTCCCACCCGCCCTCCTGTCCTAGTCTGTTTTCACTCTTTCTCATGAGTCACTCTGACACAGCGTAGCTGCTAGATCATTCAAACGAATTAAAAAACAGTATCAAGGCTATGACAATGAAACATTCTGCACGGAAATAGGCCTGTATGGTCAGCCATGCGTGACGTTGTAAGAAGCGGGTAGCGCTAGCAAGCTTCTCCGTACCCTTGTTGGCACATTTTCTTCAGTGTGTTCCACTCTCTCTCTCTGTGTATGTATGTATGGGTTAGCCTTTACTGAATACATCGCCCTGCAAAGTCGGCTAGACCTTCGTTTGTTGAGGCTCTAACTACGAGCAAATCCAACTTTTTTTAGCAAGGGAAGCCTGACCGACATTTTGAACATTTCTGCTGTGCATGGTAAGTGTTTTATTTTCCAAATGTACCCACAAGCCTAGCAGTAATGCGACCTATCGTTGTTTACCACAGCCGAAGACCCGAGACCTCCAAAGCACAACAGGCCGCCTGTATTTTTGTGGGGTTAGTCGTCGTTCAGGGAAGTATTAACTGCCCATCTGCTGGGTAAACCAGTTTCAGTTTGGACTTACAGTCCTGTTAGTGAGAGTCAGGTTTTGGACGTGTGGGTTTGCACAAAGCACATTTTCATGTAGACCTAAACTGAAACAGCAGACATAGCAACTTACAACGAACTGCTGTATTGCCACTTGTAAACAATGTGCCTATAGACGTGCAGAACTTTCTAGAATCCGTTGCGCTCGTGGCACACACACACACACACACACACACACACACACACACACACACACACACACACACACACACACAGAGCGAATGAACCAGCAGATAGAAAGTTACACGATAATCTAGGTCAGGAGAGTAAACCTTTCACACACATTTTCAAACATGCACTGGTGCAGAGTAATTTCACTTCAGTGAAGTTGCATGGGAAAAAAAACACTATAAAATGAAGGGTATATTACGGACACGAACAAATAAGCATGTACGGCGAAAAATCTACCTCAGCCTTGAGGTAGTCTGCATCATGTGCGCCAGAGAACGCATGATTTTTCGGGTTTGTCTCAATTCTGTTTGAACTGCCGACACACTCGTGTTTCTATAACAAGAAGTAAAGTGTGTTTGCAAATTACTGGTCGTGTGTGTGCGCGTGTGTTGTCCCACCTCATCTCGTTCCTCTTATCTTCTGCATAGAGTCTTTGCAACATGAAGAATGCACAGTCACCTTACATCCAACCGTAAGTACATACCTACAGAACTGGGCCCCTGTGTAAAACGCGAGGTTAATTTAACCCACTGCTAAGGGCCTAACCCAGACTAGGACAAAACAAACCCCAAAACATAATTAAATAAAAAAAAACGAAGCGAAGAAAGAAAGACAAAAATTCTTGTATAACGGCATAGGCACCTTGCTGGAATGGGCCCGCTTCCTGGTTTAAAACAAAAAACAACAGAAAATTTAACCCTAGAGCTAGTTTAGTTCGAGGTTAGACTCTAACCCGGGGCTAAACTCCCTAACCCTGACTTTTACATGCGGGCCCAGCATTATTTGATAAAACGTATATATAACATCTGGTCCAAATAGGCCGGGGAAAAAATGAGCAGTGAGCCCGACTACAAATTGCATAAAAGACGCTCTTGTGCCGTAGAAAATAGTCGTTAAAACTCGTGCCAGTCAATACCAGATTAGTGCATTCGTGTCACTTATGTGACGGAGTCTAGCACACCCCATCTGGCGATATAAAAACTCTAAACGTATACATACTGTAATTCATTTTTATCTCAGGAAAGGCAAGGCAGAGTGGAACCCCTGGAGCCACCGAGATCTCCCCTGCTTCTGTGGTCATCATCGTTATCGTGGTAGTCATTGTGCTGGCCGTTATTGTAGCTGCCTTTGTGTGTTGGAGAAAAGGATGGTGTAGGTATGCAAACTGCTTGGTGATTGGTTGTGTTTTATGTGATTTTGTTTGATGTTTTGAACTAATAGGCTTATATCAGTCTTACAGCGGGTTTAACTTTCAGATGGCAGAGTGGTCGTCATATCCATAATTTCATGCGTATCATCAGCGCCATAATGTTTACTTGCCGTGCTCTTTTGAAGTGCAGTGTTCTGACGCATGTCACTAACTTTGTATAAGCCTGAATAAAAATGTTTGAACCTATAACTTTCAGAAACATCTTGTTTGTTTTGCATGGATTGTTGTGTATGACTTACAGACAAACTGTTCTCCATTATGCTAGCACTAAAATGTACTCTTAACTGCAGCTTGTTAATTCCATGTTTATTCAAGTGTACCAATGACGGGCATTCCAACTGCCCAGCAACTGTTTCATAAGTGTTGTGTCTGATTCTTACACTCGGTAAAGCCACACAACGCGTACACTATAGAAGGACTCGTTAAAATTGTGTCGTGTGATTTATGACTTGAAAGATCTTGAAATGAAGTTTTGAACCATTAATTTTTATTATTCTTCACTTTTTTTCAGAAAAAGGAGCACTCATCGGGACACAGACATAAGCGACGAAACTGGAATACCCATGATGTATCGCACTTGGCAGTTCTACAACCAGTATCAACCTCCTGCATGACTGGCAGAATTTCAACTCTCAGTGGATGTTACTTCCTAGTTATCTACAAAAGGCGAGCGCTTTGGACTTTCAATATTCGGGTTGTGAGTTTGAATCTCGGGTGTTGCCAACTATTTGTACTGGTGTTTTCCTCAGGCGTTGCCCCGTCCTTGCAGAGGTCAATGGCTGTTTGGACAAGAAGTAAAACCCTCACACCACCAACCAGCCAGCTACAAAGAACCGGCCAGGAACAGTTTCTTAGAATAAGAAATGACATGTTGAAATGGCAGACTTTTTTTTCATCATAGACCATACTGCTGTGTGTGTGTGTGTGTGTGTGTGTGTGTGTGTGTGTGTGTGTGTGTGTGTGTGTGTGTGTGTGTGTGTTTTTGCGTTGTTGTTTATTTTTATTTGTTTGCTGTTTGGGTTGTTGTTTTGTTTGTTTTGTTCAGTTGTTGTTGTTGTGCTCTCTCTCTCTCTCTCTCTCTCTCTCTCTCTCTCTCTCTCTCTCTCTCTCTCTCTCTCTTTCGGGGAGCCGGGATAGCCGAATGGTAGATCGTTGGGCTTTCAATGCTCGTGTCGTGAGTTCGAATCCCGGCTGGGGCCAAATATTTGTACTGGCCTTTTGTCGTTGCCCCATCTTTGATATCACCCGTATGTGGTGGAAAAGGACGTTAAACTCCCCAATACCCCCCTCTCTCTCTCTCTGATATCAAAGAGGGACTACAGTCACATAGAACCAGAGACATAGTAATGAGATTGAAGTCTGAGCGAAATTATGTAGGCCTAAGTACAAGCTGACACGTGTAAAGGGAACAGACTCTAGCGGCCTTGCCTCTCAATCGGTAGGTTGCTTCCCGTTTCCCCTTAACTGGTCTTTGAATATGCGTATTGTGGTGATTATTTTCAGGCGATGTGTAAACTGTTCCAATCTCTTGCACCAGAAAATGACAGACCTGTCGTAAATATGTCAATTCTAGGAAGCGGTAATTTACGAAGGCCATGCCTTGCGTTGTGTCTTTAGCTTAGCTGACGGAGACAACGTACCGCCGTGTGTGTGTCACGTGGCGCTGATAACATACACACGTATACACATCGTGTTAACATTTCATTTTGTGTTTGTACACGTACATACTGACACAGCGGCTTGCAAGTGACACTGCCAGTGCGCATGTTCTTACTCGGCATCACTTCCGGCAGACGATCCGCTAGAGATATTCTCAACGGTCAAACACCCCTCAAGAGCGTCTTCACCCCACCTTTGCTGCCTTGCCTCGTTCCTGTGAGCTAGCGCGGCCTCTATCTCGTCACGTGACGCTGATGGGTTTAGGTAGTCGTCAGGAGGGTTCCTTGGTCCGTGGCACACTGGGGGCGGAACGTCCTCTGCTTCATAACAAGAAGACAAGTTGTTGGTGTCCTCAAAAATCCTCCTTAGTTCTATAAATATCAGTAATTTTTACTGTTGGCGATCTACATTACTTTACAAGAAGCGCCATCTCTACAGACGTTATTACGTATATTGCCCCCCTAACGAAAGATATTTCATCGATAATAGTATGATTTTATTATTTTGTATTTTTTTTCCCTCTCAAAAAGTGTTACTAAGTAGCAAAAGACATTGTTTTCTGCTGTTCACTATGCGAAATTCAAGCCTAGGGATACGCATGTCTTTATTTAAGGCCGACAACCATTTCCCTTCTGTAACACCTAAAAGTTACTTAATGCTAAATTCGAATAAAATTCGCATCCATTGACTATTCGAGTTATGGTAAGAGTAAATTAACAATAAACTGCAGGCAAAGGACTTGGCAATGATACGCACGTTTGTTATTATTATGATTATTATTATTATATTTACACAGTCTTACTGACCAGCAGCATCTGCCCCATCAGAAGCAGGAGGGTCGGCCTCACAGTACAAATGTACACTCTGGTTAGACCCGTCCTCCTCGGGTACGTCGTGTCGACTCTGCATGACCAGTTCCAGTCCGGGCTGGGGTGGCTCCGTGCGCCTTCTCTTCCCTGTAATTATTTACGCAATCATAGCATCCGTCAAAGCTGAAAAATGCATTGTTCTTTCCAACTTGAAAACTAATTCAATCTTTTGCATGATAAGTCAACGAGGATATGTTTGTTTTAGATGTAATTATATAATGCATGGTGGTTTGACAACACTTTTCCTTGTAAATGACCATGGAAACTCACGAATGGTATATTTTCGGGCACACACGGTGATAATGATGACAAGGAGAAAGACGAATCCTGCGACGCAAGCTCCTGTTATTATTTTCCATTGACCTGAAAAAGTGTCAAGTGTCAGTGATAAATACAAAAACTTGTATGGACAAACAACGTTTGGGGTGAGTGGTGTTCTGATAGGTAGTGTGACGCGACGTTACTGAACGACCTTTACCACTGTCACGGCGATGAAGCGTGGATTCGAACCCAGGTCGAGTTTGTGATAGTAAAATTATATGTGATACCGGTTTTCCTGGCTACCGGGCTGCTCATCGTCGGTTTCTCTCCGAGTTATCCGGCTTTCCTCCCTCAGCAAAAAGTTTGGAAAAGTAGGACAGGTATTCATTGACGCTCCACCGCGGAGACGTGCGTCCTTCGATCCAAGGAGCCAAAATTTCCCGAAAGAGGTATAAAGTTAAAAAAAAATAAAATAAAAGCCAGTAAAAAAAAACCGTGACAGTTGGAATGTGTGGTGGTGAATGAGTTGCTACCTTCTCGTGATTTCCAAGGGTTGCGATGACGAGGTACTTAATAAACACGAGAAAGTTGACAATTGTGGAGTATACTAACCTATTGCAGGTCATCTATATGTCCCGTGATGGGGTTTCTGGGAATAAATTGAACATGAACTTGAGAATTACTCCCACATTCTTTCACCCTTGATGCTGATGCATGTACCTGACCGGAAATTACTGTCTGTGACGATGAGTGAAAACTCTATAAGTCCAGTTCCAGCATCATTGGTGAGTTCCAGCCGCCACTGTCCCTCGTCCTGTGTCCTCACATTGTCCAGTCGGACAGTCAGCACCAGGTCAGGTGGGGTGCCGCTCAGATCAACCAGACTGGTACATGAATAATGTATTTTGAAAAAAACATAGTATTAGCAGTAGCTGTATGCTGTTTGTTGTCTTGCCTTTTCCTCATCATTTTTGTACAGAAAATACCTAAAAACAGCGATTTAACAAAACTACTTGGGCAACAACAACAGTAAATACAGCAACAACAACAGCAACAACAACAACAACTCTAGATCTCATTAACAAAACAAACTGTCGTTAGAAACCAAAATTTCGTTTACAATACAAGAAGAGTCGCAGTTGGTTTGGCGTTAGACTATCATGACTGCAGCTGGTTGTGATCAGCAAGTAGCAAGCTGTTTTGCTGACGAACACCAAAAGTTTCATTCTTTTTATAACTCTTTTCTAATACTCTAAGTTATGGTATTGAGTAAAGACAGTTGTCTATCAGCTACGCGTACTACAATGTAACCTCACCCTTTACAGCTGCCGAGTATAAAAGTCCCGTCTCTAAATCCATGTGTCTTAGACGTGTACTTGTGTAGCAGACACTTGTCAACATTCCTCGTGTGTGCTCGGATTGGAAACTGTTCTTGCATGTCATCTCCTGATTCTACCGTGATCACATTCCAATCGTGCTGGTCGAATGTTGGAGCGCCTTAAAATTTAAAATGACCAAACGATGAAAAAAAATGAATAAGGTTGCGCTGTCTGAATAAGTATGATACATGAAGTAAGTACATTAAGTGGTCTTGTTGTGTTTGAAGAGCTTTCAGGCAATTGCAGTGAACTGGGAAAATTGTCTGAGAAACGTTCAACCAATGGTCAACATAACGGTGTCTTATTTCTTTCAAATTATCTCACAATTGTGCATTACGAAATACCCCGCCCCACCACAAAAATCCCAAAGCACCTAATGATAGGAAAAAGACAAGAGAAATAAAGAAATACATTACATTTCACAATGAAAGTTGCCGTCTCATTGTGACTAGCCCCTGGTGCCTCACAGCGAATGAGACCAGCGTCCTGACAGCACACAGCAGGAAACCTGTATCGGATCTGTCCCCTGCTGTAGATGCTGCCTTCCATCTCTACCCCGTGTCTGTCCAACAGGCGGGCAGTGACAGGAGGGTTGCCCTCATCCCAGGTACACAGGATGTCAACAGTAGTGTTCTGGTCTACAGGTGACGTCACGCTGTTGTCACCAGCCATCATTGACAGACTTGTCACTCTGGCAGCAACAGTTCTTGCTGTAAAAGGTAAATGTGGTGGTGGTAAGTTTTCAGGTTTTTCTCCTATTGCAGTTATAGCAAGGCCCTGTGTATTCTAAGGGGTTTGAACAGATTTTGAGATGTTCTGTCCGACGAATATGAATATGAACCACCCTATTTATCCTTTTCACCTGTGTACGTGAAATGCACGTAAAGATACCTCAGACAATCCTTTGTGTTTCCAGATTCTCCCGACTTCAGATGGGTGAGGTGGCAGGTGTCAATGTGAGCCGTGTGAGTACGGATGGCGAAACTGATGCTAACACTGTCACCAGGAACGTTGAACTCCGGATTCTGGCCCAGGAGTATCGATGGGGGACCTGAAGAAAAAAAAAAACCAAAACAAAAACAAGAAACTGTCATATTTTTGTTTTGTTTTTTGCTTAGTTAAAGAAGACAGCTTAGCAATGTAAAGGTCGCACCACAAAATATTCTCCAGAGAACCGTGGTTACTTGAGGTGGGTTGTAACATTTCAAGGTCTTTTAATAATTCCTGATCCTTGGTGAAAGTTCCTGTCTTAGAATGGCAGCCACGTAAATATAACTTCACTCTCACACAACTGTACTTGCAAAAGGTCACTACATAGGCTGGGAATGGTCAGTTTACACTTACATTTAATAAGAAGTGTCTCAGTCTTGTTATGACTTGCACCTGGTGCCACACAGTGAATGAAGCCAGCGTCCGTGCATTGAATGTTGTCGAATGTGTAACTGGTTGTTGTCAAACTGCCAGCAGTAGATGTTTCCGCTACCAATACAGTCGCTATTTCTCCCGTCAAACTAATCTGACGACTGTGAATGAGCTGTGCTTGAACCGGCGGGTTTCCTCTGTCCCAGGTACACGAGATGTTCAGCCGACGGCCTGGTTCCAGTGCACTCGATGGCTCAGATGTAGGTGGCACGAGCTTTAAGTGTTTTACCTCTGCAGGATCTACGTACAAAGGAAAATCGGTTGCATAGACTCGTATGGAAACGTCAGGGATCAACATCAAACAGAGATCATCGTAAACGCGTGAGTAGTCGTGATAGCAATTGTGTGAAAGCCATGCGACACATGTATGTGTTAGTTCTGCATGTTAAAATCGTTGCCCCGTCTTTGACATCACCAATATGTGCTGGAAAAAGAAGATAAACCTTTAAACACCCACCCACCTTCCCTGTAAAAATAGGGACCACACACACACACACACTCGAGAAGAGAGAGAGAGAGAGAGAGAGAGAGAGAGAGTTCCTTACAAGTAATGTTGACGGATACAGTCTTGGTGGCAAACATGTTACTCGTCCAAGTCCATCTACCGCTGTCTGATCGGAGTACCTTTTTATGTAATGTGAAGCGACCGTTGTCTTCACAAGTACATGTAGATCCGTTCAAGCGTTTTCCATCTTTGATTGAAGACCCACATAATCGAATTAGTATACCACCTTGATCTCGATAGCCCCAAACATTGAATTCCACCGTTCTATGGTCGCAGTTCACAGTCGATATGGTGAAAGGAAGGGCAATGCGTTTGTTCTCCGCTGCAGTAAAAACCAGCGAGCCATTCAGTGTCGGAAACTGCACATAAATCCGAAAGTGGCGTTCAATGCAGTCGGCGAAAATATTGCTAAATAACACATTATTATTGGATTTCGATTGTTGTCTAATTAAGGTCGGGATTCTTATCAAATATCAACTTCCTGTCACTTATTTGTCAGCAGCGGGGGGAAGGGGGGGGGGGAGGTAAATACTTACATGTCTCTGTGGGGGACAGGTTGGTGTCAAACACAGAGAGAGTAATGTTATCAAGCAAAGATTCTGCTTTTTCGTCAGATCCATGATCACTTAGAGCAACACAATCCAAGTTGTAGTTAATCCGAGCATGCAGGCCTGAACTGCTGCTTCAAGTGGTTCTATATCGTAGATGCGAAACCGAGAAAAGGGGATTGCATATGTCTGTTTCCATGTTTCCCTGTAAACACAGGGAAGCTATTCTACTGTGTTGCTAGCTGTCAGCGACACAAAACATGATGTACAGTATTAGGACACGTGCTCAGAAGACGCAAACAAAAATAAAAACGAAAATGTAACTCTTGGTCTCTGCAACGCCACCATAAAGTTTTTAATGCTTGCATAAATAATTTTGCATAAAATGAATTGCAACATCTCTCCTACGAAGATTTCATAATTTTAACTATAAAATTATATCCACAAATCATATCTGTCTGACAAAGTGAAAGAGGGAAATAACCTTAATCAACCCTTGCCGTAGGATAAGCCAAACGTCAGCCGCTTTTCTCACACACACACACACACACACACACACACACACACACACACACACACACACACACACACACACACACACACACATATGGGTGAGGGAACTTTCCACAGGTACACGACGATAAGAAAACGTCACAACAATACTTATGTTTTGTACAGGGAAAAACTTATCTATACAATGTATATAAATAAGCAGTGAATCTGTGTGTGCGCGGGAAAACCTAGCTCAGAGTTCTCACCTCACGACCAAAATTGGTAGGTGCACGCGGGGGGGGGGGGGGAGGTCTCATTCTGGAGGGGGGAAATTGGAGTTTACGTCCGTTTTCCACCACGTATCGCCAAATAGGGAGACCAGAAAACACAATTTAGAGTTCTCATATCACGATCAGATTCTGTGGCTGTACTCGGGGGGGGGGGGGGGGGGGGGTTGGGGGGGACGCCGGACAGCAGTCTTTGTAAATCGGAGTTAAACGTCCTTTTCTACCACGTATTGCCAAACAGGGAGACCCGAAAACACAAACTGGACTGATCACATCATGATCAAAATCGGTGGCTGTACTTTGGGGGACCCCCAACACATTCTGGCGGGAAAGAAATCGGAGTTTAACATTTTCCACCACGTATCGCCATACAGGTGACCAGAAAGCACTGACTATATATTCGTATCATATCAGCCCAGGACGAAGCCGGCCGGTTACATTGGCAGGTCTAGAATATAACTACATATAACTAATATAAGGCAGTTCAGTAGTTCAAAGAGAAAGAACATTTCTAATCTCACTTGTGATAAAATATTTCCCTCCTCTCCCCATCTTCCCCACCACCGTATCTCAGCCACCTCGGGCTTCCCTACACACGTGACTTTTGCACTCGTTTCCCACAACTCAGTGTGAACTGCACTGCTTACTGCCGGCATTAAGGCGCCCAGGAAGAGATCTCCTGAGTTATTGTCTGTAGTTTACTACATGCAGTCATTTTTCCTGTCAACTGTGTTGAGAATAAGTCAATCATCGACCAGTCAATCACTCAGCCAATCCATAACAATCAATAAATCTATCAATCAAATAATCAACCAGTTAATCAGTTTATTATATTTTAAGATATGACTTCCATGCAATGTTTACATTTTTAGCAATTCCATACCACTAAGTTGTGTAGTATTTATGTATAAATGTGTCTCTTTTATCCTTGAAGGGACGCAACTGTGGCCTGTTCTAGTCACAAAAATTCCAACAGGAAGAACGTACTTGGCTCGGGAAAGATGGCGGATCAGACCAGTCAACATTAGCTCTCTAGGATAACGGCGACTTCACTGGTCAAACTGAAGAAAAACGTAAGTATCTCATTATGTAGTCCTGCAAGTGGGGATTGGATCATTAATGTGTTTGGTATTTTTCTGTTTGTTTTGTTTTTTAACGTACTCGGTCAGACAACAGAAGCGTAGTCACAGAAAAGGGTAGCCATATTGAAACGGTCGCCCCGTGATTCTACGAAACTTGCATCTGACAGTACCTTTGAGCTATCTAGGAACCAAAGTCATTTTTGAGAAACTGGGCGAGAGACTAGATCAGGCCTGCCGCGGGCGCAGTGCTCGCGCGGCGTACTCAGTGAATCGGTATGCGCGAGTAAACACCGTTGTGGTGCAACTGTGGAGAGTCTCTCATTAATTTTGACTGGACGAGATATGTGTGCTTAGGGGTAGGGGGGCGGGAGGGGGCGACAGGGTTTTTGAAAGACGAATCCGGATACTACAACCACTGAAAGTAGAGAAGGGCGTACATGTCACAGAAATGTCTTGAAACTATCGCCAGTAAACCTTGCTAGCAATATCTGTATTATCTAATCCGGATCCCACGGACCACTTGGGTAGTTTCTAGATTTTTTTTTAAAATTCTGTTTTTTGGTTTGTTTGGTTTTTTTACACATAGACATCAAATCGAACACACATGCATTGATACAACTACATCTTTCACAAATGTTAGAAGAAGGAAAACAACAGATACCCTTACGCCTTTGAAGGACATCTCACAACCAACCTCTACATTTATACACATACATCTTCCAATAGTACAGTCTCACATACATTACATACACTTATCCCCCCCCCCCCCTTCCCCTACAACACCCATACAGGAGACAAACACAAGGAGCACACACACACACACACACACACACACACACAAAACAAAAAAACAACAACAAAACACACACACACACACACACACACACACACACACACACACACACACAAGAAAAACAAACAAACAAAGAACAACAACAAAACACACACACACACACACACACACACACACACACACACACACACACACACACACTCAGACACAAGAAAAACAAACAAACAAAGAACAACAACAAAACACACACACACACACACACACACACACACACACACACACACACACACACACACACACACACACACACACAATGGACACACAGATTGCATAGTACATTGTACACGAGGTTGCAAATGTTAGATATTCACTATATGCCTCACGTCACAAGCGCTCTATATGGCATCCAGTTCATATTAAATTTGTTAAGTTTTCCTGAGATTCCGTGACAGTATCTCTCCATAGCATATCGGTGCTTAACAAGGCCTATGAAAACATTTAAGTCAGGTAAAGTTTCTTTCAGACGACTAACATAAATATGATATTTTGCCAGCAGGATGAGCAGATCAAAAACGGAGTCTGTATTGAAGCATTCTGCCACCCCGAAGATAATCAGAGTATCTGTAAGAACTAGTGCTGAGCAGTTAACGCAGTTATCTTTCAGCAGTGTTGTGAACCCTGCCCAGAAATGTTGAGTATGGTGACAAGTCCAAAACAAGTGCATTATTGATTCAGGTACATCATGACAAAAGGTACACAAGTCGTTGTCAGAAAGTTTTCGCAGGCACAAAAATCTTTTGGTAGGCAAAACACGATATAATAATCTCAGCTGGAACCAGCGGAGCTGAGAGTCAGGTGTAGTACTAATTGGTTTTAGAAATTGGAAATTGGTTTTATGTTTCCAATCTGGAATCTCTTTACAAAGCTGACTCCACTTAAATATACAGTTAGGCTGCATCTTTGGCGTCACCAGAGCAGAGTATACTTTTTGTGCCCACCCTGCATAATTAGGGACCACACCTTGTTACCTGTACCAATACAATGTGGGGCAGGTTCAAAACCAGCCCGTCGTCTGTAAGCCTTAATAGCTTCAATTATTCCAGAGTATACCAAAAAATTGGTAGAGATTCCTGGGTACAAATCCTTGAACATACCAAAAGTGAGTAGATCACCATTATCATCCACCAAATCACCAACATATATAATACCCCTTCTTTTCCATTCAGGTATATGTACAGTTTTTCTGTCTCTGACAATATTTTTGTTATAATGGACACGTTCAGATAAAAACTCAGTAACATGCTCAGGCAGACACCTGTTGGAAAAGTTCTTAAAGTGTTTGGCTACATCCACCCAGAATTTGTTCTGACATCGCTGCATCAATACATTTGCATATTCACTACCGTACATCTCCAGATTTCTGAAAGCAGGACAAGTAGTCATCAATAAATTTCTTATCAGTGCATTTGATAAGAAGACACGTTTCACCCAGCTTAATTTCACCGAAGCTAACAAAGCATATACATCAGCCATTCTTAGTCCACCTAACTCATATGAGGCACAAACATTTGTCCTACTAATTTTACATTTCTTTCCATCCCATAAGAATGAGAAAAACATTTTGTTGAGGTCAGACATAAAGGATGAAGGTGGATCTGGGAGATTGGTAAACAAGTGCACAAGTTTCGATAAAGCAAGGGTCTTAATTACAGTAATTTTTCCGTAAGGTGTCAGCTGGCGCTTCGAACAGACAAGCAGAATTCGCTTCATGTCATTCAACTTGTTGTCATAATTAATTTCAATTCTATCAATGTCTGTAGAAAAATTGACACCTAGAACTTTAAAAATTCCAGGGTCCCAGACAAAATTGAATTCTGGCATGTAGCGTATGTGTGAGTTCTTCCGTGAACCAAGCCAAACAACCTGACATTTTTCAAGATTGATTTTTAAACCAGATATGCTAGAAAAATACTGTAGTTTCTAGATTTTGAATCTGGCTTGGACGCTGCAAACTCAAAACATAGATCAAGACTGAGTAAAGAAATAAAAGCCCTGTGAATATTTCATAGCCCAGGCCCGCTACAAGTTAAAGATGACGTCTGGTGAGAATAACGATTAGCAGTCATTCCCCATCAAGCTGTTGTATACCGAAGAGTACTATGGTCCAAGAGGCAAATCAACGCAAATCAGCCCTGAGCTCTGTCGCCGATAAACAGATGGTTTTAAAGAAATTCTGATCAGTTTCTTCGAAGACAGAGTAAGTGAAAGTGAAACCGCTTCACTTCTCCATCGCCTGCTAGACTCTCCGCCATATTGTGTTGCTGCAGCGCATGAATACAAGTACTCCAAGGAGGCAACAAATGTCAACATAAACTTTACAATTTGTCGTCAGGTGTTACGAGGTTTGTGTATGGAAAGAAATCAAGAAATTACACAATCAGCGGCGTCTGATATATGCAAACAGATTACACATGCATGGGAATTTTCTTTTGTGTGTAGGTACATTGATAACAACCGATTAGGTTTTCAAAGGAAAAAAAAAAGTCACCGCGACCTACGCATGCGCATTTCTAAGTTTCCGAGAGGGGGAGGGGTAACAAGGTATGGCGCGCCTTTCAAAAGGTTAATTCAAATGTTTTCACAGATGTTTTTTTTGCGGTAAGTTGTTAATAATAATAATAATAATAATGAATATTGTATAGGCGCTTTACCCAATTTCATGAATTGGCTCAAAGCGCCGCGAACTGAACCCAACACGCATGCTCATGTGAATCACACGCATTCTCTCACACACTGGACATAAACACATTACAATCACGTGGTGCGAAGGGTCAGCTCAGCTATTTAAATTTCGGAATTTAGAATTGCATTTATTTTTCAAGTTTGGTGGGCTGAACATTTCCAAAGCAGAGGGGGAGGAAGCCAGACTGCCCGGAGAGAACCCCCGACGATCGGTCCGAATGTACGGTGCCACATACGAGAAGGAAAAAATTTTTTAGCCCGAGTTGGACTCGAAATCCTGACCTCTCGCATTGGTGACAAGTCTCTTAACCACTAGACCACCGACCGCCCCGAAGTTGTTCACTGTTTGGAAAGTAACCTGTGTGTGTGTGTGTGTGTGTGTGTGTGTGTGTGTGTGTGTGTGTGTGTGTGTGTGTGTGTGTGTGTGTGTGTGTGTGTGTGTGTGTGAATAGGGTGTGTGTCTACTTTTATTTTTACTTTATTTTCTTTCCTACCTGTCCTTTTGTTTCTGAGTCTTGGTTTGATTGATTTAGTTTTAGTTTAGTGTGTATTTTGTGCTCTGATTTATGTGCGTTTTTGTATACGTGTCTGTAAATATGCCCCCCCCCCCCCCCCACATGGCACATAGTTTACTATTCCCTACCGCATTTGACCTCAGACCAAACGCGTGTTTGATTGGACATATGCACCGAATACATCAACCTTTTCTCTCTGAAATAAAGGTGATCAAAAAATGGAACTGGTCCTTCTTATCGTCCTGATATCGCCAGTGACTGCACAAGGTAAGAGAGATGAATGGTGTTTAGTTATGTGACCTAGATGTTTTCACTTTTTTCACTCCCCCAACTCTTTGCCAGTTCCAGTCGTATTCCTGCCAGGTCACAACTCTGCACCATCGGGCTTCACTACCCTGTGCATTGACCCGAAATCGGCTAGCCGTGACCTGCATGCACCGTGACAAGTGATACATAAGAAGGAAAAAAAACCCAAAAAACTCGGTGACAAGGAAAGTGAACAGTTCTGAACAACTTTGTGGTCAACGTCTTCAGCCTAAATAGATATTATTGCCCGCCCCGTGCATACACAGAACCGCATCATGTATGCATTTTTAGCGGCAACTTTGAGCTCTGCCATGAAAACAAGGAGGAAGAGCACCGTCCTACAAAGTTGTTTCTCCAAGTTTCATGTTATTTTGTCTGTTTTGTTGTTATTGTTGCCGGTTCTCCCCTCTTCAAGTTCTACCAATGTCAGTCCAATGACACTAGATCCGCTACGATCGATTAGCCACGTGACTGGGGTGTGGGTGGGGGGGGGAGGGAGAGAGAGTCCAGAGTGCAGTCCCTTTTCGGCGGGTCGTGAAAGTGAAAATGTGATTGCTTACAGCCAGCGTCATTTTCAAAAATGGCAATTTTTTTTATTATTATTATTATTTATTTATTTTTTTTTTTAGAAAAGCGAAGACTTGTGTGTCATATGATTCGATTTGAAACGAAGTCTTGAATATCCGACCACTTTTCGTTTGGGGAAAATCTTTGCCAGCGGACAATTATTGTTGCGCTTTGGTGGCACTGTTTACGTGGTACACTGATCCAACAGGATGTGAGTAAACGGAAAAGGGGTTGAATTCTGACAGGCAAAGGTGTTGCACTCTACAGGCAAGTATTATTGCACGGTGCAGACGATCACGTACCTGCCTTGGAATAAGAGACGATTACAAAAGCATACAAACCCGTGCTGTAGGACTGAATGTAATATAGATCTGTCCATTCAGACAGAGACATGGTATTATGTATGACTCCAGAGTGCAGTCTCTTATCGGCGGGTCGTACTTTACCCTGAAAGACCCTGTGCCCCAGAGAATGGCAATAATCTCTAATCAGGCTTAAAATGTACTGTGCTGGTGAATGCGACGAACTCACCGCTTCTGTGCACACTGTGAAATGACACGATGACCACAAAGTTGTTCAGAACTGTTCACTTTCCTTGTCACCAAGTATTTTTGTTTTTTTCCTGCTTAGGTATCACTTGTCTCGGGGCAGGTCTCGGCTAGCCGATTTTTGGGCAGTGCAGAGGGTAAGCGTAGTGAAACCCGATGGTACGGAGTTGGCCAGGTCATAGAGGGCTTCGAAGCTGGGACATTTATTATACATGAGGATGAGGATTATGCTATGGAGAATCTTGTGGTTTGAGACTGCGCGACAGGGTCGCATCCCGCCGCCTGCGTAATCATCCAGATCAAGAGATGTATCATAGCAAAGGAAGCACTCCCCAGATCGCACCCATGGAGTGGGTGAGTCTCAGCTGTGTGGCAACATATTTCCTTTATTGACCATGTCGGCTCGTATTTTAACCTTTACAGTGCTCAAAGTCGATTGTCAAGACACCACTACAGTTGTTGGCAAGTCTGCGACCATTAGCTGCACGTTTAGTGAAACTGTCTCAAGTGTGGCAAGACCATTCCTGGTGACGAGGTTTCCTCTGGATTCTGTAGATTTTCCAGGTACAGGATTTAATCCCTCTCCCACCTCCTTGTGTGTGTGTGTGTGTGTGTGTGTGTGTGTGTGTGTGTGTGTGTGTGTGTGTGTGTGTGTGTGTGTGTGTGTGTGTGAGTATGTGTATATGTGAATAGTTATGTTGCTTTATCAGTAATAATTATGTAGTTAACGTGCGTATGTACAGACTCTCTTCCTTTAACTCTGCGGGTGTCATCATGTTTTTTTTTTCTGCAACAGAACACGTTGTGGACTGCAAGAATGGACATTGTGACGTAGCAAACGGTTACAGGTATACCGAACGTACTGGTTCACAGCAGATCATAGAGATTCCTTCGGCTGAGAAACGTTTTGAAGGGAGATATCAATGTCAGTATCAGACAACTGAACATCAAGAGCCGACGTCGTGTACTCTCCTTGTGCAAGGTACGTGTGTGTGTGTGTGTGTGTGTGTGTGTGTGTGTGTGTGTGTGTGTGTGTGTGTGTGTGTGTGTGTGTGTGTGTGTGTGTGTGTTGGAGTTAAACTTCCTTTCCATACACCTGCTGATTTATAACAGAATAATGTCATGACAACCTACCAATAAACAGTGTTCATTGTCAGTGTTACACAGTGTTTGTTGTTGTTTCCGAATTCCAGAGTTTGTTGTTGAGACACCGGAGAACAGCACTCCTGTTTCAACTGGTAAGTTTGTGTTCAGTTGTCAAAGTTCCCTGGTGACTATGCAAGTCTACCAATATCCGATAAGACACTTTGACTTGTGGACTCAGCAGGTTCGGTTGACGGTAGGTCTCGTTAAAGGTTTTATCATTACGATTTTTATGCTCATAAATCACGGTTGTGTGTGTACTGAGCAAGTGTGCTGTGCATAGCAACACTACCGCCGAGTCTGAGAATTGTAAATGTTTGACCGCTCGCGCAAAGTGTCAGTATGAAACACCTGAACCCCAAGAGCTCGTGCCCTGTACTCTCCACGTTCGAGGTACAGTGTGTACAGTGTGTGTGTACAAACAACATAGTATCGCACGAAGAGCTCTACTAATCATCAAGACAGAGTATTTCGAGCATACATCTGTGGTCGTCTGATGTCGCAGCACCTGCCAAATTGGATGATAGAGGTGTTTGCAAATAGTGTGTGTGTGTGTGTGTGTGTGTGTGTGTGTGTGTGTGTGTGTGTGTGTGTGTGTGTGTGTTGTAAGCGCAGCGAGTCCTTGGCATTTGGAGACCAGGATTCTATTTTTTTTTTTTTTAAAACCTTCGAATTATTAATTAATATCATTATTATCATCATCATCATCCATTACCGGCTTTTTTCCTTTGATCTCTCCCGTTGTATAAGTGCGCGAATCTCACTAGTGAAAATAACTCATGTGACACATCACATGACAAACATTTCCCTGTGTTTTCTGCCAAGGTTTTATCTCTATTGATAGAAAGAATACAGATGGATCCTTCTGGTAGAGAATCACAGAAGAAGGTAGTACTACACCTGGTGCGCGGCACGCTGATCTCCTTGTCAACACGGCCGGCAAAAACGAAATATGATTACGGCTCGGTATCAACTACTTGTTCAAGTACAAAATGACTTTACCTGATACCTAACAAGCACTGCTTACTCAGATCATGGACAGTTTCAACGAACACTAAGCTAAGTCCGTTCTTAAAAAAAAAAAAACTCGAAGATAGCCTGTCCCTGGCACCGGACTAATTCGCTGACTTGACTGGCCGTGGCAAGCTAGGCGCAAATAACGCTGTTGAAGTTCAAAAACGACATGTTTGCCTAAAAAGCACTGCGTACTCAAACCAAAGCCAGTTTCAACGCTTTCCAACCAAAAGCCTGTGACATAAAGCGGAATCGTCTCGAGTCAATCCAGTCGTCTGCTATCCGCTGTGAAGGCAAGCGTATCAGCCCTTGTCAGTCTAGATATCTGATTCAACCGAAGCTCCTTGAATCGTTCGAATCATGCAGGCAATTATGAAATGTAGCTGTTGATGGAAGGACACTTTCATCGTTGTGCATGCACTCAAAATACTTGAAGCAGAACTCACGAATTAATATATTTTACGGGGGACCGAGGTCGCAAACAGAGCTGTGCGTGTTTTGGTTTCGCATTGACTTTGCACATTTCACATATTATTACACGTGCACTCACAGGCGAAACTGTAGCAAAATATAAGCTGGCTTATTAGTAATCGTGAAATGACACGTTTAACATGTGCCAAATAAACTGACAAAATCAGTCATGTTAGATTCTCTTGCGAAGAAGTTTTACCAATTCCTTCATTTTCTAGAATTTGGAAGTTCATCCCATTATACTTGACAGCGACAGAGTTTGTGTTTAAAAAAAAAAAATCTGAATTCGGTGTGGTTGCATATGATTGAAAAAAATGACCAGTCCAAAGTCTTGTGACTGCTCATCGTAAAGTGGTCGTATGCGAAACACAATGTAAATTGTTAAGGGGAAAATAATTTTTGGTTGATTTCGTAGGGTTGCTTGTGCGTGCGTGCGTGCGTGCGTGCGTGCGTGCGTGCGTGCGTGCGTGCGTGCGTGCGTGTGTGTGTGTGTGTGTGTGTGTGTGTGTGTGTGTGTGTGTGTGTGTGATAATTAATGTTATTCTATACATGTACCAGAAACAGAAGGACCGAGCGGAGATTCGGAAGGAATGGGCGTTAAAGTCCCTGTTGTGGTGGTCCCTATTGTGGTACTTGTGGTGGCCGCTGTGGTCGCTTTCATTGTACGGAAACGTTTGTCAGCATGTTGTGCCAGGTAGGTTATCCATATTTCGTCTCTGATCTGTTCTGATGTTTGTACCGCCGCAGCTGTCTGATCACATTATTCAGTATGGGTGTTATGTCATAATTATGTAGGTGACACTCAGCCTTTTAAGCTAGGTTTAATGGTTTCCTGTTGTTGTTTGTTGTTGTTGTTGTTTGGGGTACACTATCTGTAAAGAGACTGAGTTGTGCATTGCAGTGAATTGAGTCTTTATACTGCTGTACAACATCATACGAATCTTTCAGTGATACGAAGGAAACGTGGTCAGTGGAATGGTGATAACAATTCCTGCAACTAGTTTAGTTATGGCTAACCCGTGAGTGTTCGGGGACGCCACATCCTGGGAGAGGGTCACCATGTCAACTAGTGCGAGATGTCCGAGAGTTCGATTCCCGTTTGGGGCATCGGTTTTTTACTAATAGTATGTGATACTTTTTACTACTATGTCGATGTCTCACTATGGTCCCGTTGAATGTGTTAATTGCTGGATGTTTTGACTGACCGGGCATTTCACTATACTCCCCGAGCTCTCACCAAGTTATTTTTTATTGTAAAATACTGACACGGTTTATCTGTATCATACACGTGAACAAGAAAATCTAGTTGCGACGAAACATTGCTCTTTGGCTGATAATCAAGCGTGTGATTTTTTTTTTCCATTTTAGTTTGCACAGATTCAGACCCTCAAAGTGTCCGGCGAAGGAGGAAACGGGCTCTGATGACAGCATAGAATGTAAGTAGGATGACTTCCCGTTCATTATGTCCAGAATTTCCCTAGTGGTATGTAGATATTATAGTTTTATTGGACGATAGTTTCCATGTTAACTAGAAACTATTCAGTCTTCTGTGCAAGGTTGTCGTGCCTGGTTGAACTGAAAAACTTTGTATACTGATCCAAGCATAAATTTAAGTAACGCAGATGATGTTACACGTGTTGATGAGAGAGAGAGAGAGAGAGAGAGAGAGAGAGAGAGAGTGTGTGTGTGTGTGTGTGTGTGTGTGTGTGTGTGTGTGTGTGTTGATGTGATTGCTGTTTATTGGTACTGTAATACGTTCTATCTCTCCCAGCGCACCATGGAGCTGTGAGGGACATGCTGGGTGATACGGCCCCTCTCCCCAGTTTCCTTTAGTCTCCCCAGCCCTCCTCCCCCTGTTTCCTAGTATATCTGGGTCCTTTTCTGTGCTGGGAACTGCTGGATCTAGTACTCATTCATCCCATAGAGGCACAGTTCTCTCCCTTGCAGCGCCCACTTGCCTATTTCTTCCCTTTTCGTTGTTGCAATCACTGTTTGCCGTCTGTATATTTTTTTAAGCCAAAACTCCGTTGAATCCGCAACACGTATGTCTTATCAACCTTCATGGAGAGGATGGATCGTGTGTTGATCGCAGCCAGCAACACGCAGAAACCGAGGCGGAGGAGGGAGACAAGAAGAGTTCAGCTGACAGGTAGGCACATTGGTTTAGCTAGCGCCTGTTGGTAAAGATTCACATATACATCACAAGACCACATTTCATCCAATACTCAGTGCCCTTTTTTTTTCCAAATTTGTAACTGTTGGCATTGCTGATAGTGATAGTAAAAAGTTACGGAAAATACACAAAGTTCATATTTATGGTAGCAATGGATGCAACGACGTGTGACTACACAAGACTATCATTTGTGTGTGTGTGTGTGTGTGTGTGTGTGTGTGTGTGTGTGTGTGTGTGTGTGTGTGCGTGCGTGCGACAGTTGTGGGCCTTGGGACCACCCTATTGAGCTGTGTCTGGAGCAAATCCCAAAATTGCTCAATAGGGTTCATGTCAGGAGATAACGCTGGCCAAGGCATCACCTGGATGCCCGAGCGCTGCAGGAGGTCCTGGGTAGCCCTGGCAGTGTGGGGGCGCGCGTTGTCGTGCTGGAAAACCCAGTTCCCGTGGGCCTGAAAAAAGGGCAGCACTTGAGGGTGCAGCACCTGGTCCATGTACCGCTGCGCTGTGATGCCGTTGCCGCGTCCAGGACCCAGGCCTTGGAAGATGACGGGTGCCAGCACCTGGTTGTGGCCGATGGCGCCCCACAACATGAGGCTGGGCCCGCCCCAGGCGTTGTTTTCCACGACACAGTTGTCAGCATAGCGGTCTCCTGTTCATCTCCATACCCGAACACGCCCGTCGGCATGGTCAATGCAGAAACGGCTTTCATCGCTGAAAAGCACGTTCTGCCAGCGAACATTGTTCCAGTTGAGGTGGCCTTGCGCCCACTGCAGGCGTGCCTGTCTATTGCGCACGGTGCGGACGGGTCCCCTTGGCTGGACGGCAGTTCCTCAGCCCCTTGGAGCGCAGTCGCCGGCTGGCCGTTTGCCTAGAAATGGGTGCCTGGTGTGTCCCTATAACAGTTCTGGCTGTTTCTGCACCTGTTCTGAAGGGATCTTGAGCATGGATGCGGAAAATGTGGCGATCTTGCCTTGGCGTGGTCACTCGAGGTCTGCCGCTCCGCTGGGCATCAGCAGTAGCGCCAGTTGTCACGAACCGATGCTGGAGACGATAAATGGTGGAAATGTGGCATTGGAAAGTCGCAGCCACGGCTTCTGGCGTGTCCCCAGACTGCAGACGTCCAATGGCCCTCTCGCGTTGTGCAGAAGTGAGTCGTGGCATCGTGACAGCGTCGAATGAGGGACTGATGAAACCTGTATCTTTGTGCCCTTTTTATCCCCTAGTGACAGTGAACACTACTCACTGCTCAGCTTTTGTGCTTTGCTTGCACATGCAGCTGAACTGCACACGAAATGTGTCACAGCTAACTCGGGCTTCAAGTGGACTGCAAGTGCGCTGATGCGGTAAAATTCACAGAACGCTTCCCTCAAACATCGGTCTTGATATACTGGGTCCCAAAAATAATGCAACTTTTGTTAATACCGGAAAAAAATAAATTGAAAGATGGAAGATATTTTTCGCGTTTCTTTTGGACGTCAGTATATTTTAAGAGCGTAAATGCTTTGGACTTATACGGACGTGTGTGTCTGTGTGTGGATGTATGTGCACTTGTGTGCAAGATGTACTTGTGTGCGTGACTTACGCTTCTGTTAGTGCACGTTTTATTTGTTATTTTTACGTCTTGTTATTAATTTTTATTGTGGCCTACAATTTCCCTTCTGGGTTTGATAAAGTAATTTGAATTGAATTGAAAAGCAAGCATTATGTGGTAGCGCGATTGAAATCAGATGAGAGACAGACAGACAGACAGACAGTCATGGCATTTAAATTAGTCTTCTATGGTATTAGTCTATCGGCAAATTACCGGTGAAGTTTCGCATGATGTTTTTTGATACTTGTTGCAGTTTGCTGAACTCTGCACATCAGAATCCAAGGATTGGACCCATTCGAAGTACGGGTAACGGTAAGCTTGTTGTTTCATGTAAAACGATCATGTTAAGTATGCAACAAGACTACAAACATGTCAGAGCAAAATACTGAAATCCGTCTTGAGTCGATTCCCACCGACGTACAGTTATGTCAGAGTTGTATCACAGTTGTATCACAGTTGTATCACAGTTGTATCACTGAGGAGTAGAAAATGCACATGCAGCGTGTTCAAAGTGGTACAATATTGTACTTGGTTAACAAGGCAGAGAATACGAAAACCAACACAAAGCGAACTCTCACATTTACATGCGTGTGGGGGTGTTGTCGCTGATATTTGTAATACGTTGTGTTTTAGTTCGAAAAGAACAAGACACAGAACCACTCGCCTTGGACACGCCCACAGACAACTGCCAGGATAACTCCCCTAACGAGGAGAAGACTTCAGTTGACGGGTGAGCACAGTTTGTATCTATGGTTGTGCATCACAAGTACCCAGGACTCTCTGAGCCACATTATACTTTATAATGTGGCTCATATTTTTAAAACTTTATGTTCGCTGCTACCAACTTACATATACACAATGTAGGATATGTTTTTTTCATCCATGAGTTTGTCGACTACAAACCCTTCAAGAGGCAGGGCAGCAAGAGTCAGAAGATTTCATTTTGTCTACTGTTTATTTATTTCAGTTCGCCGAACGCTAATCGCCCAAATCCAACCACGACACCTGCCATCAGCACGGGCAATGGTATGTTAAGTGCTCATGATCATATCTTTTGTTTATCGGGGAAATATGTGTAAAGCACTAAAGAAGGAACCGATAACAACAGATATCAGATATCACCATCGCTAAATGGAATTGTCGCCACTATAGGCGTCGTAGTACACTGGGGTTTTGTATCTATATGGAGCTACAACTAACAACACTACCTTACTGCTTTGTGGATTCCCTTTTGTAATGTTCATCATACTGAAAAGTACATAGGGACGCTGGTCTATGCAAGACATCAGGATTTCAACAAAGCTTCCAGTATGTGCTTTTTCCCACCGACGTACAGTTATGTCAGAGTTGTATCACAGTTGTATCACTGAGGAGTGGAAAATGCACATGCAGCGTGTTCAAAGTGTCACAGTACTGTACTTGGTTAACAAGGCAGAGAATACGAAAACCAACACAAAGCGAACTCGCACATTTACATAATTAATATGTGTGCGTGTGGGGGTGTTGTCGCTGATATTTGTAATACGTTGTGTTTTATTTCGAAAAGAACAAGTCGCAGAACCACTCGCCTCGGACACGCCCACAGACAACTACCAGGATAACTCCCCTAACAAGGAGAAGACTTCAGTTGACGGGTGAGCACAGTTTCTGTCTATAGTTGGGCATGACAAGTACCCAGGATTCTTTGGGCCATATTTTGCCCCGTTCTCCTTTTTAAAACTTTATCTCGCTGCTACCAGCTTGCATGTACGCAATGTAGGATATGTTTTTTTTCATCCATGAGTTTGTCGACTACAAACCCTTCAAGAGGCAGGGCAGCAAGAGTCAGAAGATTTCATTTTGTCTACTGTTTATTTATTTCAGTTCGCCGAACGCTAATCGCCCAAATCCAACCACGACACCTGCCATCAGCACGGGCAATGGTATGTTAAGTGCTCATGATCATATCTTTTGTTTATCGGGGAAATATGTGTAAAGCACTAAAGAAGGAACCGATAACAACAGATATCAGATATCACCATCGCTAAATGGAATTGTCGCCACTATAGACGTCGTAGTACACTGGGGTTTTGTATCTATATAAAACTACAACTAACAACACTACCTTACTGCTTTGTGGATTCCCTTTTGTAATGTTCATCATACTGGAAAGTACATAGGGACGCTGGTCTATGCAAGACATCAGGATTTCAACAACGCTTCCAGTATGTGCGTTTTTACACTGACTTATTCTTCCCTCAGCATAATGCCTGTCTTTAAAAACTTCGGCTTTAAAGGTTTGTTTGGCTTTAGACATGAGCTTGGATTTTAAGGTTAGTTTGGCTTGAAAGGTTAGTAAAACTGAACACAAATCTTACGCGCCCGGGTTTTGCAGAAGATGAAAAACCTCAAAATGTATGCATTTCTAATTATCCGATCACTGTCATTAAAGGTGTGTGTGTGTGTGTGTGTGTGTGTGTGTGTGTGTGTGTGTGTGTGTGTGTGTGTGTGTGTGTGTGTGTGTTGATGTGATTGCTGTTTATTGGTAATACGTTCTATCTCTCCCAGCGCACCATGGAGCTGTGAGGGACATGCGGCGCCCACTTACCTATTAATTTTGTCCCCTTTTCGCTGTTGCAATCACTGTTTGCTATTTTGTAATTTTTTTAAGCCAAAACTACGTTGAAACCGCAAGACGCATGTGCTATCAACATTCATGGAAAGGATGGATCGTGTGTTGATCGCAGCCGAAGTACGGGTTGCGGTTAGCTTGTAGTTTCATCATGTTAAGTATGCAACAAGACTACAAACATGTCAGAGCAAAATACTGATAATTATCCGTCTTGAGTCGATTCCCACCGACGTTCAGTTATGTCACAGTTGTATCACTGAGGTGTGGAAAATGCACATGCAGCGTGTTCAAAGTGGCACAGTACTGTACTTGGTTAACAAGACAGAGAATACGAAAACCAACACAAAGCGAACTCGCACATTTACATAATTTTATGTGTGCGTGTGCGGGTGTTGTCGCTGATATTTGTTATACTTTGTGTTTTATTTCGAAAAGAACAAGACGCACAACCACTCGCCTCGGACACGCCCACAGACAACCACCAGGATAACTCCCCTAACCAGGAGAAGACTTCAGTTGACGGGTGAGCACTGTTTCTGTCTATAGTTGGGCATCACAAGTACCCAGGATTCTTTGGGCCATATTTTGCCCCGTTCTCCTTTTTAAAACTTTATCTCGCTGCTACCAGCTTGCATGTACGCAATGTAGGATATGTTTTGGTTTTTTTTCATCCATGAGTTTGTCGACTACAAACCCTTCAAGAGGCAGGGCAGCAAGAGTCAGAAGATTTCATTTTGTCCACTGTTTATTTATTTCAGTTCGCCGAACGCTAATCGCCCAAATCCAACCACGACACCTGCCATCAGCACGGGCAATGGTATGTTAAGTGCTCATGATCATATCTTTTGTTTATCGGGGAAATATGTGTAAAGCACTAAAGAAGGAACCGATAACAACAGATATCAGATATCACCATCGCTAAATGGAATTGTCGCCACTATAGGCGTCGTAGTACACTGGGGTTTTGTATCTATATAAAGCTACAACTAACAACACTACCTTACTGCTTTGTGGATTCCCTTTTGTAATGTTCATCATACTGAAAAGTACATAGGGACGCTGGTCTATGCAAGACATCAGGATTTCAACAAAGCTTCCAGTATGTGCTTTTTCCCACCGACGTACAGTTATGTCAGAGTTGTATCACAGTTGTATCACTGAGGAGTGGAAAATGCACATGCAGCGTGTTCAAAGTGTCACAGTACTGTACTTGGTTAACAAGGCAGAGAATACGAAAACCAACACAAAGCGAACTCGCACATTTACATAATTAATATGTGTGCGTGTGGGGGTGTTGTCGCTGATATTTGTAATACGTTGTGTTTTATTTCGAAAAGAACAAGTCGCAGAACCACTCGCCTCGGACACGCCCACAGACAACTACCAGGATAACTCCCCTAACAAGGAGAAGACTTCAGTTGACGGGTGAGCACAGTTTCTGTCTATAGTTGGGCATGACAAGTACCCAGGATTCTTTGGGCCATATTTTGCCCCGTTCTCCTTTTTAAAACTTTATCTCGCTGCTACCAGCTTGCATGTACGCAATGTAGGATATGTTTTTTTTCATCCATGAGTTTGTCGACTACAAACCCTTCAAGAGGCAGGGCAGCAAGAGTCAGAAGATTTCATTTTGTCTACTGTTTATTTATTTCAGTTCGCCGAACGCTAATCGCCCAAATCCAACCACGACACCTGCCATCAGCACGGGCAATGGTATGTTAAGTGCTCATGATCATATCTTTTGTTTATCGGGGAAATATGTGTAAAGCACTAAAGAAGGAACCGATAACAACAGATATCAGATATCACCATCGCTAAATGGAATTGTCGCCACTATAGGCGTCGTAGTACACTGGGGTTTTGTATCTATATGGAGCTACAACTAACAACACTACCTTACTGCTTTGTGGATTCCCTTTTGTAATGTTCATCATACTGAAAAGTACATAGGGACGCTGGTCTATGCAAGACATCAGGATTTCAACAAAGCTTCCAGTATGTGCTTTTTCCCACCGACGTACAGTTATGTCAGAGTTGTATCACAGTTGTATCACTGAGGAGTGGAAAATGCACATGCAGCGTGTTCAAAGTGTCACAGTACTGTACTTGGTTAACAAGGCAGAGAATACGAAAACCAACACAAAGCGAACTCGCACATTTACATAATTAATATGTGTGCGTGTGGGGGTGTTGTCGCTGATATTTGTAATACGTTGTGTTTTATTTCGAAAAGAACAAGTCGCAGAACCACTCGCCTCGGACACGCCCACAGACAACTACCAGGATAACTCCCCTAACAAGGAGAAGACTTCAGTTGACGGGTGAGCACAGTTTCTGTCTATAGTTGGGCATGACAAGTACCCAGGATTCTTTGGGCCATATTTTGCCCCGTTCTCCTTTTTAAAACTTTATCTCGCTGCTACCAGCTTGCATGTACGCAATGTAGGATATGTTTTTTTTCATCCATGAGTTTGTCGACTACAAACCCTTCAAGAGGCAGGGCAGCAAGAGTCAGAAGATTTCATTTTGTCTACTGTTTATTTATTTCAGTTCGCCGAACGCTAATCGCCCAAATCCAACCACGACACCTGCCATCAGCACGGGCAATGGTATGTTAAGTGCTCATGATCATATCTTTTCTTTATCGGGGAAATATGTGTAAAGCACTAAAGAAGGAACCGATAACAACAGATATCAGATATCACCATCGCTAAATGGAATTGTCGCCACTATAGGCGTCGTAGTACACTGGGGTTTTGTATCTATATGGAGCTACAACTAACAACACTACCTTACTGCTTTGTGGATACCCTTTTGTAATGTTCATCATACTGGAAAGTACATAGGGACGCTGGTCTATGCAAGACATCAGGATTTCAACAACGCTTCCAGTATGTGCTTTTTTACACTGACTTATTCTTCCCTCAGCATAATGCCTGTCTTTAAAAACTTCGGCTTTAAAGGTTTGTTTGGCTTTAGACATGAGCTTGGATTTTAAGGTTAGTTTGGCTTGAAAGGTTAGTAAAACTGAACACAAATCTTACGCGCCCGGGTTTTGCAGAAGATGAAAAACCTCAAAATGTATGCATTTCTAATTATCCGATCACTGTCATTAAAGGTGTGTGTGTGTGTGTGTGTGTGTGTGTGTGTGTGTGTGTGTGTGTGTGTGTGTGTGTGTGTGTGTGTGTGTTGATGTGATTGCTGTTTATTGGTAATACGTTCTATCTCTCCCAGCGCACCATGGAGCTGTGAGGGACATGCGGCGCCCACTTACCTATTAATTTTGTCCCCTTTTCGCTGTTGCAATCACTGTTTGCTATTTTGTAATTTTTTTAAGCCAAAACTACGTTGAAACCGCAAGACGCATGTGCTATCAACATTCATGGAAAGGATGGATCGTGTGTTGATCGCAGCCGAAGTACGGGTTGCGGTTAGCTTGTAGTTTCATCATGTTAAGTATGCAACAAGACTACAAACATGTCAGAGCAAAATACTGATAATTATCCGTCTTGAGTCGATTCCCACCGACGTTCAGTTATGTCACAGTTGTATCACTGAGGTGTGGAAAATGCACATGCAGCGTGTTCAAAGTGGCACAGTACTGTACTTGGTTAACAAGACAGAGAATACGAAAACCAACACAAAGCGAACTCGCACATTTACATAATTTTATGTGTGCGTGTGCGGGTGTTGTCGCTGATATTTGTTATACTTTGTGTTTTATTTCGAAAAGAACAAGACGCACAACCACTCGCCTCGGACACGCCCACAGACAACCACCAGGATAACTCCCCTAACCAGGAGAAGACTTCAGTTGACGGGTGAGCACTGTTTCTGTCTATAGTTGGGCATCACAAGTACCCAGGATTCTTTGGGCCATATTTTGCCCCGTTCTCCTTTTTAAAACTTTATCTCGCTGCTACCAGCTTGCATGTACGCAATGTAGGATATGTTTTGTTTTTTTTTCATCCATGAGTTTGTCGACTACAAACCCTTCAAGAGGCAGGGCAGCAAGAGTCAGAAGATTTCATTTTGTCCACTGTTTATTTATTTCAGTTCGCCGAACGCTAATCGCCCAAATCCAACCACGACACCTGCCATCAGCACGGGCAATGGTATGTTAAGTGCTCATGATCATATCTTTTGTTTATCGGGGAAATATGTGTAAAGCACTAAAGAAGGAACCGATAACAACAGATATCAGATATCACCATCGCTAAATGGAATTGTCGCCACTATAGGCGTCGTAGTACACTGGGGTTTTGTATCTATATAAAGCTACAACTAACAACACTACCTTACTGCTTTGTGGATTCCCTTTTGTAATGTTCATCATACTGGAAAGTACATAGGGACGCTGATCTATGCAAGACATCAGGATTTCAACAACGCTTCCAGTATGTGCTTTTTTACACTGACTTATTCTTCCCTCAGCATAATGCCTGTCTTTAAAAACTTCGGCTTTAAAGATTTGTTTGGCTTTAGACATGAGCTTGGATTTTAAGGTTAGTTTAGCTTGAAAGGTTAGTAAAACTGAACACAAATCTTACGCGCCCGGGTTTTGCAGAAGATGAAAAACCTCAAAATGTATGCATTTCTAATTATCCGATCACTGTCATTAAAGGGGTGTGTGTGTGTGTGTGTGTGTGTGTGTGTGTGTGTGTGTGTGTGTGTGTTGATGTGATTGCTGTTTATTGGTAATACGTTCTTTCTCTCCCAGCGCACCATGGAGCTGTGAGGGACATGCGGCGCCCACTTACCTATTAATTTTGTCCCCTTTTCGCTGTTGCAATCACTGTTTGCTATTTTGTAATTTTTTTAAGCCAAAACTACGTTGAAACCGCAAGACGCATGTGCTATCAACATTCATGGAAAGGATGGATCTTGTGTTGATCGCAGCCGAAGTACGGGTTGCGGTAAGCTTGTAGTTTCATCATGTTAAGTATGCAACAAGACTACAAACATGTCAGAGCAAAATACTGATAATTATCCGTCTTGAGTCGATTCCCACCGACGTACAGTTATGTCAGAGTTGTATCACAGTTGTATCACAGCTGTATCACTGAGGAGTGGAAAATGCACATGCAACGTGTTCAAAGTGGCACAGTACTGTACTTGGTTAACAAGGCAGAGAATACGAAAACCAACACAAAGCGAACTCGCACATTTACATAATTAATATGTGTGCGTGTGGGGGTGTTGTCGCTGATATTTGTAATACGTTGTGTTTTATTTCGAAAAGAACAAGTCGCAGAACCACTCGCCTCGGACACGCCCACAGACAACTACCAGGATAACTCCCCTAACAAGGAGAAGACTTCAGTTGACGGGTGAGCACAGTTTCTGTCTATAGTTGGGCATCACAAGTACCCAGGATTCTTTGGGCCATATTTTGCCCCGTTCTCCTTTTTAAAACTTTTTCTCGCTGCTACCAACTTGCATGACTTTTTGTACGCAATGTAGGATATGTTTTTTTTTCATCCATGAGTTTTTCGACTACAAAACCTTCAAGAGACAGGGCAGCAAGACACAAAAGATTTCATTTTGTCTATTGTTTGTTTGTTTCAGTCTGCCGAACCCTAAGCGCCAAAATCCAGCCACGACACCTGCTATCAGCACAGGCATTGGTAAGCTATGCGTTCATTTTCAGTTGTGTCTCTATAGAGAAAGAGCTTCATAGGATGAGGCAGAGTTTGCTTTGGGCAGAAGCAAGTTTCAGTGATAACAAGGAGGAACGGCCCCGTCCTACGAAGTTGTTTCTCCAAACTTCATGTTATTTTGTCTGTTTTGTTGTTATTGTTGCCGGTTCTCCCCTTTCCAAGTTCTACCAGTGACACTAGATCCCGATTAGCCACGTGACTGGGGGGGGGGGGGGGGGGGAGAGGACGTCAATTCCGTGAACTAAACATTTGACGTCAGCCTCTAGCACTGAGATCGTCTCAGGATGCTTGTTTATGTCTTGTGATTTCCCTGTTGGCTTTGTGACTTCCCCGATTGAATTATTTTTCACATGAAATTTGGAAGATCTAGAGCGAGTACAGGGCTGGTGAAATGTGTCGGAGGCAGTGACGATACTTGCAGATACAAATTGTCTGTGAACTAAGCGTTTGACGTCAGCCTCACACTGTACTGGTATGACAGATGATGCTTGTGCATGTCTTGTGATTTCCCTGTTGCTTTTGTGACTAACCTGCCGGAATTAATTTTGACATAAAATCTGGAAGATCTAGAGGGCTGGTGAAGCGTGGACTAGAATACCTTAGATTGTACTTATGAAATCGCAAAATTGGAACTCTTTTGACCGGTGCATTTTCGCAGAAACTTGAAAAAGCTATGTTTATCTAACAATTAAGTTATTCTTAATTCAAAAGCTATAATAGTGCAGTAGTTCCTGCCATACGTGCAGTTGTCACACTAGACAAAAACGCCGGGATGGCAAGTAATTTGCAGTAGTCTTTTCATAGATATTTGGTCTTATGTCCTGTGCAAACCACCCCTACCTCGGAAATATGTATTTTTTTGTTTGTTTGTTTGTTTTAAAACAAAACCAATCAGAGCTACAGAGCTGTAGCACGAATACAGTCAGTGTAATTGGATGAACTTCCAAAGTCTAGAGAATGAAAGAATTTGAACAACTTTAAAAAAAAAAAAATCGCAACATGACCGATTTTTATAAATCGGAGTAACTCTTCTATAAACGCAGCAAGAGTAAAATATTCTCCAGACAATACATACTTTCACGCACACAGTGACGTCACGAAATCTGCGTCATAGACACCTTACGTGCACACTATGCTGCTGCGTTCTTTTGGGTGTGAGTTGTGAGACGTATGTGTGTGATGGAACCGGGTTGGGGGGGGGGGGGGGGTAATTGTAGCTATGTCCTAAACCATCTCCTCTAAGCGCTTTTTACTTTGAGATTAAATGGGAAGTCACTGTCGCCAGATCTCACTTCTTACGATTTTTCTCTTGCTGCATTTTTAGAAGAGATTTCACCCATTGTAAAAAATCGGTCATGTTACGTATTTTGACGAAAGAGTTGTTCAAATGACTTCATTTTCTAGACTTTGGAAGTTCACCCAATGATACTGGCTGTATTTATAACACAGCTATGTAGCTCTGCGGATTTTGTGTTAAAAAGGGGTGATTTGCAAAACATTGCCGAGGTAGGGGTGATTTGCTTGTATCTTTAAAAAGACTCCTTCAAATTACTTATCATCCCGGCATTTTTTTCACAGTCACGTATGACAACTGCACATATGCCAGGAACTATTACAGTATTATAGATTTCGTATTAAGAATAACAAAGCTTTTAGATAAACATTTTTTTCCTCAAATTTCTGCCAGAAGCTCCGGTCAAAATATTTCCAATTTTGCGATTGCGTAATCACAATTCAGGGTATTCAAGTTCACATATCATCAGCCCTCTAGATCTTCCAGAGTTTTAATTCGGTCAGGAACACTGATATATGCATTTCAACAGCGCTTTTACACTGACTTATTCTTCCCTCAGCATAATGCCTGTCTTTAAAATCTTCGGCTTTAAAGGTTAATTTGTTTGGCTTTAAGGTAAGCATGGAGTTTAAGTTTAGTTTGGCTTGAAAGGTTAGTAAAGCTAAATACAAATATTACTCGCCCGGGTTTTACAAAAGATGAAAAACCTCAAAACATATGTAATTATATCCCACCACTATCATAAACTGTGTGTGTGTGTGTGTGTGTGTGTGTGTGTGTGTGTGTGTGTGTGTGTGTGTGTGTGTGTGTGTGTGTGTTCTTTGCTTTCAGCCGAGAGTCCACAGCATAAAGTGGACGTTGCGACAGACGAGGATCCCTCCCGTAACTCTGCCTGCGTGACCAGTCCGGTCGCTGTCAGTCCCAAGCCTGACTAAAAGAGGAGGGCGGGGGCAGGGACAGGTAAACATATTACGTGTGAAAGACAGAGAGTATTGAGTCCATTGCGACATTGAATATCCATTGAATATCGTTGTTGGAAGTCATGTAGCCAACCAGACACAAAGTATGTTACCGGTTCCGAGCTGCGGTTCCGTGTGAACCTGCATGAAAAGTATATAGAGCAGTATACGTGATGGGGGATGGAGGTGATGAGAGGACATTGTTGCTGGTTTTGATTTATTTGCTCTGTCCTGTTGAAACACAATAAGTGCATTCCGTTTGGCACGTGGTCACAATGCAACACGTATGACTACTAGTACGTATAATTATTTTGTACGTTCATTGTAGGTGTATAATCCTGTTAAAGTTTGTGTATCCATATTTCCAGGAATTGGAGAAAACACAGACCCGTCTTATGCCAGACCTGGGAATGGGTATCCAGGAACTGCCCTCAAAGCATGACGTAATGCTGAACTCGGTGGCATCTTTGACGCCCATAATCTGTTCCGCTGTAGCGGAATGATGCGCCAAGGATGAAGTTACGAGAAAATCAGTGTGTGTTATCGGCTTTATTCTCGCTAGTCTGTGGCGCAGTTGAGGTTCTGAGGGAAAAGGTCACATGCCCACCCACCCCCACCCAGCACCCACACTCCCATCCCCCACCCCACCCCCAAGGACAAAAACTTTTTTTGTTGTTGTGTTGTGTTCTTCCCTTTTTTCCTATAAATGCAGACGATTTTTTTCGGGCGGAAAGGGAATATTGCAGCGTTCACTGTGTATCTCCGTGGCTACAGAGTAGAGTTCCTTCTTCATACAACACGAAAAGCCGGCTCAATAATAAATCACGAAACCAGTTCTAAAATTTTTTGGGAAACACTTATCAAAACGGATTAAGGCTTTCTAATATTGAACAAAAAGAGTAGTAGTTTTTGCTGCGGAATTTTTTTTCTGTTGTCGTTGTTGTTGTTTTTTTTAATCACGTCGGAAGCGAAGAAACGAAACTGACACGATCGGCAATGCCAATCTGTCACGAGCAAGCACTGGATTTCACCGGTTTTCACTGTGAAGGATTTAGTGCATGCAGCCCTTTCTCGGGAACGAGCTTTTTGTGCATGTGGTAACTGTAACCTGAAACGTAAGCTGGTCAAAGCTGCCCCTGCTCAGAGTACTGTCAGTTTGACGTCATTTCCCTTGAGAGCTGACTGTGTTTTGTCTGGGGCGACATTGGCAGAGTTTAGGGGATTTCCCTACACCATGACCCTGACGTCACGCTGACCGTTTCAAACACGAGAAACGAGTAACGGAATTCACAGAACGTTTGATCGTTGCCGTGGCGGAAATCAGGGCTTGCGCGCATTTTCACGTTTCGCTCGACCTATGACATGAGAGTGGACGCCATTACTGATATACACAGCAGTGTGTAGAGAATCAAGAAAAGTCAAGCAAAGTAAATTATTGGAAGCACTCTAAAGCCCAACCTTCTGCCTCTCTCGAGTAATATTGTCCGCTAGCGCTGGCAGTAATGCTGGCCCTCTGCAGAAGTCGCGCTTGCAAAGAATTTTGCATTGTAAGCGTAGGAATACTTTTCATTTTCGGTAACAGCCCGTGTGATTTATTGAACGATAGCACACATGAGATATTTTAAGGAAAAACATCCGACTTACTTAAATCTTTTCCTCGTGTGTATTTTTCAGACAATAACACCACCGGGGTCAGATTTTGTTGGCTTGTTACCAACTTTGAAATGTTTGTCCCCACTGTTTTCGGTTCTTTGGTGGATTGACTGTATTCTGTTTATAAGCTATTCCACGCCACTGTTCGTGTCATACAAGAGACACGTTGGAGTAATTGTCAATGTTTTGATAGAAAAGTTGTTTTACTAAATCGTGTTATTTTTATAACCCCTTTATCTTTTACTAACCTTTGAGGCTGTATATTGTGCTACTTTGTTTGTATTGGGTTGGTGGATTTACATGATTGTGTCGGGAAAGATGGTGTTTCTTCGCTTTCGTATCAAGTCGTCGTATTTGTGATAGCGTGGGAAAGCAGTTCATGTATGGATTAGATCGGTTTGGTTGCACCGCAACACCGATACGAATTGATGTCGCTCACTTGCCCAGTAGAAGTTACAGTTTAGTTAAACTTTCCCTGATGCCATGCGGGGAGCCGGGGTAGCCGAATGGTAGAGCGTTGGACTTCTGATGCTCGCGTCGTGAGTTCGTATCCCGGCTGGGGTCAAATATTTGTGCTGGGTTTTTCATCGTTGCCCCGTCTTTGATATCACCCGTATGTGGTGGAAAAGGACGTTAAACTCCCAAACACCCGAACACACTGATGCCATGCAATCAGTAAGAGATTTCAATGTCTGTCAGCAGCTGGAAGCACTCCTAAATAAAACCCTCTTGACTTGTGAGGCTGTGCGTACTTTGCATGTGGATAGACTTTCACAAAAACCTGCACTTTTTTAAAGTTCACGATTTTGAACTACATCCACTCCCTCGAAAACATTTTATGCAGTAAACGTAAAGTAACAGCGTTTCTGAGGGACTGGTCATAGAGATCGTGCCCCTTGAGGGACTGGTTATCGTGCCCCTTGAGGGACTGGTTATCGTGCCCCTTGAGGGACTGGTTATGGAGATCGTGCCCCTTGAGAGATTGTGCACGTCTTAGAAATCTTGCGGTCTTTCCGAGAAAAAATTCTTATTCTGGATTTTATTAGGATGGGCAAGACCTCCCCGGACCGTTTAAACACAATGCCATTTCACTTTCTGTTGGATCTAGGGAGGTCAGATACGCATTATTATTTGGCTGATGTATGTACCCAATAGTGCACTCTTGTGAGTATCATAACCATTTTTATGTTAAAATCTGACACGATGAATGTGTTTTATAGTCTCGCTGTTCGCGTTTCACGCAGACCCCATAGTGTGCTTGCCTCTTTCGCAAAAATATAACGATTATGATAAAAATTATAACAGTGTTACGAGACAGACGTGACAGATAGAGACATTTTGATAGGGTGTTGATCGGTTGAGAAAGAAACCTGTTCCTGTAACATGATATGCTAACCCCTCATTTTGATGTTTGGACACTATACAAAACGCCGGGCAGTCCGACCAGCCCTATCCCTTTCTTAATCCTTCTATCTGTTCGTTCAGCTTCATTCAGAAAGACACAAAATGTAATAATAGTTTAGGCAATGAAATGATAATCACAGAACAATTCCCACAAAAAAGTCCACAGCATGAAGAACGAGAAACCCCACAAAAAGGTTACATAATTTATCAGGTACTAAATAAATCAGGCTGTCAAAGAAAAATAAATTCTCCACGCACGCGACGTTTGTGAGAGCACAGATACTGAGATGGCAGAAACCCTTATGACCAGAGATATTCTCTTTACGTCGAGCTCATGTTTTCATTTACACTAAGACAGTTTACAGAAATTATTTGACTACTGATACGGGCTGAAGATGAAAGAAGCGTGCGCGGAGAGATCTGCAGAGCGTGTTTTCAGATTTGGTGTTTTCGGTGTCATTTCCATCAGTAAAGATTTCTCTGTTGCGTTTAGGCCCTTAAAAACGAGGTTCGTCACCTCGCTTTTGGCAGGGGGAGGGGAGGGGGCTGTTTTCTGAGAATGTTTCTGTCACGAGGCGTACTGACTGCTATGTAGAATGCTACCGAACTGAATCGGACAAGTCTTCTTCTTTTTCTTTTTTTCATTTCGAAACTGAGTAGAACAGATTTCGATCTTGGACTTTCTTCGAACAAGTCCATGGTTCTGTAAAATGAACCGGTAGCGCAATGTCAGTCCTTTAAGGCTGTGCAGACCACTAAACGTTGCGTGCGAACCACTTCATTTCATGAGTTTCTTGCGGGTCGCAGAGATGTCTTCCGCAACGATGCTCAATAAATAAACGGATAACCTTCCAATACACGCTGTGCGTATCACAAATATAGATAATGGACTTGGAAAAAAAAAAAAGGTACAGTAATTTTCTGGCGGTTTTTGTCGCTACAGTAGTTAACAGGTCTACAATGATTTTTCACCAAATGGTTTCTGTTCCATCCAGTCAGATCTTCAGTCTTGTAACTGTGATACTTTGTCATGGATGAACAGCAATAAGCTGATGCTTCAAACAGACAAGACAGAAGTTATGGCTGTAGGTACTTCGTCACGCCTTCAAGTAGATTGTGACTCTCTGGTCATAGATGGGAAAGTCATTCAGCTTCAGAATTCCGTAAAGTGTCTTGGAGTCAAGGTTGACGAAACATTGTTGATGCAAGATCAGATAGGCAGCATCTTTCGGCCTGCTTTCTTTGAGTTAATGCACATCGCTTCAGTCCGACCTTTTCTTTCAGACAGTAGTTGTTTTTGTTGTTGTTTTCGTTTTGTTTTTTTCAATTTGGTGTTGATCGGTCTGCCAGAAGAACATATACCCTATCAACAACGTGTGGCAAACAGCGTGGCACGGCTTATTTTGAGAAAGAAGAAAATCGGATGAAATCTCTGTCTTGCTGTGGCATCTTCACTTGCTGCCGGTGAAATTCCGAATAACAAAGGGGTGGGGTGGGTGGGTGTTTGGGGGTTTAACGTTTTTCGCTTAGTTTGTTGTCGATCAGTATTTGAATGTTTATATATATAATTATGAGGCTCTAATTTGCATGGTGAACTTGATCAATTTTTGTATTTTAAGTGCCAACATTTCTTGTTTCGCCCCTGAATGATCCTCATTGTACATGTTTGTTATATTACATCAAGATTGCGGGTAAACCTCTAAAACAACACTAATGATCAGCTGCTTGACTGCGGCCATCGCAAAAAGCGCAGCTGAACCGAAAATTCTGCAAGGTGAAGAATCGATGAAAAAAGATAATCTATCTGGCTTCAAGTACAGGTACATTAGTAAAATAATCAGATAATGTAAACAAGTACATAAATAACATGATTCCTAGCATCTCACACACACACACACACACACACACACACACACACACACACACACACACACACACACACACACACACACACACAGATAGCTGTATGTATAATTGTATATATAACCTGTTTGACTTTATTGGGTGTGTGGCGTGGACCTGGGGAGAGGAAAATGCATTGTATATCTTTTGTTGTTGTTGTTGTTTGGTTTTTTTCATCTTTTTGGTATATGATGACATAACAGACAGCATTACGTGCAATGCATACATTGCATACCTTACATATGCACATTACATTACATACAATGACCTCAGTTACATATATACTACGTACACTATATACTTTGTGTGTATTGCATATTTTACCTAGTCTACATTCAGCCGCGAATTAGTCTTTGTGGCTTGCGCGGCTTTAAGCCCGAAAAACTCACTCACTCACTCACCTAGTCTACATGAATTACGTCTTTTATGTGCGTTGCATGCATTACCTAGTTGTATTACACTTGTACATATCGCTTAGTCCGCATGTCTATTTGAACACACACACACACACACACACACACACACACACACACACACACACACACACACACACACACACACACACACACACACTGGTGCACATACATGAACTGGTTACTGTAGAATTGTACATAGCACAATTGAAAGTTGAGTGCGGAACTATCTATAGATCCCATTCTAATAGAGCTTTATATGATGTGCTTCTGTCCATGTTCGTGTGTGTGTGGGTGTGTGTGTGTGTGGTGTGTGTGTGGGTGTGTGCGCTCTGAGTCTGCTTTTCAGAGACGGGCGCCTTATAAATATGATGTAATATTATATGGTGTATTATGATGTCCACTGCCACGTAAATTTGTCTGCAGAGGTAGTTATAATGTGTCTGTATTTTTCAATATTGTGCCTGTACTTGATAACATTCTTAAACATATTAATGTTTGGTAGTGTTTTCTGTAATTTACACTTGTATAAGTGGAACTTTCCTAATAATATTAGATTCATGACTTTGTCTGTTTTACAGTTCTGTTTCCATCCGAAAAGAATTAGAGATTATGAAAAGGTGAATTTGGTACAATGGGAACACGTGATATACAACCATGTTAAAATACTACTCCAGAAATTTTGTACAACAGGGCATGTAGTCACAGAAAAGATGTACAACAGTCTCTTCCTCCACGCCACAAAGGGTACAACAAGGAGAATCACACAACTTCCTAAAAAAAAAAAAGAAACCTTTGTGTGGGAAGGAGACGATGAACTAAAGTGAAACCACCTCAAATGTGTGTCACTAGTAAATGTAGTTATTTTCTTAAAGATTCATGTCCAGTTGAGTTGATATGTGCAATGTTGCTCCCATCTACTGATGCAGGTAGGAGCCTCATTTGTTTTCTCAAGCACTGAGTAAATCCTCTTTGTATTACCATGTAACAAAACTGTTTTTAAATCTTTTCATAATAATGTTTGCGAACTCCCCTCCTATGGGCAGACGTTGGACACAAAACAAAGAGCATCCTTTAAGAATCTTAATGAATCTTTAAGAAAAATTCTGTTTAGCCAGCTAATTTTCATAGACGCAAGAAAGGAGTACAGGTCCACCTTCATCATAACATGAACAAACAAACATGTCTTTTTCAGTTTTGCTAGATGACAAGTCAGTATCAACTAAGTATTCCTCGTAAAAATGTTTGGCTTCTTCTTTAATCAAATCAAGGTCACTAAGGACTTCATCCTTCCTTCATCCGTGTTTCATCCTTCCATTTAATCGTTTCGTCTTTATATACTTATTCATCGTTGTGAGTGCGTGGTGTCCCGTGTCTTGTAGTGAGAGTGTGAATAAAAGTGATGTGAACGTTTCCTGAGTGTTCTTTGGGAGTTAGAGTAGGTGTGCGGGTGCGTGCGGGAGGGGTTTCGTGGACAGCCCCTCTTAGGGGCGTGATAATGTGTGTGTGTGTGTGTAGTGTGTGTCTGTGTATGTGTGTGTGTGAGAGAGAGAGAGAGATGTGACAGTTTGTATTTCCAAAAGTCTCCTCGGTACACAAGTAGACAGAAATATAAGTACAGTACTTTGTTAAACGTTCACAAGTTAAAGACCAGACAGTGTAACACACTTCTTACCTGGAAAACATTTTATTTTCTGTACACAGGGTTCAAACAGTATGCTGAATGCTAACTTTCATCCCAAATAGTATCGGAAACTATAGCAATCATACTTCTCAGAATTATATGAGACTTTTTTTTTTAAACAAAATGATTCATTCTAATAAAACGTTACTCGAAATATCACGATGGTTCATCCCTTCCGAGTATTGGTCGCTGAAATACATGAGAATTGTTTTTATCTGACAGAATGATATAGCTTATAAAAGTACACTGTATGCACTTTCAAGTCTTCACTCAAAACGGAAATATATATACACGATGTGTATACATAAAAATACGAGAAAGCAAAACGCGAGTCTTGTTTGAACTGCAGCATTGATAGTCGGGTGTACCCAAAGCCTATACTATATATAGCGACTTCCTGTAACTGGTATTCATAAGACTCACCGGCATACCGCGCGCACAAACAATTATTCATATGGTATGGCTGTTCTTGTTGTTGCCCATCCCCTGCTCCCCCCTCACCCCCCCCCCCCTCTTCCCCCACTCATGCCAGTAGTGTTCACTGTCATACTGTCGCGCTGAACGAGCCATGGTGTCTCCCTCTAACAACGCAAGAGAGTTGCGGAACAGAAACTGAGATGAGGGTTTGTAAGAGTCTGTTTTCCTGTTTGTAGGCTATCTATCAGGGAAAGAAGGCTGATAGCCGGTTACATGGACGACGCGCGAAAATCGTACACAGCAGCTACAGAGGTAGACATAAATAAACAAATCAATAAATAAATAATAATGAATAGATAGATAAGTAAATAAAAGTACAGTGAACGATGCACTACAATTTGTGTCTACAGACAACCACACAAGTTAAACACATTAGATTAGAACTACATAATGAAATACATACATAAATCTGTAAAGAAAAAAATAAATATTCAAAAGGGCAGGTTGAGAAGACTTGATTCTCTTCTCACTGACCGATAAGAGTGTGAATGATGAAAGCTCGGTTTCGAAAGGCAAGACCAGAAAATAGTAATAAAATCACAAATCAAAACTGAACAACAGCAAACATAAAACTTGTGAACCCTGCTAACAAACCCTAACTAGGTTCAGCTTTGCCATTTTAGGTCTGTTTTTTTTCTGTTTTTTTTTTTGTTTTTTTTTGCTGCGCCAACTCTTTTTTGCCAGCTCCAGTGGTGTTCCTCCCAGGTCATGGGTGGAATCCACGGAGAGCTCGAAGGCTGGGGCAATTTTTACTATGCATGATGATGGAGATGAGGATGATGGTAAGATGATGCTATGGAGGTCCATGTGGTTTGGGACTGCGGGACAGGGCCGCATTCTACGCTTCCTGTCATAAATATCCCGGCGTTCCCCAGGCCCGAGAACTACGGCACCTGCGGTGCCGACCGTGTAATCATCCATATCATAAGACGTGTCATACCAAGGGAAGCACCCCCAAAGTCGCACCTGTGAAGTGGGTGAATCTCGGCTGTGTGGCAACAGCCTCCCCATTGGGCCCAGAGCACACCCGCTCTGGGTAGGAGCCGACCTAGGTAGGAAAAAATCCCGCTTGTCTCGGCTGGGATTCGAACCCGGGTCTCCCGGTCCATGGTCCGAAGTGTTAACCACTACACTACGGGGGCCGGTAGGTCTGTTTTTTAGGGCCGCATTTATATTTTCCCTCCGCCCGCCCCCCTCCCCTCACCCCCCTCCCCGCTGACACTTTGCAAAAAAAAAAAAAAAAATGGAAACGCCAGCCGTATCAAAAGTATCGCAAAGGGTCTTGAAACTTCCGTTGTCACAGTAACAGGCGAAAGTTCACTGAAGACTGCTTAACACTACCTTCTCCCATCGTCCCCCCCCCCCCCCCCCCCCCTCTTGCTCCCGCCCCGAACTGAAATGCAATTTATATCCGGGCAACTAGCTTTCAAAAGAATGTAAAAACACGATTATGGCAAAATACATTCCGAAACACGGCCCAGACGAACAACCATGCATGCATAATATAAACAGCTGGTGACAGTGGAAAGATGTCTTTCCCGAACCACACACACATCAAGTTGTCAGGGTTTCTTTAAATGCGTTATGGTTTAAAAGGTCATTCTGTAAAGTTCCATTTTCACGAAAAGGTGCCTTCTGACCTGCTGGAAACGGAAACACCGAATTAAATTTCTGAATCTCGTAAAGAAGGAAAAAGCGTGTGCGCTCTCTCTCTCTCTCTCTCTCGTGTGTGTGTGTGTGTGTGTGTGTGTGTGTGTGTGAGAGAGAGAGAGATAGAGAGGGATTCAACGTCTTGGTTTACATTGTCATCTTTGTTTTGTTTTCATTCGTTGTTTTCATTTGTTCTTGTTTTTGTTTTGTTGATATTGTTGTTTGTTTGTTGCTCTGTTTGTGTGTTTGTTTTTCACTTAGTTGTTTTTGTAACAATGGCTGATTAAAACCTCATCCCTGTGTGGTTTCATCACTTTCGAACTAACATGACCTATGACATTTATTCCAGCTAACTGTCACAGCATAGCTCTAGACTTCATGTGGGTTGTTGTCGTACAGGGAAATGCGTACTTCCCACAAATAGGGGTAAGCCAGTTTCAGTATGACAGTACAGCCTTGTCAGAGTGAGTCAGGTGTCAGGCGGTGCACAAACGAGGCGTTATTGTAAAGACGGAAACTGCACACACGGCGCCATCTACAACGAACTGTAGCAAGAATGTTGCCACTTGTAACACTCTAGTCTATAGACAATAGTATAGTATTTTCGAGAAAATCCGTCCCGCTCGTGGTGAACGGAACACACACACACACGCACACACACACACACACACACACACACACACACACACACACACACACACACACACACACACACACACACACACGTACGTTTGGGTCATGGAACTTTCCACGACGTCTGTACATACATTACGATGAGTAACCATTACAACAATACTGTTATTGGTGTTGTCTACAGGGAAATACTTATCTTAAACAATAGTAATATGGGCGGTTCATTATTTAAAAAGGAAATACAATGTCTGACCTCACTGTTGAATCAAAAAAATAAAAAAATAAAAAAAACAATTCCTCTGCCCCACCTCCCCTTCCCAAAACACGTGACCTTTACATTCGTTTCCGACAATTCAATGTAAAATGCATTGTTTGTCACTGGCATGAGGGCGTTCATGAAACTATCAGTTTTGCTATTGTCAGTAGATGACTCCATGCGTTGATTTTCCTACCAACTATGTCGAAAACAGGTCAAACATCGACCAGTCAGACAGTCAGCCAATCAAGTATCAATCAATCGAACAAACAGTCAAACCAACCAAAAGAAAGGTACAACATAATAACATAAGACCACATATGATCTATCGATTTCTTTATTTACTAAAAAAAGAATTTGGCTTAATCATTTTCCGAGTATGAAATACACATACAAAAACAGTTCAAAACTTACAGGATGAGATAAAATGATTTTCTTATAAGCCCACATGAAAAGTTGAGAAACGAGAAAACTTTAATATCCCACATAGGGAAACCTGACACAACATCCATCGTACGGTAGCATCATCAGCAAACAAACGATGTAAACATAAACCTTATAACAAAACACACCTGCTGAACGTAAGTAAGCAATACAAGCAGATATCAACAGCGACAGATTGCTATACGGACACTTAGTAAGTTATTCCTTGTCATCCTTGTCATTGTTTGTTGTGTTGTAAACTAAAATGGCATATCTACAATACCAACAGTCGCATGCAATAACTAATTAAAGACTTAGCGTGTTCCAGAAACACGTATAGGCCACAAGAATAATGAAGTACATAATAACTAATTAAAGACTTAGCGTGTTCCAGAAACACGTATAGGCCACAAGAATAATGAATTACATAATTATTTATTATACACACTCAGTATCAAGAAAGGCTGGGCTGCGTTCCAAACTAACTCCAAAAACGCCATTAAGAAAGAGAACTTAGAAATAATAATAATAATAGATACTTACAAAGCGCTTATTCTCAGTGAGCTCTAAGCGCGTACAGGGCTAAAAGGACAAAAAAACAAACAAACAACAACTTAAAGAGCTATTAGAAAGAGAAAGAACTAGTAACAGAAATTAAACTAGCAAGAGCTAAAAGAAACCAAGACAGGACCATCTGTCTTTGTTCTAACATTTGGAATACGAGGGACACGTGAGTCAAAGGAAGACCTGAGCTGTCTGGATGGTGTGTATTTAACTGTTATTCCGCATCAAGCTGTTGTATACCGACGAGTATTTTGATCCAAGACGCAAATCAACCCTGAGCCTTAGCTTATGAAGCTTTGTGAGTGTTTATTCTAATATTTGTAGTACATGTACACCGATTAAAGTGTCCTTCCACCAACAGCTACATTTTACGATTCAAGAAGCTTCTGTTCAGTCGGAGATCTATCAAGACAACGAATCCGCTGCCATTCTCTGCACCAATAGCAGACGACTCCAGCCACCCGATTCTATTCAGCTTTACGTCACAGGTTTGGGGTTTCATAGCGTTGAAACTGCTTTTGATTTGAAAATTGAGTGCGTGTTAGGTACAGTTTGCTATCGTCTTGAACTTCAGTAGCGGTATTTGCGTCCGGCTTGCCATGGTAAGCCAAGTCTGTAAAAAGCATACATGTAATCGGTGAGACGCCAGCTTCGGTTGAACTTTTTGAGAACGGTTTTTGATAAGTGTTGATTAAAACTGTTCGGAATTTGAATAAGCAGTGCTTGCTAGCTACAGGCTACTGTCATTTTGTACTTGAACAACGAGTTTATGAAGTTGCAAATACAGACATGTTAAGTCGACAAATGTACAAGCGAAATACTCTGCTTCTCTGTGTATTAATTCATTCCACCAAGAGCGCAGTGAATATTTCCAATTCGGTTTGTTGTTGTTGTTGTTGATAATTTTGATTATTTTCTTGTCTGAAATTCATGATCTGCACACACTAGTCATTTTCCTAGCAAATTCTCCCAACGACTCACTTCTAAATGATGACTGTAATTATGTACCCCCCCCCCCCCCTTTTAAGAACATACGTCCTTGAATGATTAAAAGCTATGCATTTTGCTGGCTTCTTTGTTTACCGAAACGCTTTTGTGACATCTCACATTATATTTGGTAGAACTGCAGCACGAGTTAACACTTTAATCAGCAGAAAATCCAAACATTGAACAGCCAAAATTATGGTTTAAGTTAATTTCATTGTCCACATCCGTCTTTCTGCTTGGACCGAGAACATTAATGGCGAGGCTTTGTGTTCTCGTAAAGTCTCGGATCATACGCGACATAGCAGGTTTTATCGACGTCAGTATTACAGTTCTCAGTGTGTGAGTTCTTTGAAACCCCACTCGAAGTCAGTGTACTGTCTGATGGTGATACATCGTCTTGTGTCATGGCACTGTCATATGCTGCCGCTGTAGCACCGACGTTCCTGATCTGTGTGTTCTGGTAGAAAGGTACAGTCTTCCACTCGCTTCCTTCCTCCTCTATCTCGTCACGTGACGCTGATGGGTTTAGGTAGTCGTCAGGAGGGTTCCTTGGTCCGTGGCACACCGAGGGCGGAACGTCCTCTGTTTTATAACAAGAAGACAAGTTGTTAGTGTCCTCAGAAATCCTCCTTGGTTCTATAAATATCAGTAATATTTACTGATGGCGATCTACATTACTTTACAAGAAGCACCATATATACCGACGTTCTTATGTGTATTGTCCTCCAACGAAAACTATATCATCGATAATGTCATGAATGAGTTAGTTTATATTTTTGCCCTCCCGAAAAGTGTTGCTACGTAACAAAAGACATTGTCTTCTGCTGTCCACCATGGATGCTTCGGGCCTAGGTATACGGAAGTATTTATCTAAGGCCGACAACCCTCTCCTTTCTGTATCACCTAAAAGTTACTTAAAGCTACATTCGAAAAAGAATTCTCATGCATTGACATTTCCAGTTATGATTATAGTAAATTAACAATAAACTGCAGGCAAAGGACTTGGCAATGATACGCACGTTTGTTATGTTGTTTCCATAGTAATGGAAACAACATAATAGGACGGGCTAAAATTTCCACGTTCATAGGCAAGCATCTGTGGTACAAACGCACGTCACTGCCGATCTCCCGCAGAGACGATTATGCAAGTGTAACTCTGACAATGACGTAAGAAAACCTGCGTCATCGATGCTGGCATGTATGCTGTTCCGAACGCGCTTCTTCTCCTCACTGAGTGCCGTCTGTGCGGATGTGTGTGCGTGTGTGTGTGCGTGTGTGAATTGTGTCCAGGCCCGTTTCTTCGAAAATACTCAACCGAATGGCTTCAAATTTGGGGTATCCAAATTTATCAAAATGTTACATTAGACGATTCAAGCGTGTGATGATTGCTTAAGTGATTTGGGAGTTATCGCCCTTTTGAGACAAGTTGGTTGTCTTTCGTGTACAGGCGTAATATTTATTTAAATCACTCAATTTTTTGGCAGTAGATAGCTTGAATACGGACTCTGAATTGACTCACTACTAGAAAATGGTCGCTCTTATAGTTTTCATGTAAACCGAGCCTGAGTTGACATTGCATGTGAACCCAGTTCAGATGCCTATTTCTCCGAAAATACTGAACCGATCGATTTCAAATTTGGGGTTTCTAAATGAATCAAGATTGTTGAATAGAAGGCCCGATCCAGGTACAATTGCACACATGATTTGCGAGTTATCGCCCTTTTCAGAATAAGTGGCTTTCTGGCGTTTAAAGGCGTAATATTTACCTAAACCACTCCATTTTTTGGACATAGATAGCATGAATACGGACTCTCAACTAAGTGAAGTTTGGAGGTTGTCGCTTTTATACTTTTGGCGTAAGCCGTACCTGATGAAAGTGCTGGTGAACACACTTTAGATCTCAAAATCGCTCCTACTATACATAGATAATGAGCCTGGGGTGCCATAAAAAATATACAAAAAAATTAGAAAAATTCACTGCAGCCGTTATCGTCAGTTGACTCGAAAATTTGTACTCACAGCACATTTCCTCTGCAAGCCACACGCCTCACAAACATCGAAGAAGAGACGCACGCGCACTGACGTAAAGTAAGTGCGTCATGTTTGATTGACGTGATGCTGTTTTTTCTTGGGGTGTCTCGCCACTTTCTTTCGGAATTCCTCTGTTTGGAGACGTGGTGTTGTATTTTACTTATGCTATGTCGCCATCATCGTGCACTCGCAGAGATGATACGGGATACAACAGACTACAACTCCAATACTTTATGAACAGAATATGCGCGGAGAACAAATTCATGAAAGAAGAAGAATCCAGAACGCTGTGCAGGGGGGCTGCTTACGTCAGATCTAGAACATTCCTCAACTTACTGGAAGGCTCGAAATCTCTCCAAGGTGACGTAATCTACTGACGTTACTGCACCAGCATGTTCTGGGATGGTCTAGAAATTATTTTGCATCGAAATGCAGTATCTTTTCGCAAGAGTCTCTACAACTTGACATGTGGAAAGCGGGAATTTCAGTGGGTTTCGTTTTTGCCACTGACTCACACTCAGAAGCATAATGCAAAGATCTTGGAAACATAAAGATAGTTCACTTACCTCCCTTTGAGGGACAACGCGTAAGAGTTGTCTGCGCGCATTAGCGCGCATCCCGCAGATCTACGCAGTTGTTTGACCCAACCCTACACTAGCCGCCGTAAAACATTTTAAGAAAATAAACAAAAACGAAGATGTCAGCGACTGCCAGGTGGTCTCCCCCCATATATTTCGCATGTGTTTTAGGCCTATGGAAAACATAAGTACTCTCAAAGTTCCGGAGGACGAAAGAAAGATCTAGTTTGGCTTTCACTGCTGTACGTAGGCTACGCAGTGCATTTCGTTCGATGTGTTCAAGTAAAACTAGTACGGAACACAGAAAGATCGAATGTGCGAGAGATCCAAAGATGGACGCATCCGCTGAATACTTCCTGCTAACTCAGCATTAATCATATCTGCGACCGACGATCCAGCAGATTCTATGTTGTGATATGGTTTTACAATGGTTAGAACGAAGTTCAGCCGGATGATTTTGTTCTCTGTGTGTGTGTGTGTGTGTGTGTGTGTGTGTGTGTGTGTGTTCTGAATTTAGATGCAGGTAGACGCTAGCACAATTTAAGTCACCGTGATTTGTAAAGTTGTCAGGGAAAAAAATTACGCTGTATCTGCGTCAGCCGCGTGTGTTTACTGTTAGTTTACACTGCATGCACACGTACCACTTGAGGTCTTTTTTTTTTTTTTTTTCTTTTTTTGGACAAGAAAGCGAAAAAAAAATGTTTGTTTTTCAACAGGAATACCAAAAGAAGTATTTCCCCGTTTATATTTGTCTGTTATTTGAACAATTCGGCGCAGAACACAATTGCATGCTTTTGTGATCGCTTTCCACTTTCCGCCATGCTGTCACTATAGGGGCCAGATCTAGGATGCGCGCTAATGCGGGCAGACAACTCTTCGCGTTGTCCCGCTATATGTCTCTCTTACGACACTCTCTGGAGCACAGAGTCTTTCAGTGGAAAGTACCTCTGTGCACAGTGGGGAAATGGCGCTCACTGCGCTACCGTGACGGGCCTAAATTGTCTCGGTGCTCTCAAACACAAGGTCGCGCACTATGTCATCCTTGACCAGCTTTGAACCCAGAGGGATCCTCAGTGGCGCAAGTGATTAGCAGGCTGTCTTCAGAGTGAAAGTAGGCGTGTTTCTGAATCAGAGACATACATAACCTGTCTCTGTCTGAATGGACAGATCTATTATTACATTCAGTCCTAGAGCACGGGTGTGTATGCTTTTGTAATCGTCTCTTATTCCACCACAAGGCAGGTACGTGATCGTCTGCACCGTGCAATAATACTTGCCTGTAGAGTGCAACACCCTTGCCTGTCAGAGTGCAACCCCCTTGCCGTTTACTCACATCCTGTTGGATCAGTCTACCACGTAAACAGTGCCATCAAAGCGCAACAATAATTGTCCGCTGGCAAAGATTTTGCCCAAACGAAAAGTGGTCGGATATTCAAGACTTCGTTTCAAATCGAATCATATGACACACAAGTCTCTGCTTTTCTAAAAAAAAAATTCGCCATTTTTAAAAATGGCGCTGGGTGTAAGCAGTCACATTTTCACGCCCCGCCGAAAAGGGACTGCACTCTGGAGTCTAATCTTACGAGGGCAGGAGTGACGCGTCTTTCTGATTCCAAGGTCTTTGCATAATGTGTGTGTGTGTGTGTGTGTGTGTGTGTGTAGGGGGAGGGGGGGTGCGTGCGTGCGCGCGCAAGCGCGCGTCTAAGGCGAGAGAGAGAGAGAGAGGGTCTCTTCTCCGATACCAGTAAGCAATCGTCTGTCAGTCAGGTCTGCGGGAAGTAACTCTGTCAAAGGGGAACGACTTTATTACAAGAATTCATTCACCCATGTAGAACCTCGCATACGCCAACAAGTTGTGACGTCAACCAGCTAGGCGAGCTCACACGACCTCATGTGTTTGGGTTTTTGCAAGTGCATAGAGGCACGATAAGGGTTTTCAGTACTTTCTTTATGTCAGCATGCTTGATGTCAGAGAGCTTGCGTTCCGGCGTGTGCGCGCGGGCTGCATACATGACACAACGACTACGACTGTGACTGCAGCAGGTCATTGAATGGAAACAACATATTGGGCTGGTGGCCATCTTGTTATTATTATGATTATTATTATTATATTTACACAGTCTTACTGACCAGCAGCATCTGCCCCATCAGAAGCAGGAGGGTCGGCCTCACAGTACAAATGTACACTCTGGTTAGACCCGTCCTCCTCGGGTACGTCATGTCGACTCTGCATGACCAGTTCCAGTCCGGGCTGGGGTGGCTCCGTGCGCCTTCTCTTCCCTGTAATTATTTACGCAATCATAGCATCCGTCAAAGCTGAAAAATGCATTGTTCTTTCCAACTTGAAAACTTATTCAATCTTTTGCATGCTAAGTGGTATGGTATGGTATGGTAGACTTCTCCTCGGCGCACATATCCATCTTTGCTGAAATGCTCACGGCGCCGCAGGGCTGGAGGACGAAGCAGTGAAAGCCTGCTGCTGTTAAGCGCTACTTTGTGTGCAAACCTCCACCCTGCTATTCACTCTGGTGCGTGCGACAGTATTTCTGTTCACCACGCCACCGGCCACAGCCTACTCTTCTTCGAAAGATGAACGTGGGATTTTTAGCGTGCACACTTGATGTTTGTGCGTGCGTGTGTACACGAAGGCGAGACAGGCACCGCAAACGAGTCTGCACATGGATTAGAATCGATATGGGAAGGAAAAATCCCACCATATTCCTGCCCACCGGGGACTCGAACCCGGCAGCTCAGGATCCGAAGTCGGATGCCTTAACCACTAGACCAAATCCCCTATTTGTTTTATTATTACACAGTCTTACTGACCAGCAGCATCTGCCCCATCAGAAGCAGGAGGGTCGGCCTCACAGTACAAATGTACACTCTGGTTAGACCCGTCCTCCTCGGGTACGTCATGTCGACTCTGCGTGACCGGTTCCAGTCCGGGCTGGGGTGGCTCCGTGCGCCTTCTCTTCCCTGTAATTATTTACGCAATCATAGCATCCGTCAAAGCTGAAAAATGCATTGTTCTTTCAGTTCCAACTTGAAAACTAATTCAAACTTTTGCATGATAAGTCAACGAGGATATGTTTGTTTTAGATGTAATTATTCAATGTATAGTGGTTTGACAACACTTTTCCTTGTAAATAACCATGGAAACTCACGAATGGTATATTTTCGGGCACACACGGTGATAATGATGACAAGGAGAAAGACGAATCCTGCGACGCAAGCTCCTGTTATTATTTTCCATTGACCTGAAAAAGTGTCAAGTGTCAGTGATAAATACAAAAACTTGTATGGACAAAAAACGTTTGGGGTGAGTGGTGTTCTGATAGTTAGTGCGTCGGACTTAGCCGCTAAGTTACTGAACGACCGTCACCACAGTCACGGCGATGAAGCGTGGGTTCGAGCCCAGGTCTAGCCTGTGATAGAATTATATGTGATACCGGTTTTTCCTGGCTTCCGGGCTGCTCATCGTCGGTTTCTCTCCGTGTTATCCGGCTTTGCCCCCTCAGCAAAAAGATTGGAAAAGTAGGATAGGTATTGAGTGACGCTTCACCGCGGAGACGCGCGTCCTTCGGGGGAAACAGCCCAAATTTCCCGAAAGGGATAAAAAGGTAGTAAAAAAAGAACATCAACAACAAGAAAAAAGCCAGCAAAAACCCTGACAGTTGGAATGTGTGGCGGTGAATGAGTTACCTACCTTCTCGTGATTTCCAAGGGTTGCGATGACGAGGTACTTAATAAACACGAGAGAATTCACAATATGTGGAGTGCACTAAACTCTTGCAGGTCATCCATTTACCCCGTGATGGGGTTTCTGGAAATAGATTGAACATGAACTTGATAATTACTCCCACCTTCTTTTACTCTTAATGCTGATACATGTAACTGATCGGAACTTACCGTCTGTGACGATGAGTGAAAACTCCAGAAGTCCAGTTCCAGCATCATTGGTGAGTTCCAGCTGCCACTGTCCCTCATCCTGTTTCCTCACATTGTCCAGTCGGACAGTCAGCACCAGGTCAGGTGGGGTGCCCGTCAGATCAACCAGACTGGTACATGAATAATGTATTTTGAGGAAACACAGTATTGGCAGTAGCTGCTGTTTGTTGTTTTGCCTTTTTTTCTCATCATTTTTGTGTAATTGTACAGAAAATACCTAAAAACGGCGATTTGACAAAAACTATTCGGGCAACAACAACAGCAAAAACAACAACAACAACAAAGACAAAAACGGAAATTTGTTTGTGATCCTCTAGATCTCATTAACAAAACAAACTGCCGTTAGAAACCAAAATGTCGTTTACAATACAAGAAGAGTCGCTGTTGGTTTGGCGTTAGACTATCATGACCGCCGCTGGTTGTGATCAGCAAGTAGCAAGCTGTTTTACTGACGAACACCAAAAGTTTCATTCTCTTTGCAACTCTTTTTTTGATACTGTAAGTTATGGTATTGAGTAAAGACAGTTGTCTATGTGCTACGCGTACTACAATGTAACATCACCCTGTACAGCTGCCAAGTATAAATGTCCCGTCTCTGAATCCATGTGTCTCAGACGTGTACTTGTGTAGCAGACACTTGTCAACATTCCTCGTGTGCGCTCGGACTGCAAACTGTCCTTGCATGTCATCTCCTGATTCTACCGTGATCACATTCGATTCGTGCTGGTCGAATGTTGGAGCGCCTTAAAATGACCAAACGATGAAAAAAAAATGAATAAGGTTGCGCTGGAGCAGTCTGAAGTATGTTGTATGAATTAAATACATTAAGTAGTCTTGATGTGTTTAAAGAGATTTCAGGCAATTGCAGTGAACTGGGAAAATTGTCTGAGAAACGTTCAACCAATGGTCAACATAACGGTGTCTTATTTCTTTCAAATTATCACACATTTGTGCATTATAAAATACCCCGCCCCACCACAAAAATCCCAAAGCACCTAATGATAGGAAAAAGACGAGAGAAATACAGAATCACATTACATTTCACAATTAAAGTTGCCGTCTCATTGTGACTAGCCCCTGGTGCCTCACAGCGAATGAGACCAGCGTCCTGACAGGCCACAGCAGGAAACGTGTATCGGATCTGTCCACTGCTGTAGATGCTGCCTTCCATCTTTACCCCGTGTCTGTCCAACAGGCGGGCAGTGACAGGAGGGTTGCCCTCATCCCAGGTACACAGGATGTCAACAGTAGTGTTCTGGTCTACAGGAGACTTCACGCTGTTGTCACCAGCCATCATGGACAGACTTGTCACTCTGGCAGCAACAGTTCTTGCTGTAAAAGTTAAATGTGGTGGTGTTAAGTTTTCAGGTTTTCTCCTATTGCAGTTATAGCAAGGCCCTGTGTATTCTAAGGGGTTTAAACAGATTTTGAGATGTTCTGTCCGACGAATATGAACAGACCTGTCACGCTGGCAGGAATAAATTCTGCTACAGTCGTAGTGTAACGTTACCTGAAATGTTGAAGAAAAACACTTTTTCCGTTGAGATTCTGTTTGGGTTTCTGATGCAGATCGACCTTGTAACATCATAGTACAAACACTTCAAGTAGATACAAAAATCTAGTCGATATTCTTGGTGTCGTTATTAACACTTACCTTCTGGAACTGTCAGCCAGATTTCCATGTACCCAGACCCAGCATCATTGGATACACTGAGGTTCCACCGGCCTTCATCCTCTGACGTCACATTGTCCAGACGGACGGTCAACAGTAGGTCAGGTGGGGTGCCGGTTACAGACAGTGACCTTGACACGAACAACACATGTTTTGTTTTGTTTTGTTTTGGTTCCTACCCCGTAAGGTGAACACGACAGGCTTGTTGAACGTAACTGAGTGAGGCCTTTTCATAGTAGAAACGCACACCTTCTAATCTCGGACTTACTATTCTGTTTCATGGATTTAATAATGGTCAATGGATGAGCATGTGTGAAATACCGCCCAGTCTATGGTTATTTACAACATTCACCCCATTTGGCCTTTCCACCTGTGTACGTGAAATGCACGTAAAGATACCTCAGACAATCCTTTGTGTTTCCAGATTGTCCGGACTTCAGATGGGTGAGGTGGCAGGTGACAATGTGAGCCGTGTGAGTACGGATGGCGAAACTGATGCTAACACTGTCACCAGGAACGTTGAACTCCGAAGTCTGGTCTTCGAGTATCGATGGGGGACCTGAAAAAAAGCCAACAAGAAATTGTCATTATTTTTTTTTTTTAGATGTTTTTTACTTAGTTAAAGAAGACAGCTTGGCAATGTAAAGGTCGCACCACAAAATATTCTCTAGAGAACCGTGGGTAATTGAGATGGGTTGTAACATTTCAAGATCTTTTGATACTTACTGATCCTTGGTGAAAGTTTCTGTGTGAGAATGGCAGCCACGTAAATATAACTTCACTCACACACAACAAGTACTGCACTTGCAACAAGTCACTATCCGGGCTTGGAATGGTCAGTTTACACTTACATTTAACAAGAAGTGTCTCAGTCTTGTTATGACTTGCACCTGGTGCCACACAGTGAATGAAGCCAGCGTCCCTGCATTGAATGTTGTCGAATGTAGTATAACTGGTTGTTGTCAGATTGCCAGCAGTAGATGTTTCCGCTACCAAAACAGTCGTTAGTTCTCTGGTCAAGTTTATCTGACGACTGTGAATGAGCTGTGCTTGAACCGGCGGATTTCCTCTGTCCCAGGTACAAGAGATGTTCAGCCGACGGCCTGGTTCCAGTGCACTCGATGGCTCAGATGTGGGTGGCACAAGCTTGAGGTCGTTTATCTCTGCAGGATCTACGTTCAAAGGAAAATCGTTTCAAAACTTATCTAGAAGCACCAGCACCAACAAGAAACAGAGATCATCGTTAACGCGTGTATAGTCGTGATAGCAATTATGTGAAAGCCATGCGACACATGTATGTGTTAGTTCTGCCCGTTAAAATCGTTGCCCCGTCTTTGACATCACCCATATGTGCTGGAAACAGACGTTAAACCTTTACCCCCCCCCCCCCACACACACACACACACACTTTGCCTGTTAAAATAGGAACTACACACACACACACACACACACACACACACACACAGAGAAGAGAGAGAGAGAGAGAGAGAGAGAGAGAGAGTTCCTTACAAGTAATGTTGACGGATACAGTCTTGGTGGTAAACATGTTACTGCTCCAAGTCCATCTACGGCTATCTGATCGGTGTACATCTTTGTGTAATGTGAAGCGACCGTTGTCTTCACAAGGACATACAGATCCGTTGTACTTCAAGCATTTTCCATCTTTGATTGAACATAATTGAGTGGGTAGACCACCTTGATCTCGATAGCCCCAAACATTGAATTCCACCGTTCTATGGTCGCAGTTCACAGTCGATATGGTGAAAGGAAGGGCAATGCGTTTGTTCTCCGCTGCAGTAAAAACCAGCGAGCCATTCAGTGTCGGAAACTGAAGTGTTGCACCTGCACATAAATCCGAAATTGGCGTTCAAAGCAGTCGGCGAAAATATTGCTAAATAACACATTATTATTGGATTTCGATTGTTGTCTAATTAAGGTCGGGATTCTTATCAAATATCAACTTCCTGTCACTTATTTGTCAGCAGCGGGGGGAAGGGGGGGGGGAGGTAAATACTTACATGTCTCTGTGGAACAGGTTGGTGTCAAACACAGAGAGAGTAATGTTATCAAGCAAAGATTCTGCTTTTGCGTCAGATCCATGATCACTTAGAGCAACACAATCCAAGTTGTAGTTAATCCGAGTATGCAGGCCTGAGCTGCTGCTAAATAATTCTATATCGTATGTGCGAAACCGGAATGTGGACTGTATATTTCGATTTCCATGTTTCCCTGTAGGCCCTAAACACAGGGAAGCTATGGTATCATATTGCTGTCAGGGACAGGAAACATGATGTACGGTACCAGGACACGTGCTTAGAAAAGCAGACGCAAAGTAATATGTAAATGAAATAAAAAGCCATCGTTAACTCTGAGTGCTTTTACAAAGTGTTCTTCATAAAAATTGCAACATCGTTCCTGCTAAGGTTCCCATAATCAAGCTTCCGTCTGAAAAACTGTAAGTCAATAGCCTTAATAAATGAACCATTACCGTAGGTTAGGCCAAACATCAGTCTCTTCACACACACACACACACACACACACACACACACACACACACACACACACACACACACACAGATGGGTGATGAAACTTTCCAAGACGTCTTTAAGTACACAGCGATGAGTAAACCTTACAACAATAATATTGTTGTTGTTTTGCACAGGAAATTACTTATCTTTAACAGCAGTATTCTGGGCGGTTCAGTATTCGAAACAAAATGTCTGATCGTTTATCGACCTCTTTATTTACAAAAAGAATTTGGCGTGACCCTTTTCCTAAAATACACATTCACAGACAGTTCAACACATATACACATCATAGGACAAAATATTTTTAAGCCCACGATAGAAATCAAGAATAGGAATGAGGAAAACTTGAGCATCACACATGGGAAAGTTGACACTACAGATGTAATACCATCAGCATACAAACAATGAAAACTAACAATCATGAAACCTAACGTAACACTACTGCTGAACGTGAGTAAGCAATACAAGCAGAGATTAACAGCAACAACCAGTAAATTACTAAACGGAAACTTTTAAATATGAACATTGTAAGTTATTCTTTGTCATCCTTGTTCCAGCTGAACTAAACTTATCAGCAAAAGAATAATGAAGTACATAATAAATTATCATATTTAGTGTCAGGAAAGGGTATGCTTGGTACCCTCCACAATAACTCCTAAAAAAGGCGAGCAACGTAGGTGACGCTTCAAGAGAGAGCTAGAACTTAAGAAATCAGCCAATCAATCACTTTATCATTACAGAGGGCAAATTACACACACACACACACACACACACACACACACACACACACACACACACACACACACACACACACACACACATGGTGACAAATGATACACACTACAGTTAAGTTAATGATCAAAGTTTCCGTTTCTTAAAAGTACAACCATTACCTACAAAATCTAGTGTAATACATCGACGCAAACAGTGGCTATAAAAATGTAACTGTTACAAATCTAACTCTACCAAATACTCGAGTATTGTGCCTCAACAACAAGAGGCAAGCTGCTGTAAAATAGAATTAAGAGACACCCCAAGTTAACATTTACTTTCAATCACGATGTGAAAGGAACGATTTATGATGCCAATAGAAATTTCCTGGTCATACAACGAAAAGAAACCGACGCTAATAAACACAGACTGCATTCTGACATCTTGAACAATACTCTGTTGTTTATCACCAAAGTGTGGATTTTCTTCATCGGGCGACTGTTTAATCATCGTGTCAATCAGTATTCGCCAGTCTTTACAATCAAACATTGGTATCAAAACTTTCTATACAAAATTATAGTCTTGCTTTGGGAGAATTATTTCAAACGCAAAAAAGCTAGGTATGTCATGAGTACTGGGTGATCCGCCCACTGTGTTCGGACACTAGGGGAAATTTCAAACAAAAAAAAATGTACACAAAACAAATTTGGAATTTTTTTATATACACAAAAAAAAATTTGAAAAAATGTCAAAACAGCATAAAACAAACATTTCGATTCGTTTTTGTGTTGTTAGTAGGGATTTCAAGCGCAAAAGAAGCTTGAAATTTTCACATCTTGCTATGAAAAATCTGATCTCTATATCTGCACATAAAAATATGAATTGTCCTCTATTCAGAAACTTAAAATACGTGACATATTCAATATCAGATTTTCAGTTTCGTGACATACAGGGTAACTCAAAAACAAGCAGCTTAATGAAAAACCCATGCATGGAGATACAGACGCTTCAGGTTTTAATGTTTCTCACAGTGGGAAATCGAAACACTCACTAACAAGCAACAAGACAGCATGACCTTCAGTTTTCCACATGGGATGCAGGCCTATTTCAGTCTAAGCCATAAATGCATGCACACACACACACACACACACACACACACACACACACACACACACACACACACACACACACACACACACACACGCACACACACACACACACACACACACACACACACACACACACGTCACATCCAATGGGCCATACATCAGCAATTTATGAAGTTTGAATCTCTCTCTCTCTCTCTCTCTCTCTCTCTCTCTCTCTCTTCATTCATTATCCCATTCGGGAAATTCGGCCTGCTTCCCCCGGGAGAAACGCGTCATAGCAATGCAGCGCCATCCAATATCTATTCCATTGTTTTCAATTCTTTTTCTCTCATTTTCTCTTATCGTGCAGCAATCGAAAGATATACACGCAACATATTCTGCTTGTCTGTTTATTACGTCATTCCAACATAAGCGCAGTGAATATTTCGATTTGTCTTCTGAAAATTTTGAATCATTTTCTTGTCTGAGACCCATGCTCTGCACACACTATTCATTTTCAGAGCAGAATCTCTCCACGGCTCACTTTTGAATGACAATGAAATTATGCTTGTATGCTTGACTGGATTGCTGGACTAGAAATATCATGAACTGCTTCTTTGTTTAAGAAACGGCTTCTGTGACATCCCTTGGATTAGAGCCAGAGAGCGAGTTAACACTTTAATCAACAGAAAATTCAAACATGAAATTAATCCTGTAAGATTACATAGTTACACTGTAAAAATTATGGTTTAAGTTAATTTCATTGTCCACTTCCGTCTTTCTGCTTGCAGCGAGAACATTAACGGCGATGTTTTGTGTTCTCGTAAAGTCTCGGATCATACCCGACATAGCAGGTCTCATCGACGTCAGTATTACAGTTCTCCGTGTGTGGGTTCTTTGAAACCCCACTCGCAGTCGGTGTACTGTCTGATGGTGATACGTCGTCTTGTGTCATGGCACTGTCATGTGCTGCTGTTGTAGCACCGACATTCCTGATCTGTGTGTTCTGGTAGAAAGGTACAGTGTTCCATTCGGTTCCTTCCTCTTGTATCTCGTCACGTGACGCTGATGGGTTTAGGTAGTCGTCAGGAGGGTTCCTTGGTCCGTGGCACACTGGGGGCGGAACGTCCTCTGCTTCATAACAAGAAGAAAAGTTGTTGGTGTCCTCAGAAATCCTCCTTCAGTAATGTTTACTGATAGCGATCTCCATTACGTTACAAGAAGCGCAATCTCTACAGATATTTTTATGTGCATTGCCCTCAACGAAAGATATTTCATCGATAATAGTATGAATTTATTATTGTGTATTTTTTTCCCTATCAAAAGGTGTTACGAAGTAGCAAAAGACATTAGAGAGACTTAGCGCGCCTTCCTCACTGAGGAGAGTATGCAAATTCAGCCTCTGACGTCATCACATCCTGCGTGCTTTGGGGTCACCCGCCAGAGGCTTCCTCTCCGAAACCATTTTCCCTCTGCGAACTTCGTGAGAATCGCCCATTCTACGAAGCCATTTTCGTACGTCTTTTTATGTACTCAAACTTGTAGAATGTGTTGTTTGCGCATTACTTATAGGTCTACTGATGTTTCATTTTATGAAATTCGCAGTCAGCAGTGGGTGGAGAAGATCCTAAATATTTTATTTTTCGATTTTACTGGGACACCCCACGAGCGCTGTCCTGCCTGCCAAATCCAATATGGCGGCCACAAAGGTGCGCCTCGCTTGAGATTTTTACAAACATTTTACCAATCGGTTAAATCCTAGAGAGGTCCAAGACTACAAGAATAGGGGATCGATTTCATTAAAAAATGCGATGTGAGTACATTTTGTGTTCAGCGAAGCCAGATTAATGTAATCAGTGAACGGCTTGTGTTGACACGTAACCACGCTGGCTTTCGTCTGATGAGAGACTCGCATCCTGACTGGAGTTGTCTCCCTTGTCTCCTTACTCTGCGAAATTCGATGGCACGCTAAACGGGTGGCCACTACGAAACCCCGGGTAGTGCGCTGTGATGACGTCAGAGGCTGAATTTGCATACTCTCCTCAGTGAGGAAGGCGCGCTAAGTCTCACTACTGTTTTCTGCTGTTCACCATGCGAACTTCAAGCCTACGGATACGGATGTCTTTATATTTAAGGCCGACAACCATTTCCCTTCTGTATCACCTAAAAGTTACTTAAAGATACATTCGAATAAAATTCGCATCCATTGACAATTCAAGTTATGATAATAGTAAATTAACAATAAACTGCATACAAAGGACTTGGCATGGCAATGATACGCACGTTTCTTCTTATTAGTAGTGAGATTTGGTAGGATTTCATAAGGAGGACTTCGATGAGCAGCGTAACCCATTTGCATGTAAATTAGGCACGTTACGGGTGCCATTAGCCAATCGCAGCGCGTTAGCAGCTCCCGGCCTCTGCCGTGTGAGCCTAATTTACATGTAAATGGGTTACGCTGCTCAGCGAAGTCCTCTTTACGAAGTCCTACTAAATCTGGCTATTATTACACAGTCTTACTGACCAGCAGCATCTGCCCCATCAGAAGCAGGAGGGTCGGCATCCCAGTACAAATGTACACTCTGGTTAGACCCGTCCTCCTCGGGTACGTCATGTCGACTCTGCATGACCAGTTCCAGTCCGGGCTGGGGTGGCTCCGTGCGCCTTCTCTTCCCTGTAATTATTTACGCAATCATAGCATCCGTCAAAGCTGAAAAATGCATTGTTCTTTCAGTTCCAACTTGAAAACATTTAATCTTTTGCATGCTAAGTGAACAAGGATATGTTTGTTTTAGATGTAATTATTCAATGCATAGTGGTTTGACAACACCTTTCCTTGTAAATGACCATGGAAACTCACGAATGGTATATTTTCGGGCACACACGGTGGTAATGATGACAAGGAGAAAGACGAATCCTGCGACGCAAGCTCCTGTTATTATTTTCCATTGACCTGAAAAAGTGTCAAGTGTCAGTGATAAATACAAAAACTTGTATGGACAAGAAAATGTTTGGATCGATTGGTGTACTGATAGGTAGTGCGTCGGCTGAGGCACTGAACGGCCGTCACCACTATCGGCAAGTCAAGAGCACTATTGGGTTTAAATGACAAATATTGAGGTCCTAAGCTGTTAGACAGCAAAATTTTTCGTGAACAAAGTACCATTTACTCATAAATGCGCCGAAAACACCCTCTGCTTTCGGTTCCTGGGCTGCGCCATGTTGCCGCACTCTTTCGCGAATGAGACGGGAAAGGTGCTGACGGTGACGTCACTCCACCACCACTGTCGGCAGTGCCCGCTTTGAGCAGGTTGTTCCACAGTATTATTTTGTGTTCAAGATGCCACAGTGCAAAGCGTTTGGTTGTTTCAGCAAACAGGGCATGTGTAAGAATGCAGATGGAAGCCACAAAAGCTTTCTTGAATTTCCGAATCTAAACAAATCAAAGGAAAAATGAGGTTGTGTGCAAAATGGCTGGAGACCTTGAAGAAGGCTCGCTTGCCCCACCGAGTGCAGGAATACGCCTGGAACAATCGAGACCTCGTTTGTGGAGATCATTTTACCCCGGATTGTTTCACTGGCGCTTTTGCGAACGATGCTGCTGCTTCAATTGTCAAACACGCATCTCCCACAATTGCACTCGTTCTCAACAATCGGTTCTTCCCCATCGTCACCACTGTTTTCTGCCTGACCCCTTACTAAGCTCTTCCTCAGAATATTCTGGCTCGAAATTATAGGGAGCTATCCCCAAATCCATTCTAGCTTTCAGGAAATAAGCAAAGTGTGTATACGAGCCAGAAATAGCATGCCTAAAACGTGTAGCAGGCACACCTGCACGCACAGTGTCAGAATCTCGCCTGCTGCTGAGTGGGGGAGTGACGTCACAGCTAGGATCAACATGGCAGCCTCCATGGCATCTCATTTCGGCTGCCGTTTGGTGTGACAAATGCTGAATGGTGTATTCGTTTTCAAATCTTTTGGGCTGCAGCCGTTTAGGACATCACTATCTATCCCCTAAACCCAACATTGCACTTGACTTGCCTTGCCCTTTAATATACACGAGAAAGTTGACAATTGTGGAGTACACTAACCTATTGCAGGTCATCTATATACCCCGTGATGGGGTTTCTGGAAATACATTGAACATGAACTTGAGAATTACTCACACCTTCTTTCACCCTTGATGCTGATGTAACTGACTGGAACTTACTGTCTGTGACGATGAGTGAAAACTCCAGAAGTCCAGTTCCAGCATCATTGGTGAGTTCCAGCCGCCATTGTCCGTCATCATGTTTCCTCACATTGTCCAGCCGGACAGTCAGCACCAGGTCAGGTGGGGTGCCCGTCAGATCAACCAGACTGGTACATGAATCAAGTATTTTTAGGGAACATAGTATTAGCAGTTGCTGCATGCTGTTTGTTGTCTTGCTTTTTTCTCATCATTTTTGTACAGAAAATACCTAAAAACAGCGATTTAGCAAAACTACTTGGGCAACAACAACAGTAAATACAACAACAACAACAACAACGGGCATTTGTTCGTGAAACTCTAGATCTCATTAACAAAACAAACTGCCGTTAGAAACCAAAATTTCGTTTACAATACAAGAAGAGTCGCAGTTGGTTTGGCGTTAGACTATCATGACTGCAGCTGGTTGTGATCAGCAAGTAGCAAGCTGTTTTACTGACGAACACCAAAAGTTTCATTCTCTTTGCAACTCTTTTCTGATACTCTAAGTTATGGTATTGAGCAAAGACAGTTGTCTATGAGCTACGCGTACTACAATGTAACCTCACCCTTTACAGCTGCCGAGTGTAAAAGTCCCGTCTCTAAAGCCATGTGTCTCAGACGTGTACTTGTGTAGCAGACACTTGTCAACATTCCTCGTGTGTGCTCGGACTGGAAACTGTTCTTGCAAGTCATCTCCGGATTCTACCGTGATCACATTCCAATCGTGCTGGTCGAATGTTGGAGCGCCTTAAAATTTAAAATGCCCAAACGATGAAAAAAAAATGAATAGGGTTGCGCTGTAGCAGTCTGAATATGATACATGAAGTAAGTACATTAAGTGGTCTTGTTGTGTTTGAAGAGCTTTCAGGCAATTGCAGTGAACTGGGAAAATTGTCTGAGAAACGTTCAACCAATGGTCAACATAACGGTGTCTTATTTCTTTCAAATTATCACACATTTGTGCATTACGAAATACCCCGCCCCACCACAAAAATCCCAAAGCACCTAATGATAGGAAAAAGACGAGAGAAATACAGAATCACATTACATTTCACAATGAAAGTTGCCGTCTCATTGTGACTAGCCCCTGGTGCCTCACAGCGAATGAGACCAGCGTCCTGACAGGCCACAGCAGGAAACGTGTATCGGATCTGTCCCCTGCTGTAGATGCTGCCTTCCATCTCTACCCCGTGTCTGTCCAACAGGCGGGCAGTGACAGGAGGGTTGCCCTCATCCCAGGTACACAGGATGTCAACAGTAGTGTTCTGGTCTACAGGTGACGTCACGCTGTTGTCACCAGCCAACATAGACAGACTTGTCACTCTGGCAGCAACAGTTCCTGCTGTAAAAGTTAAATGTGGTGGTGTTAAGTTTTCAGGTTTTTCTCCTGTTGCAGTTTTAGCAAGGCCCTGTGTATTCTAAGGGGTTTGAACAGATTTTGAGATGTTCTGTCCGACGAATATGAACAGACCTGTCACGCTGGCAGGAATAAATTCTGCTACAGTCGTAGTGTAACGTTACCTGAAATGTTGAAGAAAAACACTTTTTCCGTTGAGATTCTGTTTGGGTTTCTTATGCAGATCGACTTTGTAAAATCATAGTATAAACATTTCAAATAGATACAAAAATCTAGTCGATATTCTTAGTGTCGTTATTAACACTTACTTTCTGGAACTGTCAGGCAGATTTCCATGTACCCAGACCCAGCATCATTGGATACACTGAGGTTCCACCGGCCTTCATCCTCTGACGTCACACTGTCCAGACGGACGGTCAACAGTAGGTCAGGTGGGTTGCCGGTTACAGACAGTGACCTTGACACGAACAACTCATATGAGGTATGAACGATACTGATTTTGTGGGGGGAGGGGGGGGGGGTTGTTGTTGTTGTTGTTGTTCAGTATCCCTTACGGAGAACATAATAGGCTTATCAGTTGAACGTAACTGTGTGAGGCCTTTTTACAGTAGAAACGCACACCCTCTCACTCAGACTAACTATTCTGTTTCATGGATTTAATAATGGTCAATGGATGAGCCTGTGTGAAATACGACCAAGTCTGTGGCTATTTACAACATCCACCCTATTTAGCCTTTTCACCTGTGTGCGTGAAATGCACGTAAAGATACCTCAGACAGTCTTTTGTGTTTCCAAATTGTCCCGACTTCAGATGGGTGAGGTGGCAGGTGTCAATGTGAGCCGTGTGAGTACGGATGGCGAAGCTCACGTTAACACTGTCACCAGTAACGCTGAACTCCGGATTCTGGTCTTGGAGTATCGATGGGGGGCCTGGAAAAAAAATTAAAAAAACAACAAGAAACTGTCATATTTTTTGTTTTGTTTTTTTGCTTAGTTAAAGAAGACAGCTTAGCAATGTAAACGTCGCACCACAAAATATTCTCCAGAGAACCGTGGGTACTTTGAGGTGGGTTGTAACATTTCAGGGTCTTTTAAATAATTACTGATCCTTGGTGAAAGTTTCTGTGTGAGAATGGCAGCCACGTAAATATAACTTCACTCACACACAACAAGTACTGCACTTGCAACAAGTCACTATCCGGGCTTGGAATAGTCAGTTTACACTTACATTTAATAAGAAGTGTCTCAGTCTTGTTATGACTTGCACCTGGTGCCACACAGTGAATGAAGCCAGCGTCCGCGCATTGAATGTTGTCGAATGTATAACTGGTTGTTGTCAAACTGCCAGCAGTAGATGTTTCCGCTACCAATACAGTCACTAGTTCGCTGGTCAAACTCATCTGACGACTGTGAATGAGCTGTGCTTGAACCGGCGGATTTCCTCTGTCCCAGGTACACGAGATGTTCAGCCGACGGCCTGGTTCCAGTGCACTCGATGGCTCAGATGTAGGTGGCACAAGATGTAAGTGTTTTACCTCTGCAGGGTCTACGTACAAAGGAAAATCGGTTGCATACAGTCTCGTATAGCAACGTCAGGGATCATCAACAAAGACTGAACAACGACAACAACAACAACAACAACAACAACAACAACAGCAACCCAGAAAACATCTTGAACGCGTCTGTGGTCGTAATATCATGTGACGTGTGTTATAGTCATACTAATTGTGTCTGTGAAAATAGGACACACACACACACACACACACACACACACACACACACACACACACACACACACACACACACACACACACACACACACACACACACACACACAATTAGAGAAAGAGAGAGAGCGTTCCTTACAAGTGATGTTGACGGATACAGTCTTGGTGGCAAACATGTCACTCCTCCACGTCCATCTACCGCTGTCTGATCGGAGTACTGTTTTGTTTAATGTGAAGCGACCGTTGTCTTCACAAGTGCAAAGAAAAGGAGTGTAATTAAAACATTTCCCATCTTTGATTGGAACTTTACATAATCGAATGGGTATATCACTTTGCTCTGATTGTCCCCAAACATTGAATTCCAAATTTATATTTCTGTCGCAAGTCACATTCGATAAGATGAAAGGAAGGGCAATGCGTTTGTTCTCGGCAGCCGTAAAACCCAGCGAGTCATTCAGTGTCGGGAACTTGAGTGTTGCACCTGCAAATTAAAAAAAAAAAGTAACGATCAAAGCAAACGGCGGTGATCGAGAGTATTAAATTATACATTGCGGAAGAGGTGGCACATTATCTGAACATGAACTCAAAATCTGGCTTGCGGTCTGGACCGATGTTCAAGTAAGGCTGTGATTGTTATTAAAAATCAACTTCCTGTCACTTATTTATCAGCATCAGGGGGAAGAGCCGAAGGTTAATACTTACATGTCTCTGTGGAACAGGCTGGTGTCAAACACAGTGAGAGTAATGTTAGCAAACAAAAATGCTGCTTTTGCGGCAGATCCATGATCACTTAGATCAACACAACCCAACGTGTAGTCAATCCGAGTATGTAGGCCTGAACAGCTAGTAAGTGATTCTATGTCGTAGATCCGAAACCGAGATAATGGTATATTTCGATTTCCATCTTTCCCTGTAAGCACACGGAAGATATGATATTGTATTGTCGTCAGTGACACGAAACATGAAGTACAGTATTAGAACACGTGCTCAGAAAAGCAGACGCAAAGTAATATGAAAATAAAATAAAAGGCCATCGTAAACTCTGAGTGCTTTTACAAATTGTTCTTCATAAAATGAATTGCAACATCGCTCCTGTTAATATTCCATAATCAGTCCTCTGTCTGAAAATCTATAAATCAATAACTTTAATTAACGATTTCCATAGGTTAAGCCAAATATCAGTCTCTACACACACACACACACACACACACACACACACACACACACACACACACACACACACACACACACACACACACACACACACACACACACACACATGGTGACAAATGATACACACTACAGTTAAGTTAATGATGAAGGTTTCCGTTTCTTAAAAGTACAACCATTACCTACAAAATCAAGAGAAATTCATCGACGCAAGCAGTGGCAATAAAAATGTAACGCTCGACTCTGCCAAATACTCGCGTATTGTGCCTCAACAACAAGAGGCAGGTTGCTGTAAAATAGAATTAAGAGACACCCAAAGTTAACGTTTACTTTCAATCGTGGTGTGAAAGGAACGATTTATGATGTCAATAGAAATTTCCTGGTCATACAACGAAAAGAAATCGGCGCTAATAAACACACACTGCATTCTGACATCTTGAACAATACTCTGTTGTTTATCACCAAAGTGTGCTTCATCGGGCGACTGTTTAATCATCGTGTCAATCAGTATTCGCCAGTCTTTACAATCAAACATTGGTATCAAAACTTTCTATACAAAATAATTATAGTCTTGCTCTGGGAGAATTGTTGCAAAAATGAAACAAGGTATGTCATGAGTATTGGGTGACTCACTGTGTTCAGACACTAGGGGAAATTTTGTAAAATGTACACCAAACAAATTTGGAATTTTTTTATATACACAAAACAAATTTACAATTCTGTGTCAAAGCAGCATACAACAAACATTTCAATTCATTTTTGTGTTGTTAGAATAACGATTTCAAGCGCAAAAGAAGCTTGGATTTTTCACATCTTGCTATTAAAAATCTGATCTCTATATTTGCACATGAAAATATGAATTGTCCTCTATTTAGAAATTTAGAATACGTCACCTATTCAACATCAGATTTTCACTTTCATGACATACAGGGTAACACAAAACCAAGCAGCACTATGAAAGACCCATGCATGGAGATACAGACGCTTCAGGTTTTAATGTTTCTCACAGTGGGAAATTGAAACACTCACTAACAAGCAACAAGACATTATGACCTTAAGTTTTGTACATGGGATGCAGGCCTACTTCAGTCTAAACCATAAATGCATGCACACACACACACACACACACACACACACACACACACACACACAAACACGTTACATCCAATAAAGCCATACATCAGCAATTTATAAAGTTTGAATCTCTCTTTTTGTTACACTGTTGGAGCGGTCAGTGCGGTCGCCGCGTCATCCTGTACGCTTCTGTTGGCTCAGTGCCAGCTTTACAGACGCTGTCACTCTCCAGGTGTTTAAGTATGTAATGATAGATACCACGAAAAGCTGAGACCGACCTGTAGTCATTTCATCTGGGGGTCTTTGTCTCTCACGTGAATCACACGCATTCTTTCACACACTGGAAATACACATAGGACAATCACGTGGTGCGAAGGGCCATCTCAGCTATTTAAATTTTGGAATTTAGAATTGCATTTATTTTTCAAATTTGGTGGGCTGAACATTTCCAAAGCAGAGGGGGAGGAAGCCGGAGTACCCTGAGAGAACCCCCGACAATCGGCCCGAATGAACGGTGCCACATACGAGAAGGAAATATTCTGTGCCCCGAGTGGGAGTCGAACCCCTAACCCCTCGCATTGGTGACAGGTCTCTTAACCACTAGACCACCGACCACCCCAAATGTGTGTGTGTGTACATTGTGTACAGTTCCTCCCACCCGCCCTCCTGTCCTAGTCTGTTTTCACTCTTCCTCATGAGTCACTCTGACATAGAGTAGCTGCTAGATCATTGAAAAGAATTCAAAAACAGTATCAAGGCTATGACAATGAACCATTCTGCACGTCTATAGGCCTGTATGGTCAGCCATGCGTGACGTTGTAAGAAGCGGGTAGCGCTAGCAAGCTTCTCCGTACCCTTGTTGGCACATTTTCTTCAGTCGTGTTCCCCTCTTTCTGTGTGTATGTATGTATGGGTTAGCCTTTACTGAATACATCGTCCTGTTAGGTCGGCTAGACCTTCGTTCGTTGAGGCTCTAAACACGAGCAGATCCAACTTTTTTTAGCAAGGGAAGCCTGACCGACATTTTGATATCGAACATTTCTGCTGTGCATTGTAAGTGTTTTATTTTTTCAAATGTACCCATAAGCCTAGCAGTAACGCGACCTATCGTTGTTTACCACAGCCGAAGACCCGAGACCTCCAAAGCACAACAGGCCGCCTGTATTTTTGTGGGGTTAGTCGTCGTTCAGGGATGTATTAACTACCCATCCTCTGGGTAAACCAGTTTCAGTTTGGACTTACAGTCCTGTTAGTGAGAGTCAGGTTTTGGACGTGTGGGTTTGCACAAAGCACATTTTCATGTAGACCTAAACTGAAACAGCAGACATAGCAACTTACAACGAACTGCTGTATTGCCACTTGTAAACAATGTGCCTATAGATGTGCAGAACTTTCTAGAATCCGTTGCGCTCGTGGCACACACACACACACACACACACACACACACACACACACACACACACACACACACACACACACACACACACACACACACACACAGCGAATGAACCAGCAGATAGAAAGTTACACGATAATCTGGGTCAGGAATGTAAACCTTTCACACACATTGTGAAACATGCACTGGTGCAGAGTAATTTCACTTCAGTGAAGTTGCATGGAAAGAGCCTATAAACTGAAGGGTATTTTATGGACACGAACAAATACGCATGTACCCTGAAAAATCTACCTCAGCCTTGAGGTCGTCTGCATCATGTGCGCCAGAGAACACATGATTTTTCGGGTTTGTCTCAATTCTGTGTGAACTGCCGACACACTCGTGTTTCTATAACAAGAGGTAAAGTGTGTTTGCAAATTACTAATCGTGTGTGTGCACGTGTGTTGTCCTACCTCATCTCGTTTCTCTTATCTTCTGCATAGAATCTTTGCAACATGAACAATGGACAATCACCTTACATCCAACCGTAAGTACATACCTACAGAACTGGGCCCCTGTGTCAGTAAAACTCGAGATTAATTTAACCCACCGCTACGGGCCTAACCCAGACTAGGACAAAACAACCCCAAAACAAAATTAAATAAAAAAGGAAGCGAAGAAAGAAAGACAAATTCTTGTATAACGGCATAGGCACCTTGCTGGAATGGACTCGCTTCCTGGTTTAAAAACAAAAAACAAAAACAACAACAAAAAAACCACCAACAACAGAAAATTTAATTTTTAGAGCTAGTTTAGTTCGAGGTTAGACTCCAACCCGGGGCAAAACTCCCTAACCCCGACTTTTACATGTGGGCCCAGCATTATTTGATAAAACGTATATATAACATCTGATCCAAATAGCCCGGGGCAAAATGCACAGTGAGTCCGACTACAATTTCATAAAAGACGCTCTTGTGCCGTAGAAAATACTCGTTAAAACTCGTGCCAGTCATTACCAGATTAGTGCATCCCTGTCACCTATTTGACGGAGTCAAGCTCACCCCATCTGGCGATATAAAAACTCTAAGCGTATACACACTATACAGTGTAATTCATTTTTATCTCAGGAAAGGCAAGGCAGAGTGGAACCCCTGGAGCCACCGAGATCTCCCCTGCTTCTGTGGTCATCATCGTTATCGTGGTAGTCATTGTGGTGGCCGTTATTGTAGCTGCCTTTGTGTGTTGGAGAAAAGGATGGTGTAGGTATGTAAACTGCTTGGTGATTGGTTACATTTTATGGGACTTTGTTTGATGTTTTGAAGTAATAGACTGAGAGTCTTCTATCAGTCTGACAGCGAGTTTATTGTGTATGACTTTCAGACAAATTGTTCTCCATTATGCTAGCACTAAAATATACTCTTAACTGCAGCTTGTTAATTCCATGTTTATTCAAGTGTACCAATGACGAGCATTCCAACTGCCCGGCAACTGTTTCATAAGTGTTGTGTCTGATTCTTACACTGGGTAAGCCAGTAAACAGCTACACTGTGGAAGAACTCATTAAACTGTGTTGTTTAATTTATGAAAGACTCAGTTGAAACATCTTGAAATGAAGTTTTGAACCATTTATTTATTTATTTATTTTCAGAAAAAGGAGCAAGCATCGGGACACAGATATAGGCGACGAAACTGGAATACCCATGATGTATCGCACTTGACAGTTCTACAACCAGTATCAACCTCCTGCATGACTGGCAGAATTTCAACTCTCAGTGGATGTTACTTCCTAGTTATCTACAAAAGGCGAGCGCTTTGGACTTTCAATGTTCGGGTTGTGAGTTTGAATCTCGGGTGTTGCCAACTATTTGTGCTAGTGTTTTCCTCAGGCGTTACCCCGTCCTTGAGTTCAATGGCTGTTTGGACAAGAAGTAAATCCCTCAAACCACCAACCAGCCAACTACAAAGACAGTTTCTTAGAATAAGAAATGAAATGTTGAAATGGCAGACTTTTTTTTCATCATAGACCATACTATTGTGTGTGTGTGGTTTGTTGTTGTTGTTGTTTATTTTTATATGTTTGCTGTTGGGGTTGTTGTTTTGTTTGTTTGGTTCAGTTGTTGTTGTTGTGTTCTCTCTCTCTCTCTCTCTCTCGTTAAAATCCCAAACACCCCCCACCCACCCACCCCCTCTCTCTCGGGGAACCGGGATAGCCGAATGGTAGATCGTTGGACTTTCAATGCTCGTGTCGCCCCCGGCTGGGGCCAAATATTTGTACTGGCCTTTTTGTCGTTGCCCCATCTTTGATATCACCCGTATGTGGTGGAAAAGGACGTTAAACTCCCGAATACCCACCCTCTCCCTCCCCCTCTCCCTCCCTCTCCCTCACACACACACACACACACACACACACACACACACACACACACACACACACACACTGATATCAAACAGGGACTACAGTCACATAGAACCAGAGACATAGTAAGGAGATTGAAGTCTGAGCGAAATTATGTAGGCCTAAGTACAAGCTGACACATGTAAAGGGAACAAACTCTAGCGGCCTTGCCTCGCAATCAGTAGGTTGCTTCCCGTTCCCCCTGCATTCCACGCCCACACTGGTCAGCCAAGTTAAACAAGTTATGTACAATCACTACAATTGATAACTCCTGATTTGATTTGAATATGGAGTACCAGTGTTTATTTGTACTAAACACAGTTTTGTTACAGTTATGGCTGTTTCATTCAAATAATTCTTCAACAAAACGTCCACACGGTCATGTGCTTGTGGTAGATGATAGCTTGTCACTTTACTTACGGTATTTGGTAGGCTCGCGGTAGGTGTCCTTATGTTCTATTTATTCCGCTTAATTCCATGTATGTATAATAACCCATGTTTCTACCGTCTCCCTGAGTACAGCCACCAATTCTGATAGCGATGTGAGACTGAACTCTAAACTGTTTTTTTTTTTTTTTTTTTTCTGGTCTCCCTGTTTGGCGTGACGTGGTGGAAAAAAAGACGTAAAACTTTTATTTTCCAGATTTTTTTTCTTTGAGAAAGAGCATGGGGGTTACCCTGAATACACTCACGAAGTTCAAGTGCGATGTGACAACTCTAAGTTAGGTCTGTGTCGCGTACACACAGACAGACAGACTGTTCATTTACATGTATATTTACATATCATAGATAAGCTGAACCTATTGAAATGCACTGTACATCAGTATTAGATGACGTCTCATGTACATACGATTTGTGAAAGTTCCATGTTTAGCATGTATTATCCAGTTCTTTCCATATAAACATGAAAAAGTAAAATAATACAAACATCACATTGTGTTTTCACTGTCATGTGGTCTTCACTGTATGTTATGGGCAAAAAAGCTGATAGCAAATAAGTTATATACACAGAGTGAGAGTGTGTTTTGTGTAAGACAGGGGCGTAGGAACCACGGGGGCCCTGGGGGCCCAGGCCCCCGTTCGATTTTTGGAAGGGGGGCCCGAATATCTTTGGGCCCCCCTTGCTTTTGAAAAGAGGAGAGGGGGCCCACCAGTGAATGACTGACAAAGGTGTAGAGAGGTGTTCAAACGTGTGACATACATCTTCTTGGCACACTTGCGTATCTATACAGCGAAGCGGGCGCCAACCGGTAACCACAGAGACAGGTTTTCAAATCAAAATTCTAGAAACAAATGATGAGTGTATTCATATGCGGGGAGCAGGGGTGGCCGAATGGTAGAGAGCTGGACTTTCAATGCTCGGGTCGTGAGTTCGAATCCCGGCTGGGGCCAAATATTTGTGCTGGCATTTTTCTTGTTGCCCTGTCTTTGATATCACCCTTATGTGGTGGAAAAGGACGTTAAACTTCCAAACACTCACCCGTGTTCATAAGCGGGAGTGACGTGGTGGTGGTACCGGACGGAAAATGACGTGATATCTTTCGCTTCAAGAGTACAGAGAATCTCTGTCGCGCATCATTCGAAACGAATATGGAGCATGGAATTTTAGCCAGTTTTACGCCAATTTCCCACATGTTTGAAGAGCGAACGAGACGGAACGAGCCGTAATGAATAACTATTAATGTTCTATTTCTTTCTTCTTTTTTTCTCTCCTTTCTTTTTTAAACAATCACAGTTGTTGTTATAAGTAATTTCTCTTCAACGGCATGCACTTTGACTTTCAGGTCACCCATGACGGTAAAGGCCGGGTACAGATACAGATACGGATAACTTCATTGTCCATGAAATGTACAGTTGCCTTCGGCTGCACCGAGAAATAAACAAATAAACCAATAAACGCGAGAAGACTGGATGCCACCAGTCGCGACATTTGTACGGATAAACTGACCAAAAAAAAACGTTCGTCGCTATCGCTCCACCAGATACACCGCTACCACTTCACCGTCCCATGTCTATGTAGATACGTACCCGGTACCTTGAATGAAACAACGAAAATCCATCCTGTACAATGTCATGCTGGAGAGGAATGGGGGTGGGTTAGGATGAGGGCAGCATGACCTAGTAGCCTAGTACCGTGAACGCTGACAGGTCTGCTTGTTCTTTTTGTATGAGTGTAGAAAATTCCTCATCCAGAGAAGCAGACTTGTTTTAAATGCCCCCCCTCTCCCCCCCCCCCCCCCATCCCCTTCGGTCTGTACACAGTGCCTTCTATAACCTCTAAGACTGATGTCACACGGCAGTGATTGTAGTCCAAACAAACAGCGAACATGGTCTTTTTCGTGTGACGTGCGTATGCATACAACATGCCTTTGCCTTCATTGTTTCCGGAGCGTGTTTTTCCACGTTTGTACAAACAACAACGCATCCCGTGTGTCATGAGCGTCACAAGGAAATACTCCAACCAGATTGAGACAAGCAAATCAATGGCGCGGCCTCGTGTTCTCGTAAAGTCTCGGATCATACCCGATATAACCAGTTCCGCCGATTTCAGTATTACAATAGTCAGTGTGTGGGTTATTTGAAACCCCACTCGCAGTCAGTGTCCTGTCTGATGGTGATGCATCGTCTTGTGTCTTGGCACTGTCATGTGCAGCTGCTGTAGCACCGACGTTCCTGATCTGTGTGTTCTGGTAGAAAGGAACAGTCTTCCACTCGGTTCCTTCCTCTTCCGTCTCGTCACGTGACGGGCCTGGACTCAGGTAGTCGTCAGCAGGATCCCTGGGTCCGTGACACACTGGGGGCGGTGTTTCTCTCTCGTCACGTGACGGTCCTGCCAGTGGGTTCAGACAGCCATTGTGATGAGGGTTCCCTGGTCCGTGACACATTTTGGGTACGCAGTCTGCTGTATAACGACATACATGTATATTCCTATATTAAGAGCTTTCACAGAAATCAGTAAACGTTTTTGATTATTGACTTTTTGACAGGATAACGTGTAGCTGGTGTCCTGTAGAGTCCTTGTGTTTGGTACGATCACTACTATGATCCATCGCCAAAGGTCTCCATGTCTTTTGACTACAAGACTACAGTTTCTACATTTGATATTTTTTGTCTTGTCCATCAAAGAAAACTATGTAGAAAACAAATCCTAATTTTTGTGTGTGTGTCTGACCTCCCCCCCCCCCCCCCCCCCCCCCCCCCCCCCCCCCCCCCCGTCCCACCCTGGCTAAATCTGTTTTATCGTCTCTTTTAACGTGTTTTGGCATTTAAATAAATATCTAATTGTGTAAGACTTGCAACCCTTAAACTGCTGTTAGAAAGTCACTGCAAGCACAATAAAAGTCTCCTTCGTTCAGTAACGATAACGTAAAGAGTAAACAAATAGCACACTGCAGTGAGAGGCAATACATGATAAACCACAGTTAAATTTCATAGTAAGGACACGTAGGTTCATGATCATTATTATACTATCTTACTTTACCTGCGCATGCAGCAGCGTCGTCATCAAATGCAAGAGAATCCAGATCCGAGTAGAGGTGTTCACAAAGGTCAGACCCATCCTCCTGGGGAAGGCGACTTTGTCTCTCTATAATTGCCAGTTCCAGTGCGGGCTCTGATGACATTGTGCGTCTTCTCTTTCCTGTAGATATAATTAGGGAGTCATAGCGTCAGGGGCGTTGGGCTGTTAATGATCAGGTGGCGGGTTCAAATCCTGATTCGGAGCCTAAAACGTGTCCTGGTCGTTTTTCTCGGTTGCCCCATCTTTGATATCGATTCAGTTCAATTCAAAGTACGCAATATATGTTCAACTAATACATCTAAAACATAAAATTGTCTTTGGGCTCTCACATACTGTGTCACTTAATTATTTGAAATAAAAAGATAAAATAATAATTTTATACGGTCACTAAAGACCGTGATGTAAAATACAACAGTAAAATAGAATTAAACGTAATAGTAAGATCAAACAAATTTCACTATCAATTAAAAAACAATAATCATACATACTTTTAAAAGCTGAAAATGTTTTTATAAAGAAGGCACACATCTACCCCCCCCCCCCCCCCCCCGCCCCACTCCACACACACAAAGACTTGATCGATTCACCTGTATGCTCTCTCTCTCTCTCTCTCTCTCTCTCTCTCACTCACTCACACACACACACACACACACACACACACACACACACACACACACACACACACACACACAGAGAGAGAGAGAGAGAGAGAGAGAGAGAGAGAGAGAGAGACTCACACACTTTTGTCGTTGAAAAGGCGTGAAACTCCCAAACGCCCACCCTAAACACCTCAACGGCCATCCAACCAACCATAGTGACAGTTACACGCCTACAGAATTGTGATGAAAACATCTTTCATTTTTCTTTTTACCATGAAATTGATTTATTCACTTCTGCTATAGGCTATACACGAGGATTTGTTTCAGCGCCCACAGTGGAGTCGGGTGGCTCAATCCGTGGAGCACCGGACTCGAGATCGGAAAGTCGAGTGTTCGAACTCTCACAGAACTGACTAGCATTTGCACGCGCTATATTTTTTGCGTTTGCGTTTTCCCTTTTTAGATTCACCGGCGTGGTGGATAAACCTCTAAACACCGACACACAAACACACTCAACTTCTACAACAGTTACTTACTGTCCCACATTCGGAGCTGGTATTAGTGAGATTTAGTAGGATTTCGTACGGAGGACTTCGTTGAGCAACGTAACCCATTTGCATGTAAATTAGGCACGTTACGGGTGCCATTAGCCAATCGCAGCGCGTTAGCAGCTCGCGGCCTCTGCCGTGTGAGCCTGATTCACATGTAAATGGGTTACGCTGCTCAGCGAAGTCCTCTTTACGAAGTCCTACTAAATCTGGCTATTATCAAACGGTATCAGTATTTACGGAAACTTACGAGTGGTATTTTTTCGGACGCACACAGTGGTAATGGTGACGAGGAGAATCACAAACCCGGCGGCAACGCAAGCACCTGTTATGATTTTCCACTGACCTGAAAAAAATAATGAGCAAGGCAATAAATACACGTGTCAGTGCTTAATTATCATACAGTTATTCTTCGCTGTACGTCGTGGGTACAATTGTACCCATACTTTCATTCAAATGTCCGTAGCTCAACCAGTTTTCAAACTAGATCCTCAAAACTTCTTGACTTTGTCAATGAGGGTATTGGTGAGGTGTTCACCAAAACTTGTGATTTTGTTGGTAAACAAGCAAGTAAATAAACAACAAAAACGTCAAGTTGTATAATTAACCCTCGCCGTACATTCGAGTGCAAAACCACCCATGCTTATAAACCAGAAACTTCGCGCTCCATACATCGTAGAAAACCTTCCGTACTTTAAAAAAGGGAAAAACATTAATAATTTCGTGAAAAAAAAAAAACCGTGATCAGTCATACTTGTGATTTGCGGTGTATCTGGGGTTTGCGATAACTGGGAAGGAATGTTCACCACGGTGACGACGATACACTCACCTACATTACGTTACGTGGACCACTCTTCTCTTTATTTTACTCTTGTCAAAATTATTATCACTGAAACGTCAAGTTACCGTCTGTGACAAACAGTGAAAACTGTAGAAGTCCAGTTCCAGCATCACTGGTTATACTATACGTGTTTTTAAAGACACACTTGTTTTTAAAGTATCTGGACTGATCTGCGCGATCATACCTATGAGCTGTGACCTCAAAATGCGCAAGGTCCCATCTTTAATGCCTTACATTTAGCTCCTCACCACTGCTATCTTTTAAGGTTTTATCTGGCTCAGTCCAATCTATCCTTTTGTTTTGGGTTTTATCACTGGTACTTGGTCTTGGTTTTTAATTGTCTCTGTCTATCCTTTATCATTTGTACTCAGTCGTGTTGTGTGTGTGTGTGTGTGTGTGTGTGTGTGTGTGTGTGTGTGTGTGTGTGTGTGTGTGTGTGTGTGTGTGTGTGTGTGTGTGTGTGTGTGTGTGTGTGTGTGCTCTTTTACTTTTTAGTTGTTCTTACGTAGTGTACACTGAGTGAATGTTTTTTAACTTCGGTTTTAGAATGTGAGGCGCCTAGAGCTCGCCTCCCGGGGATAGGCGCCCTATTATTATTATTATTATTACTTGTGATTTGCCGGGGCGGCGCTAACTGGGACGGAAAGCGTTTCACCACGGTGACCTCGGTACACTAACCTACAGGAGGTTACGCGGACCACTCTTCGCTTTATTTCACTCTTGACAAAATCATTATCATTGAAAAGTCAGCTTACCGTCTGTGACGATGAGTGAAAACTCCAGAAGTCCAGTTCCAGCATCATTGGTGAGTTCCAGCCGCCACTGTCCCTCGTCCTGTTTCCTCACATTGTCCAGTCGGACAGTCAGCACCAGGTCAGGTGGGGTGCCCGTCAGGTCAACCAGACTGTTTCATGTAAAGAGGGATTTTGAGAAAAAGACAATACAATAATTTTTGCTGGTCACACTGCAGCTGTTTTTTTTTTCCTGTGGTCTTATGATTTTCATTAAAGAGGAATAAAGACAAAAACCCACTGAGAAAAACAAAAACACAACAAAACAACAACAACAACAACAACAGAACAGCGAGAATAGATCTAGATCTCATACATTACCACTGAAAATAAATATTCAGTTACTGGCGTATACGGGTAAAATGAATCTCGTTCTGCATCCGCGTTTTCTGGATGTCTACTTAATTTTGAAGCTTTCATAACTACAGGAAGTTCAAGCCAGTACATAGGCTGATCACGCTGCACTGATGATTAAACCTGAGATAAAACTCTCTTGTAACTATCCGGGGTTTTGAAAAATCTGTTTTGGCCTATGTACATAATCATATATATGTTGACATACAAATGATAAACAAACCATGCTTGCTACCCCCACCCCCCACCCCCCCACCCCCCGAAAATAGACATGACTCTGTATACAAAACACACACACACACACACATAACATAAATCAAACACACAAAACCCCGCAGCAACAGACCAAAACCAAACAAAAGCAGACAGGCAGGAAGAAAATGAAATAAAGTAAACTAAAAGCATACACACCCAGTATACGCACTAGGGGTGTTCGGTTTTACCGGTTTTCCGGTTAAAATCGGTCCGACTTTCTGACGGTTCGGTAAACCGGTTTGGCCTTAAAAAACCGGAAAACCGCGGTTTTCTAAGGGACATCACTCGTCGTTTTACAGCCCGTTACAAGACACCCTCCTCCTCCCCCTCCTCCTTATCATCATCATCATCATCATCATCATGTTGTTGTTGTTGTTGGCTGAACAGGGAAACCGGGGTGGCCGAATGGTAGAGCGTTGGACTTCCAACTTTCGGGTCGTGAGTTCAAATCCCGGCTATGGCCAAATATTTGTGCTGGCTTTTTCATCGTTGCTTCGTCTTTGATATCATCCGTATGTGGTGGAAAAGGACGTTAAACTCCCAAACACCCACCCACCCACCCTTGTTGGCTGAACATTTCCAACGCAGGGGTACAGGAAGCCGGAGTACTAGGAGACCCCCCTCCCTCCCCCCCTTCCATCTCTTGGGGAAACGTTAGAAACAATAGATGACGTATACATAGCCGCGGTTAACCGGTTTTAAACCTCGGTTTTCTATTGGAAAAACCGGTAAAAAACCGGTTTGAGAAATCGTACCGGTTCCACCCTCTAATACGCACGCGAGGAAAAAGGGCAGTAGTAGTTAAAGGGAAGCAACTCGATTGCACTATTTGTGTCCCTTGTATCCCCCCCCCCCCCCCAAAAAAAAAAAAAAAAAAAAACAATGGTATTAATTATTATTTCATAAAGAGAGTTTTCTGCGGGCTAACAGCCTGAGACACCACAACCTCACCTTTCACATGGGAGGAGTGTCACGTCTGTAAAGCCATGTGAATCAGACGCGTGTTTGTGTAGCAGACACTTGTCAAATGTCGTCGTGTGTGCTCGGACTGGAAATCTTCTTGTCACGTCATCGCCTGATTCTACCGTGATCACATTCCATTCATCCCCGACGAATTCGGGTTTGCCTGAAAATAATCAAACGATGATTTGCAAATGGCTAGGAATGGTGTTGTGAAAGAACCCGCTTGGAGATGTAATAACACTCAACAAAACACCGGGTTTCACAGAGACTTTCGACAAACGATGCTGATAATTTTAGCGCTTACAATTAGCAAAACAGACTGTCCTGAAGTGGTTAATATGTAAAAATGCCGACACGTACATTTAACCAGAAGTGGCAAAGTCTTGTTGCGGGAAGCACCTGGGGCCTCACACTGAATGAAACCAGCGTCCTTGCAGTGGACTGCGTCCAGTGTGTAACTGGTTTTTGTCAGACCGTCAGCATTGAGGGTTGTTGTCTCGGGTAGCAAAACTACGTCCTTGGACAAACTCATACGACTGTGAATGAGATGTGCGTGAACCTTTGGGTTTCCATTTTGCCAGGTACACGATATACTCGGCTGACTGCCTGGTTCCAGTGGACTCGATAGTTCTGATCCAGATGAAACAAGTTTCAGCTCTTTCACCTCGGCAGGATCTACGTAGAAGGGAAAATCGATTTCAACTAGACTAGCATACTAAAAGTGCCACTGATCAACTAGAAAGAGAGATTATCTTCATTCCCAAGAGATTATCGTGATAGCAAGTGTGTAAAAAGCCGTAGATCACACTCATGCGTTCATATTTCACGCGTGATTTGACATGGGATTTGGTCTAGTGAATCATTAGCTGCCTGGTTCGATCCCTGGTGGGCAGGAATTTGCTTGGAGGTCTTCATTCCAAATCGAGTCAAAATCATGTGCAGACTCGTTTACGGTGTCTGTCACCGACTCATCTACACACGCACGCACAACTTGAATACCGAGTGTGTACGCTAAAAATCCCATGTTCAACATTAGAAGAAGATTAGGCTGTGGCCGATGGCGTGGAAAACAGAAATACTGTCGCGCGCACCAGAGTGAATAGCAGGGTGGAGGTTTGCACATTAGGTGGCGCTTAGCGGCAGCAGGCTTTCACTGCTTCGTCCGCCAGCCCTGCGGCGCCGTAAGTATCTCCGTAGAGGTGGATATGTGCGCCGAGGAGAAGTCTATCATACCATACCCTACCATACCATGATTCTGCATGTTGTAACACGCAGAACCTCGCAGTCCTCCAACACAAACAAATACACGCACTCATGCAGAGAGAGCGAGAGAGAGTGAGAGAGAGAGAGATGATGATGATGATGAAACTTTATTTTTCAACGGTAAAAGTTTTGACAGAGAAGGTTCGTCAGTTTACAAACTTGCCGTTGCTAATGCTAAAAAGTAAAAAGTAGAAAAGCAAAAAGTGAAACAACATGCAAATAGTAGTAAGTAGGAAAACAAAAAGATTACTCAGCAAACGAATAGTAGTAAGTAGAAAAAGTTAAACAACAAACAGTGTAAGGAATCTACATATAAAGAAATGCGCATGTGCAGACAGATGCACCGGGCCTAGTGGGCGTGTCTGAAACAGCCATACACCGGAGTTTACGAGCCCAGTCTGTTCAGTGATACAGTACGTATCATGTAAAGCGTCTATTGACTAGTTATAACATTATAGACAGTCAAACAAATGCCTCCGTAGTAATTCTTTAAACGTTTTGGAAGAAGTTACTGCTTTTAAAGGCACCGGAAGTGAGTTCCAAAGAGATGCCCCGGCAAAAGTAAGACTGGTTTTGTACAAATCAATACGGGGTAGGGGTAAAGTCAGAATACCGTTCCTCGAGGTCCGACTACGTTCAATCTGTGAAGCAAAAAGGGAAGACAAGTAAGGTGGAGCTGAATCATGAAGGATTTTGTGCATTAGGACACACTTATTGTATATGAGCTGTTGCTGAAGAAGAAGTATACCAAGTTTCTTCATTTTATAAGTAGTCGGGATAGGTCCCGGTAAGACCATTTTTACAGCCCGTTTGTAAAATGAATTCAGCTTGTTTCTGTGTATCTCACCGCACCCATCCCACACAGTAGATATATAATCGATGTGCGATTTGATATGTGCGAGGAAGAAAAGTTTACGACTATGCACATCAGTGATATCCCTCAGTTTAGAGAGCAGAAAGATGTTTTTCGACAGCATCTTGCACAAAGCATTAACATGTGTTTCCCACTGAAGGTGTTGATCAACATGTATACCCAGGAAACGTCGTTCAGTGACTTGTTCAATGGGCTCAGCGTTCAGACAGAGCCGTAAAGGGGCCGGCCTTAGCTGGTGTTTCTGCCGAGTAGCTACCAAGATGCTTTTTGTTTTAGCTGGGTGTAATAACATGCGATTTTCTGTACACCAGGTATATACTTCGTTTAGACTAGCTTGTAAACTGTGGCTAATATCAAATGTGTTTTTGCCGGAGACATGGAGACTTGTGTCGTCGGCAAATAGATCGCAATCAACATTTGTGTCAGTGATGTGTAAAGGTAAATCGTTAATAAACAATATAAACAGCAAGGGACAGAGAGAGAGACAGAGAGAGAGAGAGAGAGACAGACAGACAGACAGACAGAGAGAGAGCGAGAGAGAGAGAGCGAGCGAGAGAGAGAGAGAGAGAGAGAGAGAGAGAGAGAGAGAGAGAGCGCGCGAGAGAGAGAGAGAGAGAGAGAGACAGACAGACAGACAGACAGACAGACAGACAGAGAGAGAGAGAGCGAGAGAGAGAGAGAGACAGACAGACAGACAGAGAGAGAGAGAGAGCGAGCGAGAGAGAGAGAGAGAGAGCGAGAGAGAGAGAGAGAGAGAGAGAGAGAGAGCTTTCCTCACAAATGATATTGGCGGTTAGAGTCTTAGATGTAAACACATCACTCTTCAGCATCCATTTCACGTCTGACCGGTCCACTCTTTCGCTGAATGTGAAATGGTTGTCGCCAACACACGTACACACTTGTCGGGACATACCCAAGCATTTGCCATCCTGCAATCGGATGGTGCACATATGCAGGGGCAGATCAGACGTGCGTGATGATTTCCAAACGTTGATTTCTATTTGTTTCTGCCCGATGCAGGTCATGTTCGAAAGGACGAATGGCAGGACGATCGTCTCGTTTTCTGCAGCAGTGATCATCAGCGAGCCATTGAGTGTTGGGAAATGCAGTGTCGCACCTGCAGAAATAAATAAATAAATAAATAAACTATAGAAAGTGGCGTACACAGGAATAATAATTGCTAAGTCTGTTTTTTGTTTTTTTTGTTTTTTTTTAAATATCATTGTTTTCTAAATACGATCAACAGACACAATTTTGTCTTCGTCCGTCCACTGTAGAACGCTTACACGTGTCTCTGGAAAATGCCGCAGTCAAAAACAGTAAATGTAACGTTATCAGGTTAAGATATCTACTGTAGAACACTTACACTTGTCTTTAGAAAAGGCCGCAGTCAAAAAACAGTAAACGTAACGTCATCAGGTTAAGATATCTACTGTAGAACACTTGCACTTGTCTTTAGAAAAGGCCGCAGTCAAAAAACAGTAAACGTAACGTCATCAGGTTAAGATATCTACTGTAGAACACGTACACTTGTCCTTAGAAAAGACCGCAGTCAAAAGCAGTAAAAGCAACGTTATCAGGTTAAGATATCTACTGTAGAACACTTACACTTGTCCTTAGAAAAGGTCGCAGTCAAAAGCAGTAAAAGCAACGTTATCAGGTTAAGATATCTTCTGTAAAACACTTACACTTGTCCTTAGAAAAGGCCGCAGTCAAAAGCAGTAAAAGCAACGTTATCAGGTTAAATAATCTACTGTAAAACACTTACACTTGTCTTTAAAAAAGACCGCAGTCAAAAGCAGTAAAAGCAACGTTATCAGGTTAAGATATCTACTGTAAAACACTTACACTTGTCTTTAGAAAAGACCGCAGTCAAAAGCAGTAAAAGCAACGTTATCAGGTTACGATATTTCTTCAGTAAAGACATGATCGCGTAGAGCAGAGCTGCAGTAAAACGAGACATACATCCTACGACTGATCCTGGGTAAAAAACAAACAAACAAACAAACAGTCAAACCAAAACAACTGAAACCGAGACGAAGGATGACACATTTCGGGTTCCCAGGGAGCGTCTGAACAAGGAAGTTATGTTATTGTCGATGACAATAGATTGTATAACTCGAACATAAGTGCTGTTACGGATCTGTAGTGTCTACTTAAAGATGTAAGCAGGAACTGGTTTTGTTTAAAGTTGGCCTGTCACTTAAGACTGATGCTATATTTACATTCTTTCAAAGTACCACTGTCTCAAAAACAACAACAGCAACAACACCAACAACAACAACAACAGCAACAACACCACCACCACCACCACCACCAACAACAACGATATTTGGGATCAATAAAGTATTCTGTATTCTAAACGGAGTCAGCAATTTGAAGTAGTTTTTGGAAGAGATTAACCCACAAGCCAATCCCTACACACACACACACACACACACACACACACACACACACACACGTGGGGGTAGGGGAGAGAGAGAGACAGACAGTCGTGTCGTGTCGTGTCGTGTCGTGTCGTAGAACGTATCAGCGTATAATGTCAGCAGTTCTTCGATTCTAAATCACCCTAAGGATTTTCTCTTTAGAACTTGTTCCGCCATCTTCCACGGCCGGGACATTTTCTGGTGCACTAGGCCAGTTAGCCATGAGCAGCCCGGTAGACAGGAAAACCCGGTATCAGATCTCACAAGCTCGACGTGGGCTCGAACCCGCGCTTCATTGCTATGACAGCGGTGACGGCCGTTGAGTAGCACAGCAGCTAAGTCCGCAGCGCTACCTATTAGACCACCACTCACCCCTGCAAAAGGGCTCATTAATTATTGGCTCATTTTCTTTTTCTACTCTTCAAGAGTGGAAGAGCTCTCGCCTCGCCCCTCAGTCTCCCAGTATGCAGTTATTGCTTGCCTGCATATTGCGTCGCTGGAGATCAGCGTGAAGTGAACCTAATGTGTGTCACATCTCCTGCCCCTGACGATTTTATGGACAAAACCAAGAAATGTTCGACTGTGAATGGTTCGTGGCATGGAACACCATGGGGGGTCCTCTCCCTTCAACAGATGGGAATGGGTGATGTGAGTGTGACCAATATGCACTGTCTCCTTCAGTCCTTGCGCCGATTGGGTCCGCAGCGAGGGAGACTATCACAGATACTTGGAAGGATCTTGAAAAGTTTGTTCTCCGGGAGAGCAGCCCGTTGGGTCTGCCTCTCCTTTTGAATAAACTTTGAAACTAAAAGTTTAAAATCTGAACAGGCCATGCGCTCATCCTCCACAGGGCCATCGCGGGCAGCATTCGCAGCCCGGTCAGCGCACCTGTTTCCTCGGATGCCCACATGACCTGGGATGCAAATAAAAGCAATGTCCTTGTTGTCGGCAGTCCAAATACTGCGACTGAAGAGCAGCAAATTATACCAAATTTATTTTCGAGAGCAACAGGCCACCTGCCAAAATTTATGCATTTTACACGCAAACGGTCGCTGTTGGTGATTTTTCTTCCCCCCCCCCCCCCCTCCTTCCCCTCCCCCCGCCCTAACATGTGCGTTATCGAGGATACAATGTTACCCATCCTACTCGGTCCTGTGGCTGTGCTGCTGTGCTGCTATAAGCAGCGAGTTCGCTCTCATGCTACACAGTGCCATCGGAAATTCCCGTGTATAAAGACTTAAAGCGTTATCTTCGACATAACGGAGATATTTGTGCGTAGAAATAGGAAGTTGTCCCGCGGAGTGGAAACTGGCGGAGAAGGACTGTTGACTTACTCATACTTACACAGCCGATACGGTAAGTGTTTCACTATAGTACGTTTCCGTGGTAACGACCCCGGCCACATTTAGGGACGAAGTGCATTGTTCACGTTATGTGACACTGACACCGTGACTGTAACCAGACGAATGAATCGCAGACCACTTTAACAATAACGCCATCTGGTGTCCTGTGAGTCGCATCACATCTTGACAATGCTGGGTTCAAGCGGTTCAAACCGGTTTTGGAAGAAGCCGAACTTGCACGTGCTTTATTATGTACACTTAACAGAGTATAGCGTAGCGTGTTCTCTCAACAACTATACACTTTTTATGTACACTTAACAGAGTATAGCGTAGCGTGTTCTCTCAACAACTATACACTTTTTATGTACACTTAACAGGGTATAGCGTAGCGTGTTCTCTCAACAACTATACACTTTTTATGTACACTTAACAGAGTATAGCGTACAGTGTTCTCTCAACAACTATACACTTTTTATGTACACTTAACAGAGTATAGCGTACAGTGTTCTCTCAACAACTATACACTTTTTATGTACACTTAACAGAGTATAGCGTAGACTGTTCTCTCAACAACTATACACTTTTCAGAGTACAAAGTTTGCCGCTTTCAGGGATCCAACCGGAGATGTTTTTTGTTTTGTTTTGTTTTGTATCTGTTTTGGGTGTTGCTCCGTCTGTACATCGGGGTGGGGGTGGGGGGGGGGGGGGGGGTCGCGAAAATCAATCGTGTCAAACTGTTCACTTGTCAAACCTGTATCTGGTGTCAGGATTTCAAAGTAGAAGCACCACGGGACACCATGATAACTTGCTCCACACCCAGTCACAGCTTGCCTCGCCATCCCTTGTTCTGATTAGTTCCACACGTGATGATATGACTGACACGCCTCTATGACTAATTCCGAGCGCATCTAATGGCCATGTTTGTTTGTTTTTGCTTTGAAATATTCGGCGATGCACATTCGTCATGCATCAGTCTAGTCAACTTTGACGCGAATCGCGAAATCCAGAGTACTGTCAGTGGGCGCGGTTCGACAGGATATCCACACATGCAACATGCACATCTCCCGACCAGTTGTAGACAGGGAATACAGCCGGTGTAAACTACCTCGGGAAACATCACTGAGGCCGTTTACGGGCGAAAGTTCGTCTTCTTTTCACGTTTTACTCGTCATCCCTGACTGGTATGTCTGATTATATGTATGCATGTATGTACGCTTTCATTCGTATTAACTTAACCCTTTCACTGCCAGGCGTGTTTCGATTCACCCATGTATAATATCTGTTCACGTCACACTGCTGTAAACATAAATCAAAACCTGTATCCACAGAGCTACCCCCCCCCCCCCCCCAACTTCTGGAAAGTCTAGATTTGTCTCTGTGTTTTGCGAACAACAGGTGCTGAGGAAAGTTAGTTCCATCTTATCTAACTGTCACCATATTTTATTCCCCCAGTTTGAGTGTCTGCCGTCAGGTCGTCGCTATCGCTGCCCAGCATGTAAGACAAATAGACGGAAACTTTCATTTGTTCCCGTTGCCGTCCGTCTACTGAACAATCTGTGATAAATACGGCGTGTGTGTGTGTGTGTGTGTGTGTGTGTGTGTGTGTGTGTGTGTGTGTGTGTGTGTGTGTGTGTGTGTTGCTGCTGTTGAATAAGTGTGATAATTACAATGAAGTATTAGTTGTGTGTGTGTGTGTGTGTGTGTGTGTGTGTGTGTGTGTGTGTGTGTGTGTGTGTGTGTGTGTGTGTGTGTGTGTGTGTGTGTGTGTGTGTGTTATGGTTAATCATCTGAACTTTTTTTTTTTAATGATTTCATTTTAATATGCTCTTATATCTTTTATAATATTTTGTCATAATGAGTTATTGAGCCCGTCCGAAGATGAATTGCCCCTTGTGGGATAAATAAAGTGTTTCGACTTGACTTGACTTGACTTGACTTGACAGTTTGTAAACTACTTTGACAGTGGCGCTATTGGTGCGATTCATGAAATCCTGTGACGGCGGCAGTGAAAGGGTTAATTGATCATTTATCTATTATTCATGTATTTATTTATCACGATATATATATATTTGTAAAGCGCCTAGAGCCCCGGCTTATTATTATTATTATTCCTTCTCGTATGTGGCACCGTTCATTCGGGCCGATCGTCGGGGGTTCTCTCCGGGTACTCCGGCTTCCTCCCCCTCTGCTTTGGAAATGTTCAGCCCCCCAAATTTAAAAAAATAAATAAATGCAATCGGTCGGTGGTCTAGTGGTTAAGAGACCTGTTACCAATGCGAGAGGTCAAAGGTTCGAGTCCCACTCGGGGCAAAGAATTTTTCCTTCTCGTATGTGGCACCGTTCATTCGGGCCGATCGTCGGGGGTTCTCTCCGGGTACTCCGGCTTCCTCCCCCTCTGCTTTGGAAATGTTCAGCCCACCAAATTTGAAAAATAAATGCAATTCTAAATCCCGAAATTTAAATAGCTGAGATGACCCTTCGCACCACGTGATTGTAATGTGTTTATGTCAAGTGTGTGAGAGAATGCGTGTGATTCACGTGAGCGTGCGTGTTGGGTTCAGTTCGCGGCGCTTTGAGCCGATTCAGGAAATTGGGTAAAGCGCCTATACAATACTCATTATTATTATTATTATTATTATTATTCCGAAATTTAAATAGCTGAGCTGACCCTTTGCACCACGTGATTGTAATGTGTTTGTGTCCAGTGTGTGAGAGATTGCGTGTGACTCACGTGAGCGTGCGTGGTGGGTTCAGTTCGCGGCGCTTTGAGCCGATTCACGAAACTGGGTAAAGCGCCTGTACAATACTCATTATTATTATTATTATTATTATCCCGAGGGTCAGTGGAGGCTTGCCCGTGGCAGACACTTTAAAACAAAAATGGAATTTGGTTGGGTCTCTCACCAAGGTACCTTTTTTTTCCCCTCTCAGTCTTGACGATGCATCAGAAAAAAAATCTGTCGTTAGGCGGTACTCGCAAGAAACACTGTGCACTTTTTCCGCAAACGCAGTTTTCCTCTCAGCAGTCTAGAAAACTGGGGTAGGCGTGATCACGTGATTCAAGATTCAAGATTCAAGATTTTATTTTCCTTTTTCCCCTGGCTGTTGGGGTATGGAGGATACAAAAAAATCAAACAAACCAAGACCACATAATTATACACAGAATGATACGACAGAAGATATATGTACAACACATACACATAGTCTATACACAGAAAAGCGCAACCATCTGTGAAAATTCTGAAACAGCTCACACACACACACACACACACACACACACACACACACACACACACACACACACACACACACACACACACACACACACACACACACACACACACACGCACACACACAATACTCGCTTTCAAAAAATGTTGCTAGAGCAAGGGCAACTTTTTTGGATTTTGATCCCAACAGTTTACAAAGACTGTAAGGAAACGAAGTGGCATGTGCTTGTTGCGCTCCTCTTGAAACGCCGGACATTCTAGAATTAAATGAAATTCATCGCCTATTGCACGCATGTCACATTTTCTGCACAGTCGCTGTTCTCTGGGTATACCTTGTCTTCTGCCTTGTTCAATAGAGAGCTTATGGATACTGCAACGGAATTTAAGAAGGGCTACTGCGTACTGCTCTGGCAGGAGTTTTGTGAAAGGTTCTACTACAATATCATCTTTGAGGTCAGTCCGCCATTACTGTCTGAACGTGTCTTGGAGGTGTTTCTGAACCGCTATGCACAGTGAGTTCTTACTACTGAAGGACAGGCTCTCCCAGACACATTCTAAGCCTGCATCTACAAGAATATGTTTAACCTGATTTAACCACGGCGAAGCATAAACCGAGTTATTCTGCAGCACATTTATGACTGAGTACATTCTGCAAGAGTACTTATCGGACTGTGACGAAACTGAATCTGCCCAAAGGCGTATCATGCCTAGTTTGATGGTCACTTCGAGTTTTGAGAAACCGATGCGGCGAAACGCAGACATCTGCGGGCGCACGTGCTAATTTGTACGTAATCAGTGGCGATTACGTGCGAGAGGCTAAGCACACGCGTTTTTGGAACGTATAAACACGTGTTATGTCAGAGCGAGTCACAGTGCTCTCGCAGTTTGTATCTCCCGTGCGATTCTGTGAGATGCTGGTGGGAGTGTGGGGTGGGGTCCGCAACACCCATCCCCACTCCCCAACACCCATCCCCACTCCCCAACATCCATCCCCACTCCCAAACACCCATCCCCACTCCCAAACACCCATCCCCACAACCCAACACCCATTCCCACTCACCAAACACCCATCCCCACACACCAACACCCATCCCCAGTCACCAAACACCTAGCCTCACTCACAAACACCCATCCCCACGCCCCACTCCCAAACACCCATCCCCACTCCCCAACATCCATCCCCACTCCCAAACACCCATCCCCACTCACCAAACACCCATCCCCACAACCCAACACCCACCCCCACTCCCAAACACCCATCCCCACTCCCCAGCGTTAAATCATATTTTTGCGTCAGTTGTGGGCAAATGTCAAGTCACGTGTGAGCGCGCGCGCGCGCGCGCGTGTGTGTGTGTGTGTGTGTGTGTGTGTGTGTGTGTGTGTGTGTGTGTGTGTGTGTGTGTGTGTGTGAGTGTGTGTGTGTGTTTGCGTCATGTCAGTGTGCGTGTAGGCTACACCACGCACTTTGCCTAGTCTACTCGTTGCGGCATTCTGACAGAAACACGCCGACCCAGGAAAAACAAGGAGGAACGGCCCCGTCCTACAAAGTTGTTTCTTCAAACTTCATTTTATTGTGTCTGTTTTGTTGTTATTGTTGCCGGTTCTCCCCTCTCCAAGTTTTACCAAGGACACTAGATCCTCTACGACCTCGACCGATTAGCCACGTGACTGGGGGTGTCGCCGGGCATGGGGGGGGGGGGGGGATGGAGGGGGGGGGTGGAGAGAGAGAGAGAGAGAGACAGACAGACAGACAGACAGACAGAGCGAGAGAGAGACAGAGAGAGTGGGTGGGTGGCTTGGTGTTTAGGAGTTTAACGTCCTTTCCCACCAGACAAGGGTGATATCAAAGACGGGGCAACGAATAAAAGGCCAGCAAAAATATTTGGCCCCAGCCGGGATTCGAACTCTCGACCCGAGCATTGAAAGTCCAACGCTCTACCATTCGGCCACCCTTGCTCCCCAGAGAGAGAGAGAGAGAGAGAGACGTCAGTTCCGTGAACTAAACATTTCACGTCAGCCTCTGGTAGGTCGTCATACAGAGAGAGAGAGAGAGAGAGAGAGAGAGGACGTAAATTCCGGCTGACTAAACATCGTCTGAGATCGTCTGAGGAAGCTTGTTTATGTCTTGTGATTTCCCTGTTGGCTTTGTGGCTTCCCCGATTGAAGTACTTTTCACATGAAATCTGGAAGAGCTAGAGGGCTGGTGAAATGTCGGAGGCAGTGACGATACTTGCTTATTTTATCTGTGAACTAAGCGTTTGACGTCAGCTTCACACTGGTGGTATGACAGATGATGCTTGTGCATGTCTTGTGATTTCCCTGTTGCTTTTGTGACTTCTCTGGCTGAATTAATTTTTACATAAAATCTGGAAGATCTAGAGGGCTGGTAAAACGTGGACTAGAATACCTTGGATTGTACTTATGAAATCGCAAATTTGGAACTCTTTTGACCGATGCTTCTCGCAGAAACTTCAAAAAGGTATGTTTATCTAAAAGTTCAGTTATTCTTAATGCTAAAGCTATAATGGTGCAGTGGTTCAATTCAATTCAATTCAAAATACTTTATTGTCTTGTAAAGAAGTTGTATTTTGTGAGTGTTTCTGTGTATGGTTTTATTTGTAAGTTTATGTGTCTGTAATAATAGAGAGAAATAGGGAAAAGTTGCCGACGTGCACATTTTGGATGATTAAGTCAGCATTGTTTTCGGTCGCTTCTTTGATTGACAGCGGGCTGACCCCAAGTAACCCCACACGTGCACAGGCAGAGGAGGGCAAAATGTATAAAAGCTCCACTTAAATAAGTATTAGCAGACAGCCGACCGTTTTTGTTTGGATACTTCTGTGCCGCCAGTGCTCGCCTCTTCGGGCGACCGGTCTCCAGCAGCCCTATCAGTTTGATTGTTAGTCGCTTCAGTTCCATCAGTGGGAGTACCAGCGGATTATTAACCAGTGTTATTAGTGTGGATTATTCTTGATTGGATTACGAAAATTTGGGTTAGTATTGTATTTTGGAAAGAACGGCTTGATAAAGGTTTTATTGGTAATTTTAGGTGTTTCAGAGTAAGTGAGAAGGTGTAGTGTTTGTAGGAGTTATTTTTATTTAGTCAGATTTGTAGTTGTGTATAGTTTGTTGGTTTGTCAGTCCGTCTGTTTGTCTCGCCGTTCGTACTCGTGTTGTATTCTATGTGATTATATATAAATCTTCTTTGGACTCACTTGATGCTCTGTCACAGATAAGATAAAATACAGTCATTAAAGATCATAAAACATAAAAACAATAAAATAGGGTTAAACGTTGAAGTCAAACAAAACTTCAGGACAATTTAAAGCAAGTAATCATTCATAATGTCAAACTCTAAAAATGTTTAACAAGAAAAACAGCTCGCTCCCGCTCGCTCTCTCTCTCTCTCTCTCTTTCTCTCTCTCTCTCTCTCTCCCCCCCCCACCCCCCCCTCCCCCCACCCCCATCCCAAATGCACAAGCTTACTAACGTAAACCGTTTAACACGGTGATGGCAGATGGGACAAACGACTTCTTGTACATGTTTTTACGTGCTAGTGGGACTTTAACATCTGCCGGACGGAAGCTTCTGAAAGGCTGGATTAAGAGGGTGATCACGGTCGTTGTTTATCTGATTTGCTTTCCTAACAAGGGCAGATTCATACAAAGATGACAGCTGTTTTTGATTTTGGCCTATCAGTTTATTAGCAGTGGTTACTACCCTACCAAGCTTTTTCTGCTTCACGGACAAGAGACTAAACAAAGCTGTGATGTTAAAGGAAAGAATGCTTTCAATAAGGCTTCTGTAAACAAGTTGAAGGACATGTGGACTGACATCAAAAGTTTTGAGCTTTCTGAGTAGAAAAAGACGCTGTTGTGATTTGTTTGTAGACTCTCTGCATGATCAACGAAAGACAGTTTTTGATCAATACTGGTACCCAAGTACTTGAAACAATCTACCACATCTACTTCTTTCTGATCTATGATAATCGGTTTCCTTGTTTGTTTCCAAGAACAAGTTCTTTAGTCTTTCCAACAAGTTCTAAAAACCGTGACTTCAACAAATCATTCAAGAGATCAATCTGTAGGAAATATTGTGACAGAGAGGACTCATCTTTCAAGCAACCCACAAGGGCCATGTCATCTGCATATTTCAGAAGAGAAAGAACTGGGTCTTTACATTGAATGTCATTGATATAGAGAGAAAATAATACTGGGGAAAGTACACACCCCTGAAGGGCTCCAGTGTTCAAAATAATCTGATCAGACAACACATGTTCGATCATCTGTCATATGTGCAGTTGTCACACTAGACGAAAACGCCGGGATGATAAGTAATTTGCAGTAGTCTTTTCATTGATATTTGATCTTATGTGCAAACCACCCCCACCTCGGAAATATTTTTTTTACAGAAAACCAGTCAGAGCTACAGAGCTGTAGCACGAATACAGGCAGTGTGATTGGGCGAACTTCCAAAGTCTAGAAAATGAATGAATTTGAACAACTTTTTCGAAAAAAAATCGTAACATGACCGATTTTTTAAAATCGGCGATAACACTTCTGAAAATGGGGCAGGCTAAAAATCGTGAAGGAGAAGGTGAATTCCCATTTTATCTCAAAGTAAAAAGCCCTCCAACGAGGTGGTTTAGGAGATAGCCTTCATTACATCCGTCCACACACACACACACACACACACACACACACACACACACACACACACACACACACACACACACACACACACACACGCGTCTCACAACTCCCGCTAAAAAGAACGCAGCAGCATAGTGTGCACGTCAAGTGTCTATGACGCAGATTTGCGCGAAAGTATCACAGTG